>BSBN01001794.1:7200000-7800000 GCA_027924645.1 Cunninghamia lanceolata | reverse complement strand
TTGTGCTTGTGGGAGGTTCTCATTACTCCACTGTAATATTCATATCTTGTGAATAGTAGGGTCAATTCTAGCATACTATTCCCCTTTTGCATCTAAGGTTCATCATACCTTTGGTGTTTCAATGAATTATGCTTTAGATCTCCCTCATTTGTCTCGACAAGGTTGTACCATTGTGGGCATGCATGAGTTCATCATATTGTTTGCAGTGTCAATTCCAATGCATAGATGCCTTGTCACCTTGGTTCCACATACCGTGGTGCATAACATCTCATGCTATATCAACAATAGTTCTCATATTGGTTTACATAATCTCCTAACACATGCTATCATCCCTTCATCCTACATATACATCCCTATCACCATCATTCTATTCCATATGTATTGCTCCAAGATTCATTGAACTAAAATTCCTTCTCATCTAATTTCTTCTACATACTTCAACTGTTTTCTTTCCCCATCCTGTGACCATTTTCAAGAACTTGGTATCATGATCAACAAAGTCAATCACCACACCTTGTGACCATACCATTTCATTAGTCATTTACCACGTGTCATCTCATTAGTCCATTTATAATATATGTTTATTAATCTGAGCATATACTATCCATTTCATCACTTTGCATTTTCATTAGTCCATTTATAATATATGTTTATTAATTTGAGCATATATTATCCATTGCATTATCATTCCCTCTATAATATATATTTATTAGTCTAAGCATCTTTTCATTCATCCATTACACATCATTACATTAGCATGTTACCTATCATTACATTTTACATACATACATAACATCATAGTCCATACATCATATATCCACCATAACATTAAAAACATACTACGTCTTGCATACCATGGTTGTAATCATCATCATAATACACACATGTATCTACATCACATAATCCATACATCACAACATCAATAAACATCATGTAATCATCCTGTATCCCACTCATGTCAATCCATAACAGCATAATCATCAACAACATAAATCACCATACACAAACATCATAAAACATCATCAACATCATCATACATAGATATCATAAGCCATAAAACCATCACATATCCATATACACCAATAAATGTACATAGTTCATCGCTCCAAATGTCTAATCTCATATATATACAAAAAATGATCATGATACAATAAGGTCCTGAGGACCTGTCAAAAATAGTACATGTACAATCAAAATGTCTACTGCCCCTCGACAAAACTATCTCTCGCTGATGCCCTTGACTGGGCTTGCCCTAGGCCTCTTTGAGGAGGTGGACCCATCGCCAATTGACCTACCTATTGCCCTGGCTATGCTGCAACTGGCCCCTGTCTCACCACCAGTGCTTGCACTGAAGGTGGTTGCTGCACCGACCTCTCTGATCTCCCCATCCTCCTAGAGCCTGATGTCATTGATCGACTCTGATAGCTCTCCTACTATCTTGCAAGCACCAGCCTCTCATGCAACATCTTGTAATGTTGTGCCACTCCAGTGGCCTCCATCAACTATTGTTGCATTGTGCGGAACATGTCCCCCATGCCTGGCCCCAGTGCTTGTCTCACTTGATCGCACTCCTGTTGGTAGCGATGCGCCTGTGACTATGTATGGGCTAGCTGCGTCTACAGTTGGGCCACTTGCACCTGTAGACCAGCTCCCTATCCATTCCCTCCCTGAGCCTAAGACTGAGCTAATTGTCCCTAGAGTTGGGCTATCTGCCCCTATAACTAGGCTATTTGGGCCTGCTGCTACACCAAGGCTTGTAATCTCACTAACTCTGCTCCCCCGTCTCCCTTGTCAACCTCCATCTCCTCTACCTCCTCCTCCTCCTCATCCTCCGCATCCTCACCATCATCATCATCACCCCTTGCTGCATGTGCTTCTACTTCTTAACCTACAAGAATGGTTAGTCTAACTGACCTCTGTTGTGCCCACGACTGATCATACAGTGGTGTTGTACCTGCATCTATCACTTGTCACGTAGCAACCCATGCCCGACCTTGTAATTCATCAAACTCCATAATAACAACTTATGGATCTAGTGGCGGTCCCCACCGTGGTGCCTCTGAATGTATACGAGCAAAAACTGTCTCCTCCTAAGACATATGTTGCACCAAGCTAAACTGCCTCTATACCCTATTTGGTATATATTGATCAATGATCAAATGTATCTGCCCCATTAGATATTGGGGCTACATAACATATCCCAAGTGCACAACATCCTCTGACCATGTCTCTACCTCCCTCCATGGCCTCCAGATGACTACATGTATGCCATCCATCACTCTCCTCCAGTATCTCAAATCACCTAATTGGTGATGCACGCATATACAAAAGGCCAATGGCTTGACCTGTCCCACACAATCACAATCCTAGTCACTGCTATGTGCTCCCAAGCCCAAATGTGTAGCAAAGTAATGTCGCACCCCAAACTCGTCGATCTCCTGTATACCACAACATCCATATTATGGTAGAGGTGTGCTAGCACACACGGTCCCCACACATAAATCACTCTATCCCATATCATCTACAGTAACACCATCCCCCAGCCAACTAGGAATCCTCTTGACCTCTTGTCAGGAACTAGGGTCCCTACTATCACTCCCGCCAAGAATAAGGGCAACCGATACAACCTCCTGTCCATCGCCTGCTTGTATCTCATCTATGTTTGATGAGCATCATAAGGAATCGCGTATGGGGTAAATACTTGATCCACATACTGAGTCTTGCATCCGTGGTCATAGACCACCCTCTCACCAGAATCAGGATCCTTAGGATCCTCCATATGTCCTCCAACATGATCGTCATTTCTCCTGTCAGTAGCAGGAAAGAGCATCTCTCTGTCTGCCAGCACTCTACTAACATTGTCATCATGGCCCTGTCAGCTCTAATGGCTGGCATCTCTACAATAAACTGAAGCCCCACCATTCGCGAGAATAATCTATTTGTCCCATCCAATCGATCCCACAACGCAAAGGTAGGCAGTTGACTCTCCCGAGACTGTAGAACATCATCGTCTTGCAAAATCACCAAAATACCTTATTAACCTTAGTTTTCAAACTGGGCGCTAATCCCCATCCCTTAGGTGTTGAACCCTTTTCGGTGCTAATACTTTCATTTTAGGTGATAAACCTTCTAGCTATGCATTGATCCCCACGTTTGGGTGCTAATCGCCAGACCTGACGCTATTCCACTATCTAGGTGCTATAATTCTCATTTAGGCGCTAATCTAGCCCATTTTAGGCACTAAATTAGACCTCTTAGGTGCTAATTGCTAGACTAAGCACTAAAGCTAGGCTCTGAAACTTACATTTTTGGCATTAAAATTCCTCCCTAGGTGCTAAAATTTCCATTTTAGATGCTAATCTTAATCTAGCCTATGTCTTGCCTAGGTGCTGATCCACGCTGGCTAGGTGCTGATTGCCAGACCCGCTGCTAATCCCCGGTGTCAGTGCTAAAATTCATTATTGGGGTACTAAAAATAGCCCCTAGGCACCAATCCCCCCATTCTAGAGCCTACCTTCTACCCTTTCCCGCCTAGCATTTAATGCACCTAACCTACCTAAAACGCAAATCACGAAGGTGGTTTAGAAACCTATTGGATCTCCAGCTACTGCTAGTCATAGGTACTCTTGAACTCACTCTGCGCAGTGATCCTCCCGTGGAAACTATGTCATCACTCCTCTAATAGCTCTTCTCTCCTCTAATCAAAGTTTACTAATCACAAGAAGACAAATGAGGAGAATGGGCCCCTCCCACCTCATATGTAGCCCCCACAAACCCTAATTTCTTCCCATGAACTCTAATTTCTTCTCTTGGACCCCTTGTCCCCATTTTTCCTCCCCTACCCCATCCCAGGTTCCTTGTGTATCCCTTTCTCTTCATGTCTCGTCTTCCTCCCTCTTTCGAGACATCGCCAAAAATTTTACTTTTTTTGCCGATCTGTCAAGGGGGCATCACCTTGTCATCCATTCTTCTCCCGTCAGCCGATTGAGGCATGATTATCATTCAAAAATTCTTTGATATCCCGTCAACCTTGACAGTAGTGATACCATATCAAAGAGGGGTAAAATGTACACCTAAAAATGGTCACAACCACTTTCATCCATTTCTCCGCATTCCAAACTCGACAATTCATATAATCTCATCCAATGCACACATTTATTAAATAATTTTTAATTATTTAATATTTTCTTCGTCTTTCCCTTTCATCAAAAATCAAATTTCCTCTACTATAGTTAAAAAAATAAATATTTTGACAACTATAGTTCATATCTCATTCCCAATAAATAAATAAATATCCATATTTATTTGATTCCTTATTTTATCCACTTTTGATTACTTTTAGTAATCATGATTATTTTCTTCTAAAACATGTGCACATAAATTAATTTTAATTAATTCACAATTACAACTCCCCATGTTTCTAGAAGTCCACTTGTCACTCAATGTACATGCATGTACATGACAAGTGGTACTTTGGAAGAATGGACCAATCTTCCATAAAAGTGTACATTTGTCCTATTTCTTCTACCCCACTCCAAATGTCACTAGTCATGGAATTTTAAATTTCATGTGGCACTATTCATCTACTATTCATCCAATTTTAAATTCCACTTGTCCTCTCCTCATAATTTTTAATTCCTCACAAAATACATGCCATGCCTTTACATAAATGAGGCCTTACGTGTCATACACCTACCCAATTCTAGCCATCCATCCATTCAACCCTTCAATCTCATCCCTTGAATCTTGGAGCAATTCTCTCATCCAATCTCATCATGTCATTTGTCTAATTCTCCTTACTTAAGGATCCTCAAGCAATCTCAACCCTTGATCCTTCAATTCAATCCTAGCCCTCCATTCCCTGTTGTTATATGGAGCCTAATCAAACTTGGAGGTTAAATTTACCCCACTTTTATCGGAGTAGTTCCCCCCCAAATTATTTAATGGGGTCAAGGGGAAGTGCCCCTTGCGGGGGTTTGGGGGCAGCACCCCCAAGACGAGGTCAAGGGGTAGCGCCCCCGGCACGCTCCCTATCGCGATACAGAGCGGGGTCGAGGGATAGCACCTGAAACCTCAAATGAATTTTATTATTTTATAAAGGTGTTAGGATTTATTTTTCTATTAGCCGACATAAAAAACCCTATTTTTGTAACCGACATAAGGCTTGATAAAAGCGGCTAAGGGTTAGGGTTTCCATTGATGTATTGTAGCATTTTGCAGCGGTATTGAGTTGCAAGGATTGCTAGTTGTAATCGGTTTGATTTACTAGATAATAATATTAGACTCTTTGTTGGTGGATGTAGCTCAAGTTTAGGTGAACCATGCTAAAACTTGTCTCTCGCTGTTATTATTTTTGTGTATTTTCATTCCTCTGTTTAATCTTTATTTACATTTAATTGATATCTTCTGCATGTAATTCTTAACAAGTGGTATCAGAGCGGGTTGTGTTCAATTATCGTCTGCAGGAAGGTCTTACAGTTGAGTGGGAGCAATGGCAGACGAGGGTAAATTGAAGGTAGACAAATTTAATGGGTAGAACTATTAGTTATGGAAGATGTAGATGGAGAATTATCTCTATCAGAAGGATTTATGGAGGCCATTGGAAGGAATAGCCAAGAAACCGGCAGCAATGACTGATGAGGATTGGAATCTTCTGGATAGAAAGGCACTGGGGACCATTAAGTTGTGCGTGGCACCATCTGTGGCGTTCAATATAACAGAAGTGAAGACAATAGATGAACTGATGAAAGCTTTGGCTAAATTGTATGAAAAACCCTCAGCCTCAAATAAGGTATTTCTCATGAAGCGTTTGTTTAATTTGAAAATGATTGAAGGTGGATCTGTGACAGATCATTTAAATGAGTTTAATACGATTACTAGTCAGTTAACTTCTATAAAAGTGAAATTTGTTGAAGAGGTGAGGGCTCTCTTAGTTTTATGTTCTTTTCCAGAAAGCTAGAATAGCTTGGTAATGGCTGTAAGTAACTCTGTCTCTGGTTCAAATACTTTGAAATTTGATGATGTTTTTGGTGTTATCCTTAGCGAGGAAATGCGACGGAAAAACTCAGGAGGGTCCACATTAGGTAGTGTTTTGAATGCAGAAAGTAGGGGTAGATCAAAGGAGAGAGGAAAAGGCTCTGGAGGTCATGGGAAGTCACGAGGAAAATCAAAGGACAAGAGGTCTCAATCCAAAGGAAATAAGGATTGCTGGTACTGTGGGAAACCAGGTCATCTGAAGAAAGATTGCTGGTCTCAGAAGAATAAAGGAGACAAACAAGAAGGCAATAAGGAGGCAAATGTGGTAAGTAATACATTTGAAGATGATGCTTTGATTCTTTCTTTAGATAATGCTGATGATTCATGGGTTTTAGATTCAGGGGCCTCATTTCATGCTACGTCCCATGGAAGTTATTTTCTTGATTATGTCCAAGGGGATTTTGGGCTGGTTTATTTGGGAGATAATGAACCTTGTCAGATTGTTGGAAAGAGAAGAATCAAGATTAAGTTGCAGAATGGGAATCATTGGCTACTACAAGAGGTAAGGCACGTTCCAAGGCTGAGTAGGAATTTAATTTTAACAGGATAGCTAGCTGATGAAGGTTGCATAGTTACTTTCAGTGATAAAAATTGGAAGGTTTCAAGAGGTACCTTAATATTAGCCAAAGGTGTGAAAGTAGCCACCTTATATCTTTGTACAGGTCATGCTGTTCCTTCTACTTTAGTTGTTGTAGAGAAAAATCAAACAGGTTCAGGAAGAATTGCTGCAGGTTCGCAAGAAGAGACTGAAACAGTTGTTGCATGTTCTGAGACAACATTGTGGCATAACAGACTTGGGCATATGAGTGAAAAAGGTATGAAGGTACTTCATTCTAAGAAAGTTTTACCAAGTCTGAAATGTATTAATATGGATTTATGTGAAAGTTGTGTGTATTGCAAACAAAAGAGAGTCAGTTTTCTCAAGGATGGGAAGCAAAAGAAAGATGAAAAGTTGGTGCTTGTGCATACAGATGTATTGGGACCAGCTCCTCTCGGTGGCTTTCGGTATTATGTTACATTTATAGATGATGCAACTAGGAAGGTTTGGATTTATTTCCTTAGGCAGAAATCTAATGTATTTGAAACATTTAAGAAATGGAGAAGCTTGGTTGAGAATGAGACGGGTAAAAGATTAAAATGTCTCAGATCTGATAATGGTGGTGAGTATTGCAACAAAGAATTTGAGGATTATTGCTCCTTTAATGGAATTCATAGGCAGAAAATGGTTCTAGGGACTCCACAGGAAAATTGGGTGGTTGAACGCATGAATAGGACAATAATGGAGCGTACAAGGATCATGAGATTACATGTTGGGCTACCTTTAAACATGTGGGCAGAGGCTGTCAATACCACTGTATATTTAATTAATAGAGGTCCTTTAGTTCCTTTGGACTGTGGTAGTCCAGAGGAAGCATGGATAGGTAAGAAGGTGAGTTATTCTTTTCTCAAAACCTTCAGATGTGAAGCATTTGCACATGTAGATTCTGAAAATGGAACCAAGCTGGATGCAAAATAAAAAAATTGTACCTTCATTGGATATGACAATGATAAATTTGGTTATAGGCTTTGGGATTTTGAAAATCAGAAAATTGTGAGAAGTAGGGATGTTGTATTCAATGAGAAGGTGTTGTACAAAGATCAGTTGCAACAACATGAGAAGAAAGAAAAGAATTATGTGGTGTTGGATGATACTCCAGATAATGATGTTCCAGTGGTTCCTCATGCTCCGCAATAGAAACAAGAAATACCACAAACTCCAGTGAATGTTAGATGGTCAACAAGGCTAAGTAGACCTCCTGAAAGGTTTTCTCCCTCTTTGTAATCTACTTTGTTAACAGATGATGGTGAACTGGAAGGGTATGATGAATCTATGCAGGTGGATACAAAGGTTCAGTGGGAGCTTGCAATGAAAGAAGAAATGGACTCCTTGCTGAAAAATCAGACTTGAGAATTATGTAAGTTGCTTGCAAGTAAAAAGGCTTTACCAAACAAGTGGGTTCATAGGCTAAAAGAGGAAGATGGAGGTAAGGAAAGATTTAAAGCTAGTTTAGTTGTAAAAGGATTTGCATAGAAAAAAGGTATTGATTTTGATGAGATTTTTTCTCCGGTTGTTAAGATGACTTCTATTTGTATTGTTTGAAGTATTGTGGCTACTGAAGATTTGCATTTGGAACAGCTAGATGTGAAAACTGTCTTTCTCAATGGTGATTTGGAGGAGGAGATATATATGGAACAGCCCCAAGGATTTGAGGTCAACAGTAAGGAGAAATTGGTGTGCAGATTGAAGAAGAGTTTGTATGGCTTGAAACAAGCACCTCGACAATGGTATTTGAAATTTGATAGTTTTATGGATGAGCAAGGCTATAGCTGGTGTAATTCTGACTATTGTGTTTATTTTAAGAGGTTGGATAATGAGAGCTACATTATTTTATGATTATATGTTGATGACATGCTTGTAGCAAGGTCTAACATGGATCACATAAGAGAGTTAAAACAACAGTTAGCACAATCATTTGCTATGAAGGATTTGGGGGCAACAAAACAAATCCTTGGTATGAAAATTTGTAGAGATAAGAAGAATAGAAAATTTACTCTATCTTAGGCTGATTATGTTGAAAAAGTGTTGCAGAGATTCCATATGGAGAATGCAAAAGTTGTCAGCACACCTTTGCCTAGTCATTTGAAATTGACTAAGGAGATGTGTCCTAAGACACAAGAGGAGGAAGAAAAAATGTCCAAGGTACCATATGCTTCAGCTGTAGGAAGTTTACTGTACACCATGGTGTGCACAAGACCGGATATTGTACATGTTGTAGGAGTCGTAAGCAAGTATATGAGTCATCCCAGATTGGAGCATTGGAATACGGTAAAATGGATTCTTAGATATTTGGGAGGTACATCCAATAAACACTTATGTTTTGGGGGCTCTAATACTGATTTAGTAGGCTATGTGAACTTAGATTTGGCAGGGGACATTGATACCAGGTGGAGTACTATAGGTTATGTCTTTACTGTAGGTGGGACAACGATGAGTTGGATCTCCAGGTTGCAAAATGTGGTTGCTTTATCCACCACAGAGGTAGAGTATGTAGCTGCAACAGAGGCAAGCAAGGAGATGATATGGCTGCAATCTTTCATGGAAGAATTGGGCAAACCACAGGCTAATAGTTATTTGTTTATAGATAGTCAGAGTGCCATACATCTTGCAAAGAATTCTGTCTTGCATTCAAAGACCAAACACATATAGCTAAGGTATCACTTCATCCAGTCGGTGTTGGATGATGGATAGTTACGGTTGGAAAAGATCCATACAGACAAAAATCCAACAGATATGTTTATAAAGGCAGTAACAAGGGAGAAGTTGAGCTCTTCTTCAGCTTCGGTTGGTCTTCAAGAATGAAAAACAAAAAATTAGAACAACAGGGTCCAGGATGCTTATTTCCATTGGGAACTGCAGGGTCAGCAGTGTTATGATCAGTCTCCAAGTGGGAGATTGTTGTTATATGGAACCTAATCAGACTCGGAGGTTAAATTTACCCCTTTTATCAGCACGGTTCCCCCCCAAATTATTTAATGGGGTCAAGGGGTAGTGCCCCTTGCGGGGGTTTGGAGGCAGCGCCCCTGGTGCGCTCCCTATTGCGATACAGGGCGGGGTCGAGGGGCAGCAGCCCTGAAACCTCAAACGAATTTTATTATTTTATAAAGGCATCGAGAGTTATTTTTCTATTGGCCGACATAAAAAAACCTTATTTTTGTAACCGACATAAAGCTTGATAAAAGCAGCTAAGGGTTAGGGTTTCCGTTGATGTATTGTAGCATTTTGCAGCGGTATTGAGTTGCAATGATTACTAGTTGTAATTAGTTTGATTTACTGGATAATACTATTGGACTCTCTGTTGGTGGATGTAGCCCGAGTTTGGGTGAACCACGTTAAAACTTGTCTCTCACTGTTATTATTTCTATGTATTTTCATTCCTCTATTTAATCTTTATTTGTATTTAATTGATATCTTCTGCATGCAATTCCTAACATTCCCATCCCTAAAAATCTACAAATTAAGGCCTTCCCCTCCATTTTCTATAAACAATTTGTATTCTAGGAAATTCTGCTACTTTGAGCACTAACAATCAAGCTAATTAGGCTAGTTTCATAGTTTAGCATAGCAAATCTAAGACAAATCACTACTGGTGCATAGAGATGGGGTGCAAGATAATATAATTGTGCACTTGTAGTTAGTCTTATCTTGAGGTCCCTTGGACTTGGGATGGAGGGTTAATTAGTATAGTTAGCTCATCCTAGGTAGTTCCACTTCCATTGTAGACAGTACGGACTGCAATTGATCACGTAATTGTCGTGGAAATTTTGAAACAACCCCTCTACGAAAACTAGTGGTTTTACTTGACTATGTAGAAAATAAAATTTTTGATTGTTTTACCTCCTTGTCTCTTGACCTATCCCATCATTTGGATTTCTCTTCATTTCCCACACCTCTAAAAGCCTCCCTTTGTGTTATAAAAATGTATTTGAGCCTTTTTTAGAGTGAGTAATTACCATAGCAAGAATTTCCCATAGAATAGTTCTAGCCATTGCTTACAAAGCTTTATTCACTTTTCCATCATGTAGGTGCAACTAGTACATTGCACCTTTGCCTTGTCAAGTTTTTCTTGCTCTAGCAACCTCATTCTTCAAATCAATTCCCTAATTTGATTTTTAATTTGTAACTTTATCCTCAATTTATTAATAGTTTGTCCTCTCCAAGATATCCTTAAGTAGCTAGATTTGTTGTGGGATAGGAGGGTGGCATTTCCTAAGGATAAATATAGTTCATAATTTTGGTTTTTGCTTTATCAAATCTACTCCTAGTCTACAATATTTAGCCAAAAGGTTGGGATTTTATTTTATTTATTTAGTTTTAGATGTGTTAGTTTATAGATTTGTATGTTAGCGGGTAATTTTGTTAGTATCTAGATTAGTAGTTTAGTAGTTAGAATTATTTAGTTTGTTTGATTTTATTTTTTGTATTTTTTATTTATGCAAAAACAACTCAATCAAGGGACCAACACTTTTATTGCATTGCACATAATCAAACTCTCAAATCAAGACAAGAGGGGACTATGCACGTCTCCTTGAGGTAGAAACACCTTGATTTAGCCTCCTCGGTCAATCATCACACATTCTCAAACAACTAGGTCTCTCTAAAGAAGACCCCTCAACATTTAGATATTCTAAGGTTTTAAATCTAGTGAACATGTTTTGTGCTTGCATTTATAGAACATACTAGAATAACCTTCAAAACATTGGCTAAACATTATAAGTAATTTAAAGAACGTGCAAACAAGCTTTTCCATCTAATAATCTACAACATTGCATAGACTTGCCAAATAGTCAAACATCATGATTCAAACTCACAAACTAGCATTACTAACATCATTAAACAAACATTCAAGACAATATTGTAGTAATGCACAAATGATCAAACCACTATCGAAACATGCTAATTAGCCCATTCATTTGCTAAACATAATTTTTTGGCCAACATAGGTCTTGTTGAAAGTTCCAATTTTTGGGATTTCTCCTATGTACCCTTTAAGGATAAATCTTAAGTGTCTTTTCAAAAATATCAATCAAACCTCAATAATTTTATTTGGTACAACCCCTGGAAGTCATGTAATCCCTCTAAATAGTTGCCCATTTTGGTGCATACATAATTGGTGAATCCAATGTCAAAACAACTTATTTCTAATTTTTTGTTTATGTTCATACACTGACACGAAGTCAACAACTAGGAAGAGATTCTTAGAAACTACCAACCTAGACTTTGGTATATTACTCCCACTTGCTTAACAAATAATATTTTATGGAACCTTCCTAATTTTTTTACTATCTCAAGAATATGCTAAACCAATGGCATCAACTAGTTTGTTACCATCAACCATTGATCTTACCATCAATGTGCTTGGGTATGCTATCCCCATTTAGCTTTTATAGAATGCAAACGAGAAGATGTATTCAAAACTCTTTCTCCCCAATTTGAAAATGATGCTTCATCATCCTTTTCCTTTTTCAAGACTAATCCATTTATAGAGCCAACACATTTCCTATCTCAATGGATGTCAATTATTGGTTCCCTCCTTTGGATTGCTTGGAATAACTTGACCCAAGTCTATTTTTAGTTGATTTCATACAAAGGATTAAGAACTTAGAGATAGATTGAGCTTAAGTTGTGATACATGCATCAACAATAACCTTGAAGCCATGTTGTGAATCAAACAATGACTCAAACAATCCTTATGCATCATCTCCAAGGTCATACTCCTACTCATGAGTTGGATTCAAGGGTCTATCTAAGATGTCTTAGAGATCCTTTGGATCATGTAATCAAAAGCATTTACCTACTTATACCATTACCAATTGACCCAAGTACAAAGGTGAAGGAGACCCTGACATCCACATAAAGGCATACATGATTGTCATTCAATATTTTATCCCTTATAATGTCCTAGTGGCTAGAATCTTTCCTAAAACTCTAAAGGGTATAACTCTAAACTAGTACTATAGGTTACCCAAAGCATCCATTCATACATTTTGACAACTAGTAAATGAATGTATTAAGACCTTACTCATATACAAACAACCAAAAACTAGCATTAGGGAGTTCACGTGTACCAAATAAGAGCATGATAAATTAGTTGTCCACTTCATCACTTGACTAGAGGCATGTGCTTTATGCTTCATCAAATGCTTCTTGCATGGATTCTAGAGAGCTCTATGATTTGTTCCTCTATTCACTAAAAATGAATATTTAGGAGGTTCAAAAATTCCCTTGACACATAAATATCATGACACCAAGTATAATACTTTACACATTGATTGGACAACCATTGATAGGAACAAGGGAACACATGATGTTCATGGAAAGTTAGTATGAAGACAAATCCACACTAGAATCCCATAAAATAAGGACAGTTCTAGTAGATTACAAAACCCACATCGTCAAGACACTAATGTAGATGTTATCAACCTCCTTCATCGCTGACAAAGATAGTACAAAAATAAATACAAGATTTTACCGCTACAACTCGATCCTAATTTCTTTTATAAATATCACAAGTTTTAAGAGCATGACACTTTAACCTGTGAAGAATAAAATAGGCTTGTCCAATACCTTTGTAAGAATCAGTGACTGTTGTTTATCAAATTATTCTCACGTTTACAAAATTTAAAATCTAGACCTCATCCTTGTGCTCGTCACAATTCCCCTAACCATGACATCTTAGGCCTTGAAGAGATAGACATAGAGTAAGAATTATATGCCAACAAAAAGTTTAGACGATTTGATCCCACTCCTAGAAAGCCTTATAATTTAACCTTAACTCACATTCTATACCTTCTTAGGAATTGTCCCGCTCATAGGAGTGCTCTCCTTCATGTCATAGGTCTAGGACATCTAGTACATCCTACTTCAACATCTTGTGTCAACAATGTCAACCATGACCTTCATCTATCTACTCTTCTCCCAGGAATATTTATGTGTTTTCCCCATCTTGACCAAATTCATGATGTCAAGGATGGCTTTGATCCTTTTAGTGCTTACCAAACTAAAAAAGCAAGATAGAGAGTCAATGCCATTGAAATCTTTGAAGCTTTCATCAATTAAGAAAAAGCTAGCATGATCAAAACTTAGAGCACTCTGCCTAAATCTAAACCCATGACAAAAATTCAAGAAAACTAAGACTCCTTGAGAGACTCTTGATACAATTGGCACTACTCAAATCACTAAGCAGTTACAACATGATAAATCCATTGTCTTTCCATTTGATCATTATTCAACAAGCACCTATGTGATAGAAAGCCTCAAATCTATTCCTTTCCAAGACATTCCAAACGCTAGTGTATTTGGAACCTCAACATATAGGATTCCAAATATATGATCTTACCCATTAGGAGGCTAATCAACTTGTTCTTATGATTCCTACCTGAAAATAGGAGGAACCTGATGAACCAAACTCTCTTATTCGATAAGTGGTCCTTTAAGTTTTTTATCCCAAATGACTAAACCTCAAATTTGATTAGTCACACTCCTACATGCCTAACGGATAATTTAGATGATTAATCTTTACCTTTTTATGCACATGAAAAGTAAAAATGAATTTGCAAGTTGAATATTAGTTGCATTTCATATAGCATCATGTACATGGATATACCCCTTGATTGACACTATTTAAGACTGTGTGGGTCTATGTTTCAAACTCCATGAGTATAAACTTATCTTACTTGCTTTGTGTTGGGAAACCAATTGATTGTAGTCCATATTAGCATCACTTCCATCTCCCTAATTAGGAACTCATGTGTATAATCCATCCTAGAAGATTACTAGTGGATATCCCCTCTATATACGTTGATGTGGTTAGACTCCCAAAGAGTTAGCCTACTACTTAACCAAGTTGACATAAAAAACCATTCAAGTCAAATAAATCTATTATTGAAAACATGCTTGCCTAGTTCAGATCTTGGGTGATGAGCCCTTGCATCTTCTAAGATTGTGCAAGACTTGAGTTAGGGGGCATCCCTTACTCTTCTTGGTCTAGTCTTTAGCGATGAGATCTTGCATCCTCCTAGTTGCATATGGTCGGGCTTAGGGGGTGCACTATAAAAGCAAAAATAAAAGTCAAAAGTCAAAAGAAAAAGAAAAAGAAAAATTTCAAAAATAGAAAAATGAGCAAAATAAAGTTGAAAAAAGAAAGAAATGAGAGAAAAAGAGAAATGTGATGGCATACATAAATACATTCCTTGTCAGCCATAATCACTGTAGGTGGATTCCTCTTCAATTTTCCCTTCCCCTTTGATATGAATAGGTGGTTATCTTCATATCTAAGTCTAACTTTTAGTTTAGAATTTGAAAGTATTTGGTTTCCCCATCTTCTATAGTAGTTTGTATTGGAGTTAAATCTTTTGCTCATTGTCAAGCCTATACCTTGTTACTTCCACTCCTTGTAGCTAACTCCTCCTTTGCAATATAAACCTAAAAATCATATTAAGAAGGAGAGTACATCCTAGCCTCATGAAACAACAACATATACCATTTTCATACAAGAAAGAGTAAAAACAAACATGTGTGTGTGTGTGCATGTATATGTATGCATACATACATACATACATATGTGTGCATCCATAGCATCATGAACATTATAGCTTGTATCTCACATAAATCACTACTGCATAATCATAATTAACTAGTACGTGTGCAATAAGTTGTCGCATGAATTAGGACCATAAAACAAGAATAAAGACAAATAAGTGTATATAAATACACACACACACACACACAGTTTTTACAATAAACTCCTCGTGTTCAAAATTAAGGGCATATCTATTAAAAAGTCAAAGATACACAGACTTGTCCTAAGAGTAAAATTGTGAGTCTTAGAAGCACTCTAGTCTCTTTCCTTACATTGGCTCAAGCCTAGCTATGTACTAAGTCCTAGTTGCCTTAGCTACTCAAAAAATATTTGGGTTTGTGTCCTCTCACTAGCCCCTCCATGTGTAGAGATAAAACCTCTTTCTTGCATCCTCCTATAGCTTACCATAGCTAAATGTAGGCATTCAATCTCTTTATGTGTTTTATTCATCTTAAATGACATGTACAACATTAGGAAAAGACATTTGTGTGCCTCCTCACATAGGTGGGAAGATATAAATCCACCAGGAGCACATCTCTATCAAGTGAAGACTCAAAACTCACTATATCCATAAGGTGTCGAATATAAAAACCCTCCACTCATCTCTGATCCTTGCAACCACAAAGGAGATCATTAGTTATCATTTAAAACCATATACTTATTTTCAAAATGAAATGTTAAGTGTTAAATAACATGAACGAGCAACTTACTTGAATCACCCTCCTACTAGCTAGGGTCAGCAACTCCCTGCACTAGATCTAGGACATCTCACTTTGCTTGTTTCTATTATGGTAAATGTTATTAAGGAGATATGGTGGTTCTTATGGCACATTCTTCTAAGGAGGTTGTACTACTTGTTGTTGTGGATGGGGGAGTATCACCCATAACTATAATGCCTACACCTACTTTTAAATGGTTGTTGAGTGAGTGTCTAGCCTTGTCCTTATGCCTCTACTTGCACTTGTCCCCTAACCCTATGAATGATAGGAACCCCAAGAGCTAAGCTTGTCCACTCCACCTTGTCCACTGTTGCATCTTGGGTCTCATTTTGGCCTCTATTGTCCCAACTATCGACAATTGAACTATGTAAGGCCTCACAAACTGTTGTGGAACCCTGTCAACAAGATGAACCCCAATTGTTGCTCATCTATACTTGAATAAGGTAGGCCTAATAGATGTAAGTAGTGACATTCTATCACCATACCAGTGGCCTACCATGTCTAGATAGGGCTCAACATTCATGTAATATATAGTAAGTTGAGCTCCCCTCATAAAATGTGTAGACAAATGAGATAACTCTCCCTATCTATGTGCTTTGGGGAATATACCTTCCTACACCTATTCACCCCTCTGGTAGGGGCATACATGCTCCAAAATTCATCCCATAATGACCATCAAGAAGTTAAGATACTTTGGCCCTAAACATTGAATCTTGTATAATTTTTTAAAAAGTATGGCTGAGTATATCAATCACCCAACTTTAAATCTGCACGAGTCTCTATATTTGAGACTATTGGTGCCCAATTGTAAAGGAGTACGTTGGATCCCTTATCACATGTTAGGCAAGAGACAAGGATCCCCATGAGTGATTTTGATGAATTGGATTAGTCACAACCTCAATGGTAGAAGAAAATCCCCCACTTCCTCGAAGGGGATGCTTCTCCTAGTCAGTCTATGAAAATGGTAACCCATTTTCTTGGCTTGACTCAAGTCTGCAAGTATACCCAAGTTAACCTCCACCACATGATAGGGACATTAATAAATCTATACACATTAAGAAGTGCAATGACCCAATCTCCATATACCTCGAGGAAACTAAAAAGTGTTTTAGCATGCATCCCAAATGTAAGGATGTCACATACAACAATGTTGCAAGAAGAAATTTATGGCATCCTAGCCACCCATTTCAAGCTTGGATGATCAAGTACACCCCAATGTATAGGAATAATTTGGTCTAGGATCCAATGGAGCCACTCCATCCCCCTCACTTGACTTTATCTGATGTAACTACCCTACACGATAAGAAGACAAATATATAGATCTAAAAGCAATAAAATCAAGTTAAAACATGAAAAAATGAGCTCAAACTAAGTTGTATTAAACAAAATGTTGGAATAAGTTGCAATTTTAATATTGTTGCATTAGTTTGGGAATCACTAATGTAATTTTTTATTGTTACCAATGCAATAATCACTTAGGTGGTTGCATAAGCACCCCATGGTTCAAACAAGCAATTTCATTTTAAAATTAGTGGTTCTACAACTCAGTCCACAAAATTGAAGAATCAAAATTGACTCTAGAAATTAATTAAAATTCAAGATTTTTAACATCCATCTAATATGCACAACCTCACAAACATTTTGATACCTAAGTTATTTAATTCCATAGCTTGAATTATTAAATCTAATCAAAATCACCAAAAATGGAAAATTTTAGTTTTTCACTCATTACACACCTGCCCAACACTTTCCCATCAAATAACTATCATTTATGTGATCATAATTTCACACTTGTCATGTTGACTGTACTCTCACTATAAATTATTGCAAAAAACTAGAGCTCAATTTTTCTCTCGAATACATAGGTGAAAATGAATAGTAAAAATGGTTAAAAATTAATATATTGACCTTCTAGACATATTAATTAATTGATTTTGTAGGTTTTAGATATGCAATTAGCTTTGGTTATATTATGAAATTCCACTTAAATGAAAAGTCCTCTTATCTATTGATTTTTCAAAAAAACTTATAGTCTCCATAATATGCTTTCACTTGAACTTGGTTTCTCATTTTGCAAGTTAGCGGAGGCAAAGTGGGCTTTACATCTTTGGTAAAAATTGAGTTTATAAAATGATGCTTGCACTTATCATCATAGCACATCTATTCTGAGGGGAGGGTATTTAAGTGTACTACTAGAAATGTGGTTAATCACCAATGAAGTAAATCAACGAAATACAGTGATGTAAACTACAAATCTATGTACTCAATAGAGCAAGATGAACTACGAATGCAAATATAAAACTATCTACAATCAAACTAGAAGCTCTATCGTTAAATTTTGTGATCCTCGTGATAAAATGTCAAGAAATAAAACGACAGAGTAAGGTTATGATTCAGAAGTGTTGTCAAATGGCTTAGGATGCATGCGTTTATATAGTTTTTATGAAAAATAATGAATGGTCAAGATCAAAAAGAACTAAAAAATGATCAACGGCTAAAAACGAATGAGACAACAAGCTGAGAGAGATTCAAGGGATTTGATTGAGTTAACTGAAGAGTTGACTTCGAAAATCATGGAAATTGACATGAGATAACAAAGTTAAGTTCAAAAATAGAAAGATTTGATTTTGATTTCCATTCGAAAATTGTGGAGATTGATTTTAGAACTCAAAGTCAGATTTGGAGAGGTGGAGAAGAAAAAGACATGTGTTGAATTAAATAATAATATTTTATTTTTATTATTATTTCTCATTCAAACATGTGAGAGAAAAATAGATATTTAGAGGAAATAAAATATTTGAATTGATTTCAAAAAAACAACGTGATATTTGAAATGGAACAAGTTTGAGATATTTATTTGAGAGAGGAACTAAATAAATTTTTGATTTGACTAATTTGACTTGAGAAGATATTAAATAAATTTGATTAATTCATTTAATTTTGAGAAGACGTTTAGATAATTAAATAATTTTGAGAAGACATTTAGATAATTAAATAATTTTTATATTATTTAATTATGAGGGGAAAATAATTGAAAGAAATAATTAAATATTACTTATTTGATGAGGGATAAAATAGAGACAAATAATTAAATATTATTTAATTATTTTAGAAGAAATAATTTAATAGTTAAATAATTAATATTATTTAATTAATTTTAGAAAGAGGATAAATTATTGAATTAGAGGAATAATTAGACATAATTAAACAAGAGACGCATTGCGTCAGGTTCCTGCCTCTATGTTTTAAATGTTGTTGTAATTTATCATCGAGGAACAAAAGTTGAGTGAAGGTAAAAAAAATGGAATAGTGAAGTGAGCTGGTCTAGAAAATCCATTTAAGCAAAAATTTTATGAAAAGGCAAAACCTGATGACACGTGAATAGTTAGTGCAATTAATGAATGCGTATATCCAATTTCATCTGCAAATCATCAAATAGAGGATTGTGAAGAATGATGCTCATATAACTGAAAATTCAAAAGATATGCAATGCATAAAGTAAAAAGCATAGAAAACTAACTAGTGAAACATGATGAAAAAATGTGCAACAGAATCTTGGATACTTCCAATTTTCCCGCCTAGTTTCTTCAATTTATATGGCTGTCATATGCACAAATTCTTATTCAATACATAAGCCACTAGTAGAATTTTTTAAAAAGCAGCAATGCATTTTAAATAGAATGAATGCACTTGTTCATATGCTTAACTAGGGACAAATGTTCAAACCCATACTTAAGAACACCTGAATACATGCAATTCTTAATACTCCAAGTCCCTGCTTATGAGGAAGAAAGGCATTGTCTACAAAAAGGCATTTTCTTATGGTATCGCAATGAAATGAGCTACCAAGCTAGAAAGTGCTTTACAAGTAAATTAGAGTGAGCTTGAACTCCCAAAATGTGTTTAAGTCCCAAAGTTCCAATTGGCCATCCACATCCACCTATGGACTTAGGGCCCTTTGTTCTATATCTATGCTGTAAGCATACATAGTATATCCCCACAGAAGAAAAAAAATAGCATTTGGCAAGTTAAGTCTGTATGCATGCTGTAAGACAAAACAAACCATAGTCCATATGCATTACAACAAAGCAAATAATAGTCCATATGCATTACCAAACAAAAAAATTATCGCCCAAGAATGTTCATGGACCATTGATGATAAGGACAAGTTTGTTGGAGTAGATAAAGCAATGCCCATTTGTTCAATTCCAACTTTCATCATGAATTTTATGGTATTTTTGTTAACAATGATTCTGAAGGAATTTCTACATAAATTCCTATAAGACTTGGATGCCATACATATTTAAAGTCAAAATTACAACTATTGTAATTTTCTTCACAAACATCAATAGCAATAAGAACAACATGGTTCCATAAATTCACATCACAAGATAACAATCCAATTTCAAATTGTATCTAATTTTACCTTATAAAAGATTTACAAATAGTGTGTGTTCATACATAGTCCTGTAACAAGTGTTTAAGTGATAACGAATTAGCTATTATAAAAGACCTGCAAATAGTGTATGCTCACACATGGTCCTCTATAAAGTGTTTAACTGATAATAGACAAGTAAAACTTACTAGTTTATATTGCAAATTATTGAGCTTAAAAACCTTGTAGTGTAATTTAATTGCATAAATTGAGCATTTTACTTCTTCTTCTAAGTGTTAGTGCCAAAAAGAGAATAATGGTTTTTAGATGCTTTTCAAGTAGTTTCCACTAGCTACCATTACAGTTTATTATAGCTAAGAATATTGGCCTTTCTTGAAACAAAATCTTGTATGTTTCTAGTGTAGAAGGGGAGAGAGAATTAAAAATTTGCCACACAATCAAACTACCATGACTTGAAAAGAATATAAATAGAGATTTGGATGCCTATAGATGAAAGATAGTATGTCGAGCATTTATAATAGTTTAGATGCACATTTGGGACATTACATATGATAATGAAATTTAAGTGTTTAAGCTAATACATGTCATTCATTCAACATATAAAGAATGCAGACATGGATACTATTGTTGGCATTGTTATATGATTGGGTAGGAGAATGTTGGATGGTCAATCTGTCCATCATAGTTAACGCTAATTAAAATCATAAACATTTTAATTTATATCTCTTAAACCTATGCTTATTCGTAAGCATACCTAAATACGATTCTAAGCCACTTTTGATTTAAATTAGATGTTAACCTTTAAGTTGTCCAAATTGTAGTCTCAATGGGAAGTAAAGTGAAATGGTACATTTGGACTTCTTTGGTTGCCATCTCTAACATAAGACCATAGTTATTGTTCAAGCCCAATTATTTTCAATAGTATGAGTTATGGGTTGCCTTATTGTGGTGGGGAGATTTGTACCTAGTAATGTGCCACCTTATCATGAGGGCTTTGAACATGCAGAAAATAGCTAACTCGTTGTTGAAAGAAAACTGCACAGTGAGACCTTGAAGAAAGTCAATCTATTGGCCACCTATACTGCAAGAATACATAGGCGCCCCTGAACCAAATTCTCCACCTCGTTTTCCCAGAAAATAAAAATAGTTCAAAGTGACAAATAATGCACATTGTTTTCAACACACCCAATACCCCTGGCTTTCATCAGTTAAGTATGAAATTCCTTCTAGTTTCTAGCTCTTTTAGGAAAACATGGGCTTCTTTCTTAAAATTTATTCAGTTTCCTGATGCTTAGTATAAAAAAGAGGTTCAATCTTACAGTTTGTTAGAAAAGTTTAGAATTCAATGAATTTAGAGCAGAGTTTCTTTCCTAACATATATCGTTAACGTTTAGCAGCACAAGGCATCTTCATATCATGCCAACAAAACTAAAAATCTTGAGGAATGCCAACCATATCAGAGCAAACTTAGTCACCTTTACCTTTCTTTAGCTATTGTATTATTCGAAAGGGCATTTAAAACTTCAAAAAAAACTTTTACCTAGTATAAATTTCAACCTATCCATTAAGACCCACAAACATCAACAAATAAAATTGTATAAAAACATACAAAAACTAGCTCTGCATGTATAGCATCTACTTTAAAATAAAAAGAATGAGATGTATTTTTTAGTAAGTTTCTAGTGGCAAATGTAAAAAATCAAGCATCTTCTTTAAAATAAAAAGAATGAGATGTATTCTTTCGTAAGTTTCCAGTGGCAAATGTAAAAAATCAATGATAAAAACTGTAAAAATGCCTGGAAGAAAGGGAAATGTGTGTTCATTCCTCAACAACTGCAAGAAAATATATACACCTGACTTGTAAGAAAACCCATTTGAACAACTGAACAAGAACGAATTGACAGAGTCACAATAATTAAGCCCAACTTATAAGAAAATTGCTCCATGATCTCCAACAAAAAGAAAACTTGAACCTAAAATTGACAAAATAAAGATATCCTCCCTGAGAGGTTTTATGTACATACAGGCATAACATTTTACAAAATACTGAAAACCAGTCAGAGCTTGAGACCATATGAGCATTTCTCACTTTGAATAGTACGATTTACAATAGCAATGGAAAGATTGCAGTAAGAAAGTGAAACAATATGATGTTTAAAAAAACTCAAATTTGATTTGCACTGGTATTATACACGGATTATGCTCACAGTGAAAAGATTTATGAAATAGAAGTCCATACAGAGGCTTACCACAGATGTAGCTTCATAGGCTTGAAGCAAAATGTTCACCGGATGCCCACTTTCGCAACTCTCTGCTCTTTCACTCAAGCACAAATAAGTCTAAACAAATTGAGGAGTGAAGTTCCTGCCAAAGACTGGCAGAACAGTTTATGATATTCAGATACACAAAGAAAAGGAACTGGACCAACGCTAATGTTTTCCAATTTCCAAATAAATTTTGATGGATTAATGAGCTAGGGTGGAAAATTGATGGACAAACCAATAGAGAGTAGAGCTTAGCAAAACATGATGTTAGCTACTTCAACTATATGCAGGTCGATAACCGAGCCCTACATCCCAGTCAGGTTAATCTTGTAAAATGTTTCCCTAAATAAATGCATATTTCAACAACAAAAGAGACAACTGTGTCACTGAGTATATAATTTTTCCTCACCTCCATGCGGTGACAACTACAACAACGAGGTGTGTCATCGTGTTCATGTTCAGGGCAGTATTTCTACACCCAAAAAGGATGAACTCTGTACACAATTAGGCCAGCTCTATTTGATGGGATTTGGAAGACAATTATTAAATTATTTCAATAAAATAAATATCTAAGTAACCATCACTAAGAAGGAATAGTTGTCATGATGTGTTTCAGGCATGAAACCCACCTAGAAGACAACAAATTTCCAAATCAAGATCATATAACAATAGTTTGAATAAAGGACCACTCTTTTCCATCTCATTTATTAAAATCCTAAATTAAAGCAAACTGAGATCCTAAATTTTATGTATGATTGAGAATGAAGAATCATAACCATCCATAAATAGAAAGAAACCCTACAATCTTCAAAACAAAAACTAGACGCAGACATGAAATTTGTCAAATCAACTTTAAATCTCCAACCGTAACCAAAGCTAGAATATCTGGATAATGATAATGTTCTAATTTTTCACCACATCCCAACTGACAAGTGATAAACACCCAATTAGAACACCTACAAGCTGGACCATGACTTACTAGAAGATAAATTCAAATATAGTATTATCACCGAGCTTTGCTTTTCTAGTTCTCAACAACAACAACAGAGCACTGTGCACGTCGAACACAATGTTCACTCACACTGCCAAAAGGTAACCTGTAAAATTATGAGATTCAAATAATTTACCAAACTCATAATAACTCATGGATTTTTATCTTAGTAGAAATCAAATTGACAATTGACATAACAAATGACAAGTACATTTGAATAGAAATTGAATAGACAATTGACATAGCAAATGACAAGTACAACTACTATGCAGAGTGAACAATAAATCTAGAAAATTGGCTTGCAATAATACCTCTTAATAGGTCCATTCCCACGACACCCCAACACTAGCATATCAGCGTTGTAGTCCTTCATGGCATTGCAGAGGACATCCCTAGCATCTCCAGTCACAACCTTTGTCTCTGGAACCACCTACGATAGCAACAGAAATGGTGCATGAAACTCCAACAAGGAGACCCAAAAAGATGAATCTTAACCTATGTTCTTTAACTATTTCACCTTATTTTATTCACTATAATTGCAGTCTTAAAAATGCTCAGTGGTCTTTGAGCTAAGCTACTGGATGTTTTCAGTGCCCTTAAAACTGTTAACTTTTCAATTGACAAGGAAGGATCTTCTTCATTGGAACTGTTTATTCAAAGGGTCATTTGTTTATGAAATTTTCCCTATTGTCATATGCCAATGTGTAATCAACACACTGCTAATGAGTCTAAGGAAGCCCGAAATCTAATAATACAGGATGACCTAATGGTAAACAATTCCTTCGTTCTATAGGGTTTCCCCAAGCAATCGGGTTTCCCAGCTAGCATATTGATTACAAAAAAGCTTATACTTTTGGGTCATTAAAAAAGCCAAAGAAATAATCTATTAAATCTGAGATTAGCACAACACGTTATCCTCAAGACCCAACTCATTGGAGATTTTACAATATTTCACCTCAAATTGCACAAACATTTCCCTAATTCAGACGCACATTTTGTATGGCTTGCAACAGAGATGGCAATGACTTTGAGACTAAATTAACAAGATTTGAATAGCCAAAGACTAGCCTGTATCATATCCAAAGAGAAATCTGCGTATGCCAACAACCAGGTCAAAATTATGATGAAAGACTTTGTAGGCGACTGTGCACCATCCAAGGCATTGAGATCTAAATCACTTCATCGCAGTTGGGGCTTCAGCAGATCATCATCCATTAACCTACAAAACCCAGCCATGACATGTTTAGGTTCAAGATTTCATTACCCTAATCACAACAATATTTAATAATAATAGATCAAATAAATGAGTTAGATTTTAAGAAGCTTGGAAAAAAGACTACCTGAACTCAAATGATACAGAAAGAGCTACAGAATTTCACTAAAAAGGATAGAGGTTCCACAGCTCATCCTCTGTTTCCCCTCTCTAAAAACTGTTTTGAAATAATTTGAGGGTTTTGTCGAACTGCCCTTTGATTAGGGTTTACCAGAAGTTGCCGGTTGTTTTTGCAGCAATCTAGTTAGATATTCAGAATGCTAGGAATATATTTACTGATTTATTATAAGCATGTGGGGGAATATAATTGATGGAAGTTAGCGTTGGCTATCTCAAAATAAACTGAATGGTTGTGGAAAAGAGTAGAAACTTTCTCGACATAAATTTTTTTACAGGGTGAGACAATTTCGAGCCCTATTTCTCGAGCAAAGGGAAGCTTGCAATGCAAGCTAGTTGTCTATGCAGAGTATTTGGTACTTTTATATACATTAAATATTGAATGTTAATTGTAGACACCGAAAATTGGACTGCTCTGCAAACCAATTTCCCGTACCTCTACACTAATCCACTCTCCCCATCTGCATATCCCTGGTGATCAATTAATTCACCTAATTAATCCATTTAATCTTACAACCCTATCCTATCAATTGAATGAATATTCCTAATATTTATTTAGTTGATTTATCCATTTCCCTAATCCCTGTTAATTAGATAAATCATGCTTATCTGATTAACCTAGACTTAAGTTAATTAAGATAAACACTTAACTAACCCTGCTTACCTCATCATCCACTCACTGAATTTAAAATTCAGTTGTCCCCCACTATCCTCCACTCACTGAATCTAAAATTTAGTTGTCCCCCATTATCCTCCACTCTTCCCAAAAATGAATTATTAATTCATCCACTATCCTCCACTCTTCCCAAAATATGAATTATTAATTCATCCACTAGGAATAAAAGATTCACTTTTATTCCTAGCCCTTGATCTCATCAACTGAATCCTCACCCTCCATCCTCATCTCCAAAACTCTATAAATTGGACCCCTGTCTAAGCCATTAGGGAGAACTCTTCATGCATCAGACCTCTGCCCAAATCTCTCCACAATCTCCTCATCTTATCAAACCTCTACCAAAATCACGCTAATCATTCCCCATCTCCATCCAAATCAGGCATCAAACCACTTGTCCCTCATCTTACCTTGTGTTGAGCACTTGAGAAATCCACATCTACACACTAATCATGGGTAAAATCTGAGGAGCTCTCTTGGGTGCAACTCCTTCCCGCATGGATTTGTGAGTTCGTTTTGCATTTGATTAGTAATAATCTTCATTTTGATTTCACTTATTACATTAATAATATAATTAAATTTAAAGATAATTCTATTTTTCACTCTTACTGTTCATAGGGTTAACCAATAGCAAAGTAGATAAATGACATTTATCAAATTATAAAAATAGCCAAAAAAATCAAAGACTATAATATTTTGCTCCGATTTTTTGTTCTTGCATTCCTATTGGCTAAATAAATTGAAATAATTGCATCCAAGGGATGCATTAGTAATCCTTCCAAACGCAGGAACTAATAATTAATAGTATTTAATTATTTTTAGAAGAAATAGAATAATAATTAGGTTTAATTAAATAATTAATATTATTTAATTATTTAATCAAATAAGAGAAATCAGGTGAATTACAGAAGGCATGATCGAAAGGGAAAAACAACAATTTTATGTTATTTTTGGGTGTCTACCTTTTGCCCCTCTTTGATATAATGCCCTAACCAGGTGGCATTGTATCAAAGAACACTGAAGAAAAAGATGGAAGAAAAAGTTGGATGAAAAAGACGGAAGAATAAGATGAAAGAATGAGATGGAAGAATACCCTGGTGATGATGCCCCCTCGGAAGGTTGACTTGGAGGACACAAGACAATCTTTCGAAAAGAAGAGATGTTACTTTCAAGGCAAACATAAGATGAAAAGGTTGGGATAAAATGAAAACGTGATAAGATTTGGATGATGATTTTGCACTCATGATATTTCCTTCATAGAATAGAATAGATCCATCTAGGATACTTTTGTTATGCCTTAATTTTCATCATAGAGCGGTTACATACACACATACACATGCACTCATGTCCCCATTCCTCACTCTCCTTCATGTACACATCATGGTATAGAGATCGTCAAGCTTCCTCAGAATGTGACATAAAACAAGATAAGATAAAGAGATAAAAAGACAAAACAAAGATAGGATAAAGAGATAAAATCACCTAAGGTACAAGATAAGGTAAAAGATAAAAATGACGAAATGATAAAAGACAGAAAGACTAAAAACACGAGATATGAGATAAGACAGAGGATATAAATAAGAAAAAAAAAGATAATGATAAATGATAAAGATAAAAGAAGATAATCATGTCAAAAATATGATTTTATGCATATAGACAACATTCTTCAACATTCCTCAGCCACATCCTCACTAGCACACGTGTCACTAAAAGAAAGAAAGCACAAATGACCCCAAAAAGTTCCCACATAAAATAAGTTAAAAATACCACAATGTCGTTTGCCAATTTATTAAGGTCAGGATTTAGATAAAGATGACAGCCTGAAATAGGAAAGATATATCCTGTTAAGGCATCATGATTCTGATATTAGAATTTGGAATTTTTGAAAGATTTTGGCTTTTAGAAAAAGTTAGGATATTAACTTAGGTTACAAGGATTTGTTTTTAAGGTCAAGGCTTCTTGCTTATAGTTTGTTTGTGTTTGAAAGTTAGGATATTGGCTTTTAAAATATTTTTAGATTTGTTTCAAAGATCCACATGCGTAACCATATACTAAGGACATACTCATAAAAAGGTAGTATTAAAGAGACAATGATACACCAAATGGATGAGGGAAACATAGATGCCAAGGTACAAGACTCAAGGTGGGAATACCGCACATCAACTGTTTATGTTCTAAAGGTCTAAGCATAAAAATTCTTAAGGTGCATGACATTGATAGGTTCATCCAAAGATTCCCCTTCAAGAGTTGCCAATTGATATGCCCCTGATCCATAAGATGTCATAATCACATAAGGTCCAAGCCAATTAGGCTCAAATTTCCCTTTCTTTGCTCTGTCTTGTTGATTTTTCTAATTTTCTTTAAGTATTAAATCACCAGGTTCAAATCTTATAACTCTGATCTTCTTGTTGTAACTTCTTCATAGCCGATTGTGATATGATTGCAAATGCTTCTCTTCTAAGACCTCAAGCTCATGCAATCTAGAAATCTGATATTCCTCTTCATTAATCACATGCTACAGTGACACTCTCAAAGAGGGGAGCTCAACCTCAACGGGCAAATGGCTTCGGTTCCATAAACAAGTGAATAGGGAGTGGTTCCTGTAGGGGTTTGGAGACTACTTCGGTAGGCCCATAAAATTGGATTAAGTTGCAAGTGCCAATCACGGCCAGCGTCATTGACTGTTTTCTTTAGGATCTTGAGGATAGTTTTATTTGAAGCCTCAGCTTGACCATTACCTTGCGGGTAATAAGGTGTGGAAGAACGGTGTCAGATATGAAAGGTGTGACAAAGTTCATGGACATCTTGGTTTTTAAAGTGCCTACCATTATCAGTAATAATGGTAGATGGGATACCATATCGACAAATGATATAATTAAGGATAAATTTTGATATTTGCTTGTTGGTAATATTAGCTAAGGGAATGGCTTCTACCCATTTTGTAAAATATTCAGTGGCAGTTATTATAAAGGTATGGCTATCAGAGGAAGGAGGGTGAATTTTGCCCACAAGGTTGAGTCCCCACTAAGAAAAAGGCCAAGGAGTAGTGATTGGTTGTAACTCTTGAGTGGGTGCATGTATTAAATCTCCATGTTGTTGAAATTGTTTGCATATCCTTACAAATTCATGAGCATCTTGTTCTAAAGTTGGCCAAAAATATCCTGTTCTTAACTTCTTAACTAGGGATAATCCACTAGAATGTGCCCCACAAATCCCCTCATGTACTTCTTGTAAAGTGGTTTGGGATTCTTCAATGTTTAAACATCTAAGGAGAATACCATCTAGGCTTCGTTTGTATAAGGTATCGCCAAGGATGGTAAAGTGAGTGGATCAACGAATAAAGTTTCACTTTTCAGAACTAGAGATCAGGTGGAAGAGTGTTATGACAAACGTAAGTGTAGATATCTTGGTACCAAGGAGAATTAGGACCAACAAGGACACACACCATTTCAGATTATGGCACCTCATAATCTGGTATGAAAAGTTGTTCCAATAAAAACTCATAGTTTTGATCACTATGAGGCATGTCCAAAAGAGATCCAATAGTGGCCATTGCATCCGCAGTCCTATTGTTTAATCTCGCTACTTGATCAAATGTGATCATGTTGAAATGCTCCCTTAATGTATCTACCAATTTATTATAAGGCCATAGCTTCTCATCTTTTGTATGATATTCTTCATTTACTTGTCTAATAACCAATTGAGAATCCCCTAGAACCTGAAGTTCCTTGATATCCCATGAAATAGTTGTTCTTAGTCCTAATATTAGAGCTTCATGTATTCTGCTATGTTATTTGTGCATGGGAAAGCCAAGCGGTATGACTTAGGTATGTAATCTCCTTGAGGGGTAACAAAAACAATTCCCACCCCTGATCGATGATTGGTATAAGATCCATCAAAATATAATTTCCATAAAGATGATGATTCCATGGCAAAAACTGATTCATCAAGAAACTCTGATACTATGGGGTGATCCACTTGTAATGGAGAATCTGCTAACTGATCTTCTATAACTTGACCCTTGATAGCCTTTCTATCCACATACCCAATATCAAATTCACTTAACATCATGGCCCATTTAGCCATTCTACCTATTAGGGCTGCCTTAGACAAGAGAAATTTAAGAGGATCCACTTTTGATATGAGTTTTGTTTGTTGGTTTAGCATGTAGTGTCTAAGTTTTTGAGAAGCAAAAACAACTGCCAAATAAGCTCTCTCTATGAAAGTGTAGTTTAGTTCGTAACCCACCAAAGTTCTGTTGACATAATAGATAGCTCTTTCCTTTCCATGATCGTCATGTTGAGCAAGGAGTGCCCCTAGAGCTGTTGAAGTGGTAGAAATATACAATAACAAAGGTCTACCTTGGATAGGTGGCATTAAGACTAGAGGTGTCATAAGATACTCTTTTAATTTTTGAAAAGCTTGTTGACATTTAGCATCCCATTGGAAGGACACATTTTTAGGCAACAAATGAGTAAAAGGATGACATTTATCCACTAATTGAGCTATGAACCATCTAATGGATTGCAATTTTCCTTGTAAGCTCCTTAATTGCTTTAGATTAGATGAGGGTTTCATGTCTACAATGGCTTTGACTTTAGCAAGATCCACCTCAATTCCCCTGCGTGAAACAATGTATCCAAGCAACTTTCTTGATGTGGCCCCAAAGACACATTTCTTAGGATTCAATTTGACTTTATATTTTTCTAATCTATCAAAAGTTTGATCTACGACCTTTAAATGACTTGCCCTTGTTATTGACTTTCCCAAAAGGTTATCAACATAGTCTTCCATAATAGTATGAAAGAGATCATGAAAAATAGTAGTCATAGCTCTTTGATAAGTGGCCCCAACATTTTTAAGGCCAAAGGGCATAACATTCCAACAATAAGTTCCCCATGGACATGTGAAGGTGGTCTTATGTTGATCTTCAACATCAATTTTGATTTGGTTGTAACCAGAAAATCTATCCATCAAATAGAGCATTTCATGGCCAGTTGTTAGGTCCACAGTGATATCTATATTAGGAAGGGGAAAATCATCCTTAGGGCATACCTTATTCAAATCTTTGAAATCTGTACAAACTCTGATGCTCCCATCGGGCTTGGTGACCGGAACCAAATTGAAGACCCACTCAGGATAATCAATGGTCCTATTGAACCCCACATCCAATAGTTTTTGAAGTTCTACTTTAACCAAAAGAGCTATTTGAGGATGTATCTTACAGAGCTTTTGTTTTACTGGTCTTGCATTAGGCATAATTGTCAAATGATGCACCACTAAGGTAGGATCAAGACCTGGCATATCTGAATACCTAGGACCATGCAAAATTGATATTTCTTCCCTCAAAGAAAGTTGTAAATTCTTGTTTTTCTTGTGGGGTTAAGGATGCTGCAAAGAAGGTGACTTTAGCATCCTATTGTGTACCTAAATTGATTGCTTGAGATTCTTCTACTAAGATAGGAGATCTTTCTGGATATTGAGCCATAGTTGGAAGTCCTACATTTTCTTCTTCCTTATTATAGGATTCCATATTATGAATTGTGTGTTTAGCCTCTTCCCCAAAATAAGCCTTGCATCCAATTCTATAGAAAAACCTACTTTATGATCACCTAAGGGAATTCCATCCCTAAGACCCATAAATTCTGCAATTGCTTCATCATTTTGAAAAAGATCCAAAGAGGGTGGTCCTTGTGGGTCCCAATCAATGAGTTAAGGATATACGAGGTCAACATAATGGGTTTGAGAAGTGGATGGCACGGGTGTGATGGTACAAATGAACATTTCTTGGAAAATGTTCTTTAGATCAAAGGAAGAGTCTTCTTGAATGGCTATATTAAGGTTTTTGGACAAAGGGGGAGGTTCAACTTCATCAAGAGTATATGTGGATTTGAGGGGCACATTCATAGAAGATCCATACCCTAACCCTCCATGATTACCTCTATGAATTTGAATGATAGGCTCAATGATACCTTGGCTTTGACTACCAAGACCACCTTCTCCTGTATAACCCATGTTTTTAATGATATTAAGACCTTTTGGATAATTCTCAAGGTTCAACTTAGGAGTCTTGATTTCTTCTTTCTCTTTATATAGCCATGATGATACATCTTCTTCAATGTCTTCTTTCTCTAACTTACCCCAATAGAGAAATTTAGGGAGCCATTGCTTGGCAATGACCTTCAATAGACCCTCCTTAGGTTTTCCATAGTATTTAGGTGTGAGAGGAAGTTGACTTACACAAAAGGAATGTTGCATTTTATATTCTCCACAACCATTGTCAAAGATTTGGACCTTGATTTCGGGTGTTGATGGATTCAAAATGGAAGGAGTCGATGATGATGAAGCTAATGTGGATGGGTCTACATAAGATGATGATGGAGATGCTTCATGGTTAATAGGAATATGGTGATTTTTTTGGTATTTTTCAGCTAAGTTTTGACAATATTCAAAGGGTCGAGGATCTCCATAGATGGTAATTTCTTTGCCATCATAGGGGAATTTTATGCATTGGTGGAAAGTTAATGGGACAGCTTGCATAGCATGTATCCATGGGTGACCAAGAAGGATAAAACAATGGCTTGGATGACAAAGTGCTTCGAGTGCTTTGATCAAGTGATAAAATTTCAAGAAATAAAACGACAGAATAAGGTTATGATTCAGAAGTGTTGTCAAATGGCTTAGGATGCACGCATTTATATAGTTTTTACAAAAAATAATGAATGGTCAAGATCAAAAGGAACTCAAAAATGATCAACGGTTGAAAACGAATGAGACAACAAGCTGAGAGAGATTCAAGGGATTTGATTGAGTTAACTGAAGAGTTGACTTCGAAAATCATGGAAATTGACATGAGATAACAAAGTTAAGTTCAAAAATAGAAAGATTTGATTTTGAGTTCCATTCGAAAATTGTGGAGATTGATTTTAGAACTCAAAGTCAGATTTGGAGAGGTGGAGAAGAAAAAGACATGTGCTGAATTAAATAATAATATTTTATTATTATTATTTCTCATTCAAACATGTGAGAGAAAAATAGATATTTAGAGGAAATAAAATATTTGAATTGATTTCAAAAAAGCAATGTGAGATTTGAAATGGAACAAATTTGAGATATTTATTTGAGAGGAACTAAATAAATTTTTGATTTGACTAATTTGACTTGAGAAGATATTAAATAAATTTGATTAATTCATTTAATTTTGAGAAGACATTTAGATAATTAAATAATTTTGAGAAGACATTTAGATAATTAAATAATTTTTATATTATTTAATTATGAGGGGAAAATAATTGAAAGAAATAATTAAATATTATTTATTTGATGAGGGATGAAATAGAGATAAATAATTAAACATTATTTAATTATTTTAGAAGAAATAGTTTAATAATTAAATAATATGAATTATTTAATTAATTTTAGAAAGAGGATAAATTATTGAATTAGAGGAATAATTAGACATAATTAAATAATTGATATTATTTAATTATTTTTAGAAGAAATAGAAGAATAATTAGGCTTAATTAAATAATTAATATTATTTAATTATTTAATCAAATAAGAAAAATCGGGTGAATTACAGAAGGCGTGATCGAAAGGGCAAAATAACAGTTTTATGTTATTTTTGGGTGTCTACAGTAAGTACCCATTTTTCCATATTTACATATGGATTGACATTTCAAGTTCAATGATGACAAACAAAAACCTAAAGCACCATTTTAATATAGAAATAATGAACAATGAAAACACCTAGAAACCTCCCCTAGCCTTGTTTGGCTCATTTTTATTTGTATCTTGACCCTTGATTACTTGATTTTTATGCCTTTGTCTACTCATTGAAATTTCATGTTTTACCTATTTTAACAAAATTGTTGATGATAACCAAGTAGCAATCTCAAAGCCATTGTGATGATTCATAAAATTATTACGGTGGTTTTGTAGGAACACTAATCATCTTGGAAGTGTCATAGTTAATTATGTTACCATTGTAGTAGTTGTATAATCTCTACAATAGTTCTGAAACCACCTTCTATGAAAAATGACAATTTTCCCTGATTCTAAATAATGTGAATTTTGATCATTTCACTTCCTTGTCTCTTCACCTATCCCGTCATTTGGCATTTTCTTCATCCCCCGCACATCTAGAAACATCCCTTTGTGTTATAAAAATGTAATAGAGCCTTGTTTAGAGTGAGAATTTTTTAGAGCAAGACTTTCATAGGAAAACATTTCCATAAGAGTTCCAACCATTTCTTGCAAAGCTCTCTTCACTTTTCCATCCTCTAGGTGCAACCAATACTTTTCACCCTTGCCTTTCCAAGTTTCTTGTGTCCTAGAAACATCATTTTTTAAAATGATTCCCTAATTGATCTTGAATTTACAACTCTATACTTTATAATTGATAGTAAAATCAACCCTATTCCCAATTTAATTCAATATTCATCCTTATTATACCAATAATTTATCCTCTCCAAGGTATCTTTCATTATGTGGATTGATTGTAGGATAGCAGAGTGGTATTATCTAAGGACAAATACAATTTGTAATTCTAGTTTTTGCTTTATCAAAACTACTCCTAGCATGTGACATTTAGCCAAAAGGTTGGGATTTTGTTTTATTTAGTTATTTTATAGATTAGCCTATTAGTATGCATTTTTGTTAGCAGCTAATATAGTAGTTAGAATTATTTATAGGTTGCTTAACTTTATTTTTTATATTTATTTTACTATACAAAAACAACTCAATCAATGGACCAACAATTCCATTGCATCACACCCAATCAAACTCTTAAATCAAAAGAAGATGGGGATCTACACACCCACTTGAGAAAGAAACACCATGATTTATCCTCCTCAAACAGTCACTACACATTCTCAAACAATTAAGCCTCTCTTCACAAGGCCCCTCAACATTCAGACCTTCCAAGGTTTCAAATCTAGTGAACATACATTGTGCCTATGTTTACAAAACATACTAGAACAACCTTCAAAACATTGGTTAAACATTATAAACAATTCAAAGAACATGCAAAAACGCTTTTCCATGTAAATCTACAACATTGTATAAACTTGGCAAACAATTAGACATTGTGATTTAAACTCACAAACTAGAATTACAAACCTTGTTAAACAAACATTCAATACAATATTGTAACATTACACAAATGATCAAACAATTGTCCAAACACGTTATTCAGTCCATCCACTTACTAAACAAACTTCTCTAGCCAACACAAGATCCCATTAGGAGTTCCCACTTTTAATATTTATTTTGTGTACCCTTTGAGGTTTGATCTTGAATTTGTTATATGGGATATCAAGCAAACCTCAATGGATTGCTTTGGCATGAGCTTAAGATATTATGTATGCCCTCTTTCATGTACAATGTGCTCATTTTGGTGTGTACAAATCCATTGATCCTTACGATATCATGCCCTTTTACCTAAAGGACGATGTCGTATGTTCATTTGATCTAATGTTTTAATGTGTATGTGATTTATCATCCTTAATAGAACTTGTGATTATTTTTCTTCTATTTTGGATGCTTTCACTTCAATTGTTTATGAGCTCCACAATGATTATACTATTTCTATGACAAATGCTAACAATTTAACCTTTAGTACCTTCCCTTGTTTGCATAATAGATTGTATGAGGAAGTCAACAACATTTGCTTAAATGATTTATCTTATTTTTCCCCCTCGCATGATGTTTTTATTTTTGATAATGATAACATTTCTCAAGAAACTTATGATCATCCCATCAATGTTATGGATGCTTTATCATTTCGTTGTAGTTTGGTTCATGTTATTTATAAGGCATGTGTTATTAGATATATAGTGTTGGATTCATTTAGTGGGAATTAAGGTACAATTTCATACTTTTTAATTGGTAAATTATAGACTAGGGATCTGCTCCCTTTTATATTAAAATTAACCAAAATATAAACAAAGTTTGAATGTCCAGCAAGAGAACCACCAACATAACTATCATAGGGCTAAAACAAAATCCCTACTATCACCTATCTACTCATATTACATTCATCAATCTGTATGTATTTATTGCATATAAGTATAAATTATGCCTATATATCTATATATACAAATTATACATCTTAATAACAAAGCTCCACCTCAGGCATTTGCATCTTCAACATAGTAGTGCTCCAAGATATCCTGCATGTAGTCATCTTCAACATCTAGCCCAACCAACTTCTTGAGGAAGGTTATACCTCTTGCTGCTTGACGTCTGCGCTCGACTATATTTACCTCTCTAGCTTCCATCACGAACAGCCACCAAGTGACAACATCCCCTGCATTGTTAACCTTGTCAAATTCCCTAAGGAGTAGGATGTCGAGACCATAGCGAGCAATGCCAACAACCTCCTTCCAGCCTCCACAAAACTTGACCTCCACATACACCTCCATCAAGGTTTGAATCACCCGTTTGTCTTCGTTTAGGTCCAGCAACACCACAAGAAACATTGAGGCCAAGTCTGTATTCACCTGATACCTATTTGAATTAACCGTATAATCTTCCCCAAGAACCCATTCAATTGCAAATAACACAATGCCGCTCTTCAGCTTAAACACCTATTTCATCCTTTTGTCATAAATATACCCTAGAAATGACATTTGTCATTTGCTACAGACCAACCGAATAGGTGTATCCATCTCTATTAGAGTAAAAACCAAGACAATTTTTGCCTACACCAATGCAATTCTACCCAAATCAATTCTCTACCAAATAAAAAACCTCTCACACGCCTCACCAACACCATCACACCGCAAAGACAAGACAGTCTGTCAGATTGATGGGCTGGTTAAATCATTTGGCTTCACCTCCCATATCAATGCACGTGGTGATATAATGGCCAAGTTGGCCAATGCATCAACATCCCATTCCCCTCCCTATATACATTATTGATAACCACTCTCCCTAAGCCTTCTAACAAATGCAAGGCCTCCCTCAAAAGGATATTAAGTTTCCAATTTGATATCTCCCCTTTCCTAATTGCATTGATAACGATTAAGGAATTGCCCTCGAATTCCACCCTTGAAACTTTAAGCTGGTGACATAAGTTGAGACCTGAGATGAGTGCTTGAAGCTCAACTTCATTATTAAATCCATGCACTAGCTTCTTGGATGCCTTGCCAATGATTTCCTCCATCCAATTGTGAACCAAACAACTAGCTCCTGACTCTCTGAGGTTGCCTTTCGATGCTCCATCGAAATTTAACTGTACCCAACCCTTCACTGGCGGAGTCCACTTGGTCTCACTTCTTTTTTTAAGGCTGCCAACACCACTAGCCCCATTAACGGGAGAAATGATTAGGCCCTTCCAAAAATTCCTCACCCTATCATCTTTGTTGGAGAATCTACATTTCACCCCACCCAAAATTCTGTTGTTAACAACTTCAATGACTGTTGTTTCAACTTTATTCTTAGAGGAGAGGATCTCCATCCCTCTTTCCTCGAAAACTCTTCTATTTCACCCTTTACATAGTTCCCATAAAAGAATTGAAGGACTAAATATCCAAATGCAGGTATACACTGAGAACTATTTTAGGATGGTCCAGGCCTGGAATAGGCTTAGAATATCATTGGGCAAAGCCCCATTCCATCCCAACTTGGTGCACAACCACCTCCAACATTCTTGGGTGAAGGGACATTGTAGGAAAAGGTGGTCCATAGATTCACTCTCCCTTAAGCACATCACACATCTAATCGGACCTTCATAACCCAATTTCCTAAATCTATCACTAGTCAGGACTCTTCTCTGTAAAGCTGCCCATACAAAAATGCCAGCTTTGGGGAGACACAGTTTATTCCAACATAAGTGTACTAGGAGCATCGATTGTTCCTTCTCACCATCCGCTACCACATATCCAATCTTAGCATTGTATTCTCCCTTGGAAGAGAAGTTCTAATGTAGATAGTCCCTTTTAGAATATAGGGAGATCCTTCTCTTCTACAAAATCTCCTTTAAGATGGTCACCTCCTCGTCTGGTAAACCCAAATGCTCAAAGCACTTCCAATCCCACCATTTGTAGTCATTGATTAGTTTTAGCTCAACATAATCTGTAATCCTTGTGCCCCAACTAACTAAAAGAGTCTGCTTAGTTGTGGGGCAAACCTCACCAGTGATTGGGAAGCCCATCCATGGATCATCCTAGAATAGAATAGTTCTGCCATTGCCAATTTCCCAAGAAAGATTCTCTGTAATTATCCATTTCCAGGATAGCAGAAAATTCCAAAGCCTCGACCCTTTGATAGGGTTGGTAGTGGTCAAAATTCTATCGTCCTCCAAACAATCCAAATATTTGTTTCTCAGAATTTTGATCCATTTCAAGTCTGACCTAGTGTGAATAGACCAAACAATTTTTGCCCCCAAAGCCTTATTTTGAGTTTCCCAATTCCTTAACCCCACTCCACCATCCATTTTAGGCTTGCAAATGTTATCCCATGCAATCAACGAAAACTTCTTATCCTCTGAAGAGCCTTTCCAGAAGAATGTTCTCATTTTTTGTTCTATGAATTTGTTCATTGTCTTGGGAAGCCATAGACAAGAGAAGAGGAATATGGGAATGGCAGAAATAACTGCTCTGAGCATTATTATCCTCCCTACCCAAGAGAGCCACCTCCCCTTATGGGTCCCCATTCTATCACTAATCTATTTTAGTAAAGGTTCCCACAACCTTGTTTGCTTGCCACCCTTAAATAAAGGGAAGCCTAAATACTTGCTTTAAAAAAACCCTTTCTTGAATTTCAGGATTCTTAGGATCTCCCCTTGTTTCCTTTGATCTATGGAGAAGAAAAAGATTTAAGATTTAGAGGTATTGATGCACTGACCAGAAGCGATCGAATAAGTGTCCAGATTTCTCTTCACACTTCTTGCTTCCCTCCTCTTGGCTGCCCCATACAACATTGTGTCATCAGAGAATTGCTGGTGTGTTACCGGTTCAACATTTCTGGTGATCTATAAACCTTCCCAATCTCCTAAAGCCACCGACCTCTGAATGTATCTGCCTAAGGTATCAACCATAATGATGAAAAGGAAAGTGGAGAGATGATCCCCCTACCTTAGGCCTCTGGACACTTCAAAAAAACCTTGGGGGTTGCCATTTATTAATATTGAGAATCTTGGGTTCACTATAAAATTGAAGATCCAATCTAGCCACCCCTTATCAAAACTGAAGGCCTCCATTACCTTAAAAAGAAATCTCTAATCGACCTTGTCATAAGCCCTTCTGATGTCTAACTGCACCATCATCCCACTTCTCCTGGATGTAATAAGTGAGTGGATAATCTCCTGAGCAATGATGGTGCCATCAAAAATTGATCTCCCTGGCACGAAACCGCTTTGTTCCTCTTATATAATATCTTCCAAGAGTAATTTCAACCTATTCGCAATGGCTTTGGAAAAAATCTTATATACTGTATTGCTTAGAGAAATAGGTCTAAAGTCCTCGAAGGAAAGAACCTGTTCTCTCTTCAGTAATAAGGCAATGTAAGTATTGTTCAAATCTTTCAACAATTTCCTTTTCTTCCATGATTCTTCTGCAACCTCCCAAATATCCTTCCCAACAATATGCTAGCATTTGTGGAAAAAACTTGTTGGAAAACTATCTGGCCTGGGAGCCTTGTCCGGGTGTAGTTGCATAGTAGCATTTTTTAACTCATCTTCTGAGACGGGTTTGTTGAGCACCTTATTATGTTCTTCCTTGACCCTTCTAGGTATGCATTTTAGAATTTTGTTATGTGAGCATAGATCCGAGGCTTCTCTATTGTTCAATAAGTCCTCTTAGAATTGGACCCCCAACTTTTTGATAATCTCTTCATCTTCACAATCACCACCATCCTCCATCTTTCTCTTGGTTAATCAATTTTTTTGTCTTCTAATTCTAGTAGTATCCCCATCCTTCAACTAGAGATCTCTTGATTTTTGGCGCCAAAAAAAATCTTCTTTAGCTAGAACTTCCGCATGTTTTAACATCAACTCTTTTTTAGCCACAAAAGTTTCTTGAGTCATGCCATTCCTGGAGACCTCCTCATTGGGAGTGCTAAGTTGCACCTCCAAATTTGCCTTTTCCTTAAAATATCTCCAAAATGCATCATGTTCCAAGACTTCAACCTCTCCTTAATCTTTTTAGTTTGAGAAAAAGATTAAACATTTTGGTGCCTTTTTTATCATCCTCCCTCCACCAAGCTTCCATTGATCTGAGAAAGTTCTCATTTCGCATCCACATATTCTTAAATTTGAAGGGGCATCTATCCGGCTTCCTATCATCCTTGATTTGCAGTTGAATAGGGAAGTGATCCGAACTAGATATGGGCAGTAGGAAACATTTGCATTCTCTCCCAAAGACATCTAAATCACCTTGCCATAAAAATCTATCTAACTTCTCCCCAATGTTGCAAAAACCTAACCTTCGGTTGGTCCAAGTATAGATTCCATTTTCCAAGGGGATATCCAAAAGATTTTTTTTCAACATGAAATCTGTGAAATCTAGTTGGGATTGACTACACTTCGAAACCCCACCCAGCTTATCATCTCCACTCAAGATGGCATTAAAATCACCACCCACAAAACAAAAGGAGGAAGAAATATTTGCCAACACTACCTCCAACTCATCCCAAACTCTTTTTTTAAGAGGGAAATTGGGTCGATATACATTAATCAAAAAAATTTGCAGCTTTGTCATAATGCATGTTACCTTGGTCAACATCCAGAATATAGAAGAGCTTACCAACTCCAAGGAGACATAACCCGATCTCCACATAATGGTTAAACCTCCCGACGCACCTTCCACATCCACAAAGAAACCTTCCCATCCTTTCAGTCTAACCTTGAAAAAGTCAATTTCTTTGTCTATAAGCTTTGTTTCCTACAAGAGAAATATGTTAGAATCTAAAACCTCCATCTGGCGCTTGGACAGATGCCTCTTGTTAGGAGCGTTTAGGCCCCTGACATTCCAATAAGTGATATTCATAGTTGTCTGGGAAGGGTAATGCCCTTCCCAGACCTCAGCATCATTTGGGTGATTTTCAATTTCCCTTTTGCATCTTCGTCTTCTGCCATCTTAACCCTATTGGGCTTCCTACCTGACTTCTTAGCCTCCCTGCAATGAGGTGTGATCATTGAGGTGTCAGTATGTGAAATCCCCAACTTTTCCAAAGACAAGATTTCTCCTTCTTCTATCTCCATGCTATCTCTGGTTTTGTTCGGGGTTAAGAGTTTTAAAATTGGTTGGTTAACTTCAACCATCTTCGGTGTGTTGTCATAAGAAAACTCTACTTCTTGATCCAGATTATCTTCTTTTTCATGTTCCTTTTGAGCCACAAGGCCTGCTTCTGACATCTTTCTTTCCATCTTCTTTTTGTTCTTTTCAGATAACCCAAAAAGTTCTAAAGCTAGTTTGAAGTTTGTGTATTTATCCAGGTCTTCCACGTCTACTTTGCCTTGGGCAAATCCCAATCTCTCTTCCTCTTCCATCTAATCCCAGAGATCTTCAAGCCTTTTGTCCTTTAATGGAGAATTTTTTGCATCGACAATCCTTGATTCTTCCCTAGCCTCAGGCTCTTCTGTATTATGATCCTTTTCTGGATCCAAAATTTTCTCCTCTGCCTTGCAATCATCAATCTCCACATCACCTGATTCCTTAAGCTTTTCACTATCCTCTCCTTGGACGGACTCTTTGCTCAAAGTCTCGTTATCTAGAACCACCGAACCTTCCAATTCAACCTTTTGTTTCCAAACCCCATTCTCCATTTCAATGTTGATATAATCTGGGAATTTCTCTGCCATGTTTATATTCGCACACAACTGAGCATAAACACCAGAAATTCCTCTTTGTTGTTTCATCAATATCTAAGAATTCCCCTAGGTAATTTCTAATTTCATATAGAATCTCCACCATCTAGTATTCTGAGGGAAGATTGTATAGTCTAACCCACCTGGGGATAATAATGACTGTATGCTCTGTGGGGTCGAAGTTCAGCTCCCAATCCTTGATATAAAAACCAACACCATCCATCATCTAAAGTTTACTTTTTAAAATCTTTTCTTTGGTTTCTCTATTATCACACAACACCAAGAAGAAACCTTTTGGTAAATTTCTTAAAGAAACTGAATTGCCCCAATTCTTAGAGCACCAAGAATTAATCCTATCCTAGGTCGGCCACAAATCTACCCATTCGAGAAAAAATGCCTTTTCCTTCAAGTCCTTCATTGAGTCTTTTAAGAGATCCTTATTGATGTTTAGATTTTTTCCCTCAACCCCATCGTCGATTGGTATTTTGTTTTCACTCGTGGCGAAATCAGGGATCCGACTATCCTTCGCACCCATAGACGCTTCAGCATGAATTTTGTTTTTCTCCTTCCAAAACTAGATTTTTGCCTCTTCTGAGTCTTTTGTGAGGGCTTTATTAAAATTATTTTGTGCATCCCTCTTGGATCTAAAAGGAGTGAAAGGGGCCTACTCCCTCCTCTGCACCGAATTCACTCCTCCCTGAAAAGATCTCTTGAATATCTACTCCTCCACAAATCATATATTTGCAAAATCCACCCATGAAAGCCCTTTCCTCTGTCGAAAACCTCCTCTACACATTGTCGCTTTGATGATAGGGATAAGGTACAATTTCATATGTTACATCATTTTTATCTTCATATTTTTGTTATTAGTAAAATTGACTTAAGGGAGTTGTACCCCGATATATTAACTGTCCAAGAACCATATACAATTTTTTGGCTACTCCATAAGAGGTTCGTAAAAATCTTGTCTATTAGTTATGGATTATAACAAAATTTTATAAACTATCATTTACATCTTTTACTATATATTCGTTTCTAGACTTGAAGCTACATGCCTAAGTCACCGTTTCCCGCTCCTTCATCTTTGTTTAAACATAAACATTAGCTAAACATAAGCTGATCAATGACAAAATAGCAACACAATTACAACAACAGTCTGAAACACTACCACGAAGACCCTAAAAAAAGATAAAACAAACATAAAATTACAACCTATGTAGAGTCTTTGTAGCCTTGAGTTCTTTGTAGAAGCCTTAATGTAAATCCACAAAATTCTTCAACTCCATCTCCTTGATTTGACTCTTCTTCTTGCATCTTCTTGTCGTTGAACTTGGTCCACTTGTATTCCCCTTTTCTTCCAACTGATTTTTAGGGTGACCAATATCCTTTGCAAACTTCTCAAGCTTATCACTCAGAATTTTGATGGATGCTCATTGCATTATTTTTTATTGTGCATTTGTCAACCTCAATAACTTTATTGGGGTCTTTGATGTTTTGCATGTCATTTCCCAGGCAACAATTTTACTAGCTTGGTTTTCCTTAACCAAATGAAGCTCTTTCTCAAGAACATCAATTTTCTCTTCATGCTTAGCACACACAATTACCAGTCTATTAACCTCCGTAACTGCATCCTAGGTTTGAAATATTTTCTCCTCCTCTGAAGGCACCTATATTTCCCCTTTTGAGTCTCTTAACTAGGATCGATAGCTTAATATTCAACCTATTAATCTCAATAAAAAATCATTTTGTTAAATTGTATCATGCTTTAGATGCGTCATGAATAGTAGCCAACTTTTGAATAACATGGTTTACCACCTTTGCAACATCCTCCAAGGATTCAAGACTGTCAAGAGATAAAATAGGATACCTAGGGGAAGTAGGGCAAGGATCCTAGATATTAGAGAAAGCACCACCTAATGAGGATTTAGAGAAGGCTTTTTCCTTCCCTTCCCCTCAACATCCATCTTATGATCCCCAACCTTCTGTTACCTCTCAATCTGATTGGATGCTTATTCCTAGTTATCCCTACAAGGTAGCCATCAATGATCAATAGGATTCCTGGGCCAGTGGCTAACAGTATAGGAGATAGACTCTATAGATATCTCCTCTTCTTCTTCAGGTTCTGCAGAACCAAGGGGGGTATTCCCTATTCAACATCTACAACTTATGCACATGAAACTATTCGGATGTTGAAACAAAGTAGATAAATCCTCTATGATGCAGACCAAAACTGTGGAATAAGTGCAAAGGGGCTAGCTTTGGGCCTATGCTCAGTTGTAGACAGAGGATTTTGGGTCATAAAACTACTTCTAAAATCCTAAAGGTTTGTATTTAAAGTTTGAGTTTGATTTATATTTGGATGCAAAACTAGGACTTTGGTTGTGACCTCAATACAAGATTGGATCGATGCCTATCTAGGGCTCGGAGTCAATAGACATACACATGTGAATGTACACACAAACTTATATTAATGACTGAGTTTCAAGGGGATTGTTCAATATCTGCCTTACAGATACTTCCCAGATTTGGGTATTCAGTTACCTCTGCTTAGGAGATCCTCACTGCAATATATTCTTCTTAACACTTTAACCTAAAACATTTAATCTACTCCTTGAGCAGAAGTAAAAGACCAAGCATTCAATATAGCAAATCCACATTCAAGAATCTTAGACACCCCTTAGCTGTTTAGATTCAAAAGAAGAATACATTCAATTTGGAGAGAAGTAACAGAACACATGCAATGAAGCATTACTCATTTAGATCAACATGAAACCAGTAGGTTTATGCATTAAACATACAACATGAGACTCATAAACTTACAAGACAACCAAGATAGAGCCACCAATGGAGTTGTATCTTATCACAACACTAGAAATTTGTCTAGTTTTCAACAACCACAAATGAGTAACACAGTCTGCTTAATACAGCAAGAAAGTGTACTCTGCATTAATTACATGGAACATAAAAAAAATCTGCCAGATTCAATGCATGAGGAATGGCGCTCAGAAAAATTCAACACCGTGGGGAGACAGAGAGGAATGAGTAGATGGCATCGGGATCCGCACTGCCGTTCAAGGACATTCATCTTCAATCGGGTTGTTGACCCGTCCACCGTCGACCCATACCGCTGTAATTCTGCCATTAACGCTTCAACTACCCTTAGCCTCTCTGAAATGTAGCAACGACGCACCTCTAAAAATTTCCCGCTCAAAAACTGCCACACACGCTCTGGAAAAAATCCTTTGTTGCAGGCTCAAAACAAGACCGTCGATCATCCCTCCGTTGCTATGATCAACGGCACCCAAAAACGTTGAAAAGTCATCGGCCAGTGAAATTGTGTCACATAGGCACCTCATGTTTCTATCGCTGGCTTTTCTCCCTCTCATTTTGCCTTTTCGCCCCTTGTATATGCAAGAACGAATGCATATACAATCGCCAGTGTTCGCCTCTCAAAATCCTTGTATATGCAAAATGCATATACATGCATCAATTCAATATACATGGCGGACTCCAACCATCTATCCATCGGATTTGAAAAAAATTCAAATCTGGGCCCCGCATCTCCTTATGCTTGTCGCATTACACATACAAGTGCAACATACATACACGGCGGACCCCAAAATATTAAGAAACAGATTGGAAACTTGTTCGGGTCCGGCTTGCATCTCTTTCCTTGGTATATCGACCTATATATGTGCATATACATTCACTTTATACATACATGGCGTGGATTTCAAATTTTATGAAGCTCGCTGAGGTTGTTTTGAAATCCGGCTTGTATCTAGCCTTTGTGTCTTCGCAATGTATATCGACACATACATGCTATGGACCCAAAATATTATTAACTGCATTTGATTTCTCCTTCGGGTCTGGAATGCATATTCCCTCATTGTATATCCGAATGTATATTTTGTTTGTATGCTGAATATACAAACACAAACATACAAGCAGGGAATCTATTTAGAATATTCCACATACATTCTTCCCTTGTATATTGAACATGTAAAGACCCGTTTGTATAAAACTGCAGCGGGCCCCACCAAATGCATCTCTGTTGCACTGTAGCAAATGTATGCACGCCAGCCTTTATATATTTTTCAATGTGCATGTCCATTGTATGCCAAACATAAAAACGAGAATCTTCCACGGAATATACCTGCAATGTATCTTTTCTTTGTATCTAACCGTTGTATGTCTGAACATACAAACCAAATATACATGCAACCCAATATGTGAGCAGCGAATATTCCTGGAATCTACAAAAGATTCCACCTTTGTATATGCACCCGATATGCATTCCAAAATGCATAAAACTCATTTTTTCATCACTTTTTGGAGGCCGATAGAGATTTATGACTTGCTGATACATATTTTTTGACCTGCACGTATATATAAACCACTTTGTACACACAAAGACACTTGCACCTTTACTGACTTTAGCATCTTTAACTACAGAGGCCAAAAGTGTTATATAAATTTTTGGACTTTTGGGAAAGGGCCTGCATATTTAAACACATGACATCAGACTGCTCATGCAGGCGGTAACACCTTCCTTGGTGACTCCTTAACACTACCACGACTAGAATTTTCACCACTTTTTCCATAAAGGTTATATTACCAGTAAGGATCTCCAAAGGGTCCTACCTAGGTGTTTCAACCATCCTTTTTCATTTCTTTTCCCTCACAAATCTATTCTTTTAACATACCACTCAACACTCCTATTCTAATAAGAAAGGGAATCATTTGATTTAGCATCAAACTCACCATCTCTATCATTATCCTCCTAGGATTGATTCTTCAAAGTAATAGGGTTGTCACTAGGAAACTGTAATGTCTCCTTCTAGATTTTCCCTATATTAAACTCTACAATCATAATTATGATACATTAAGGTTAGGGGGATGACTTACAAGTAGTTATTTCTTCATTATGCTCTTGAATAGAACTCCTGCAATCATCACATAGAGAACACAAGTACACTATATATACATATAAACTAATGCCATTGTTAGGGTTAGCTGCAAATATATCAAGCTCATAATACAATTCCAACACTATTGAGATAGGGACATGATAGGTTTGACCCAGCCAACCCATACTAAGCCCAAGAGCGGAACTTTGGCCCTCTTGGCTTTGGTGGCAAGACTTAGACATCCACCAAAGTGGGGTACTTAGCAGAATGCTAGTCTTACTTCCCTATCCATGCCTTATCACTTATAATTAATAACTCATCATAGTAGGAATGGTACAGGGATCATAGCGGAGTTCTTAGTTTATCCAATCTAAGCCCAAGAGCGGGACTTTGACCCTCTTGGCCTTGATGGCAGGGCTTTGACATCCATCCAAGGTGGGGTACTTAGATGGAAACCTTATACCCTCTTACCTATGTCTCCTTCCCTTCCTCCATGATGAGGTTCCATATATTTTATATATATAAGATATTGATATTATCAGACTTACAAATTATCATTAATATATGTTACTTACTTTGACTCTAAGTTCTTTGGCTACTACTCTTTCTGCAAATCTAAATATATGTATTTATGGGATACTCTTTTTATATTTTCTTCTCGATCCCCCTTTCCTTTTATTTCACAACCTTTATTTATTTCCCTTCAAAGAGGCATGACTCTTATTATTTTTATTACCTTATATTAATTCCCTTTTGTGGTAAAACTAGTTCTAACCATATGTAACTCCATTAGGATAGGTTAAAAGATGTTTATTTATATTATTTGTATTTATATTATATCATTATAATAAATGATATATTATTTATTTTATATTCTTTATATTATATCGTTTATATCATAATAAATGATATATGATTTATATTATATTATTTATATTTATATTACAATATAAGATAATAATAATAATATTTGTATTTATATTATTGGATATATTTATAATATATTATTTATTAAATAATACATTTTAATAATATATTTTAAATAAATATATTATATATTTAGTTTATATAAGGCTAACTTATTATTTAAATCAATGATTTAATTATAAATCATTATAGGGACATGACAGAAGCCCAGTGCTTGAGTCTGTGGAGGACTCAACCACCCATCTCCCTTTATTATTTTATTTCTTTTGGGCATGAAGAGGGATTGAAGGGTTTGTTTGTATAACAAAATTGACAATGAACATAATCAAACCCTAGTGTAGGGGGGTCATACCCAGTTCCATTTTACATTCATTAATGGAGTTCTCTAGAGATGACCACAGATAGACAGGGAATGAAACCAATCTTTTATACAAAAAATAGTTTAGCAACCTAAAGTGGTAGGAATAGAGAGACTTAAACTTTCCCTCTAAAGTAATGCACCTCATTAAATAAAGGGCCACCTCATCCCAAGGAGGTTTGAGCAAGCTTCTAGCATGCACATAGTGGATTTATTTAGATCTTCACTTGGTTTGAGAAAAATAGAAATGGTGTCATCCCCAATCTTCTATATTTGAAAATTTTAGTGCCAATAGGTGGCAATCCAATAACCTTGGCTATCAACTCCTCTATAACCATGAAATCTAGGCCTTGAAATAACTCTTCTTTTGTTCCATCCCCTAGCAATGTTGACAACTAAGGAAGTGGCATACCCATTACTTGTTTCTCCAAAAACGGAGTTAACCTGCCATTAATCAGAATTTTCCACAACTTAAAGTTCTACCTAAAATTATTACAACTTATTAGCTCGATTATGTTTCTCCCACCTCCCATCTTCAATTCACCGAAGTAGACTTTCTTCTCACAACCCCACCAAATCTCCACAGTATACTTCTCGACCCTACTAAAAATCAAAGATTGAAACTAAAAATAAAGCCAAATAGAAAGTGGTAATACAATGTACTAAAGAACACCCAAGTTGATATGTGACTTCACACGAGGGAAATCATAACTAGGAACCCGTTTGACCGGAAAAGGAAGTTCATCATAAATGATTAACAAGATCATGATCAATTAGCTTATTCACCCCTAAGGGAAGGTATCATTACCTTTCCAACTTGACGTGCCCTCATGATTTACTCCCTAGTTAGCATAGTAGTCAGCAACCTTATTTGCCTCTTGGTAAATGTGTGAAATATTTACGTAATTCACACTTGCTATAATACCTAGAGAGTCATGCATCATACTCTCAATTGTCCAACATAGTTTAGTTTTTCTCCTCAAGTAGTTTATTATGTTCAAATAATCCCCTTCTAGTATTAAAGAATGGGCTCCTAGGTGTTTTTTTCATTTCGAGGGCACGGTTGCTATCGTTGCTTCCATAAATTGATTAGTTTGAGAACCTAAATTGATTGTAAATACAACTATTAGCTTACCTTTGTCATCCCTTGAGACTCCACCCCCCAAAGGACCTAGATTCCCCTTTGAAGCACCATCAAAATTTAGTTTGAGCTAGTTTGGTGGAGGAGGGGACCATTTAATATTATGCCTTTCAGTTTTTCCTCTTTTAAAGGGCATTGTATCAAATCAATCTCCCAACTTAAAGCCACCTCTAACTCCTCCTTTGACACCCAAATTCTAGAGGAAGAAGAGACTTTTTCCTTGGCTACCACAATGAAATTTTCCTTTATACGTAGGCTTATTTTATTGAACACCCTAGTAGCCAAAGATTTCTGCTCATGAAAGATTCTATTATTACACTCCTTTGAAAGTCCCAAATAAAATGTGGTAAAGTAAGGCCCCTAAGATGTTTATGGAGTGATTATGAAAATTAGAGATCTAATGTTCAATCAACCCCTGAATATCATTGGGAAAAAGCCTAGTCCACCTTGAAGAGAGCATCAACCCACAAACCTCCCAAGAAAAAGGAGCACTCTAGCTGGAAATGAAGGATTGATTCCTTTGCAACTTCACATAAGACACATCTATTGGGTAAAGAAAATCCTCTTTTAGACAAATTATCAATAGTAAGGGTCTTAATATGAGTAAACAACCATACAAATATGTTAATCTTAGGAATAAGATGAGGTCTCCAAAACTTTGACCAAAATGGGGAGGGACCTTGGTCGACAAGAATAGAAAATCTAGAAGCCATGGAAAAGAATCTTGAAGGGGTCACAACCCAAACCAACTCATCTCTCCTATCAACTTGAGGAATGTGAAAAGCATGCAACAAGGAACCCAACTTTGAAAGAACTTTTGTAAAAAGGAGGGACATTGAGATCATGTTCTTTCAAGTCTTCACCCCATTCACCATTTTCATATAGTTAGCAACTTTAATCCCAAACACAGTTTTGCATACATCCACCATAAGAGTTACCTACTCTATTTCCTTTAAAGGGAGAGTTTAATAGCCAAGTGTCATCCTAGAAGTTTATATTTCTACCATCACCAAGTTTCCACTTTGTACCTCTATCAATGATAAATCTACTAGTAACCATGCTTTTCCACATTGTAGAACCTTGTGGTAAACCATTACTTGATAAACTATCTCCATTCCTCCCTCCTAGGTATTTTTTAAAGTTAATATACATCTAATACTTCTCTTCATCAAGAGGTCTCCAAGTCATTTTATCATTTAGAGCTAAATTAAAGTCCTTGATCAACCTTCAACCTAGCCCCCTTCCTTTTTGGTTTACAAACAAGCTCCCCCCCAAAAAAGGAATACATTTTTTTCTTCTATACCTGACCAAAGGAATCTCTTTTAAATTTTCTCCACCTTATTTACAATTTTCACAGGCATATGCAATAGACTTGTGTTTTATATAGGGAGATTCTATTGAGTAGCCTTCACAAGGCGATTATTATTTGGCAAGTTTACACTGAAATCTATCCAATAGACCATTCCAAAAAATATCTAGGATAGGGCCCTTAAAAAGTGGCATCCATAGCTAAGAGGAGGGGAGAGGTCCCATTTGACAACCCAAAATGTTGGCAATTTTCATCTGTCTAGCAGGAGTATTGAGAAATAAAATGGCACATTTAGGTAAGTTGATTTTCTTACCCGAGCCATTCTCATAATGAGATAGGATTTGTTTTATCTCCTTAGCTTCCATGACCAATGCTTTGCGGTATCATTCACAAATTGCTGATGGGAAAATAGGGCACTGGTTGATGCATGTTTGACACCTCTTAACCTGCCCTTTATAACCGCTTGTTGGAGACTTATTCCTAAGGCTTCTTCTAGGATGATAAACAAGAAAGGGGATATGGGATCCCCTTGTTGAATTCCTATAGATCCCTTAAAATTTTTGATGGGACACCATTAATAATAACAAAGAATTTTAAGATTGAAACACATTCTGCTTAATATTTAGGAATCTTTTCCTAAAGTTGAATCTTTCCAAAACTTTGATGAGGAATTCCCATAAGACTTTGTTATAATCCTTAATCAAATCCAGTTTTAGAATAAACCTTGCCTTTTTGTTGGTGTCCACAGAGTGGAGAACTTCATAGATACTAATAATGAAGTCTAGAACCTGTCTGCCTTGGACAAAACCATTATGCTAAGGAGAGATAAGCTTCGGGAGGATCTGCTGCAGCCTTAAGTAAACAATTTTTGCAAAGATCTTGTAAACCAAGTTACAAAGGTTGGTTGGTCAGAACTCTGAGAAAGTAGCAACCCCATCTTTTTTTAGAATGAGGACCAAAAAGTAGTGTTCAACTCCTTCAGTAATTTACCATTCCTAAAGAACTCCTTAACCACAACCACCATATCATTGACAATAATGACCCAATACAATTGAAAAAAGAAGTGGGGGAAACCATTTGGGCTAGAGGCCTTACTTCCTATTGTCACCTAAATTTGCACCCTATTGTTGGAGCTTTTGACAGTTTCAACAAATTCAATGAAACATGGGAATGATCTCAAGGTGTGGGGCCTTGCAGTTGAGACCAAACCTCCAGAGAAGGCTAGTTCCTCTTTTTGGAATTAAGGTCTAGAGAATTCAAGTAAATCTAATGCTACTGATTACCAAGGGAAAGGGGGAAGAAGGAGAAGCTAAAATTAAAAGGTGATACACCAGATTTAGAGTGTTAGTTGGGAGTGACATAACACAACAATGACCTCAAATACTGACATAGACTCACACAGACTTACAGCTTTAGTAGAGGCTCAAATTAGAAAACTATAACTATAAGAGGGTCTGTTTTATCCACAGAATAAGTGACATATTTCAAGTAAACACAGAGCAAAAGCATAAGAGAGGCAAAATATCAGTGATTGTATTGATCATGAAGGTTAAATAGCCATTACAAAGAAATACAATTTGTTATAGCAGAGGTAGACACAAAATAACCAGCTACATTCATAGGTGAACCACAATCAGAGGCATCAAGGGCTCAACTTCAAGCACAATGCATCAAATCTGACTGGTTCATGTAAATGTGTTACAAGGTATGTGACTACAACAAACTCTCTAGCCGGTGTAATAGCCCAAAAGAACAGCTAACAACAACTACATCTTTTTCCATGTATATATAGCTTTTCAAATTACTGCACAACTACAGGCATTGAAAATTGGTCAATCGATTTGATTGTGCACCCATGTTGCATTGAATTCAACCCATGGCCCCGTCAGGAAATCTTGCAAATTGGGATGACCATGCCCTAATAAGTTCGTAAAACCTACAGTAGAAGAACTGTCCATGACCTATGCGTTGATTATGTCCTTGAAAGGACCTGTAGAAGCATGGTTGCAGGGGTACTTCATCTGATTCATTTATTCTAGGTACTTGTGCATTGAAGGCTTGCACTATTTTAGCTACCTGGATGACCTTGGCATGTAACAATGGCATCACTTGCAAAGGCATGTTTTTAAGGCATCCAAAAAATCACACCTTTTTAAAAGCTTTTACAACACTTTAAAATATTTTAACTTACTTTAAAATATTTTAAAGCATTACATTATATTACATGCTTTAATTTACATTGATTTTCAATTTTTTTTGCTTTATCGACAAAATTTCTCCTTCGCAAACTATTTATGCGTTGGCCTTTCCTTCAGTCGGTGAAACCTCCATTTCGTGAACTAATCCCTTGGCTGACTTTCTTTCTTTCTTCTTCTATTCTATTCATATCTCCTTCGTCGGTGATTTTCTACTTCGGTGAACCATCCAACCTTCGCCTTTTTACTCTTTTCTTTTTATGCCTTAGTAGGCAAAATTTGCATTTCATGAACTACTCTTCTTGGCCGATGACTTGTCTTTTGTCACTTTTCACCTTATCGACATATTCTCCATTTGGAAAACTAACACCTTTGTCTTCTTCTTCGCCTTATCAACAATTTCATTGATCAGTGAACTTAAGGTTCGCCAACCTTAAGTTTTGTTGATAAGCACTCAATCTTCTTTCTTTGCCTTTGGCTTAGTCACTTTTCTCCTTAGATAATTTCTGCCTGCCTTGTTCCTTTTTTCTGTCAGCCAATTCTTCTATCGGCAACCTGGTAGGTTCACAAACCAAATAATTCACCGACAAAAGCCTTCCTTGCATCCTTCTTTGACTTAGAGAAAAAACTGTCTCGTTGCCTTGCTTTTCTTTGTCGGCGAACTTGCCAATCGGTGAACTTGTCGATCAACGAACTTTAGGTTCGCTGAACTAAACTTTTGCCGATGAAGGCAAACTTTTCCTTTGCTTTCACCCCTTGTCTTATTTTTCTTCCTCCGTCGGCTGGTTGGCTTGTCAGCAAACCTGCTGATCAACAAACTGGTAGGTTTGTGAACCTTCAAGTTTGCCGACAACTGCAAAAATAGGCTAAGGAAAAAATAGTTAAAATTTTTAGATTTTGGGGCGAAAATTCCTTCCAATTAAAGTGTCTCAAATCGGATTTCTCTAATAGAAGGAAGGATTTCGAGGGACTCTTAGACTATTTTTGCCTGGGCAAAAATAGGATAACACTTTCTTCAAAGGAGAAGACTGCGAACTTCGCTTCTTACTCCATTATAGGTTTCATCAATTCCATGTTGTCCTGCTCATCGACAACTGATGGAATTAGCTTCAGGATATCATTCTGAATAGTAAGATTAGAATTGTTACTTTTAATGAGCAGGTTGTTGAAAAAATCTACTACTTTTTCCCTTATAAAAGCTTCATTAGAAATTCGATCACCATCCACCTAGATTTCTTTCATTCTATTAGATGAACAATGTTTAAGAGTGGTCAAGTGAAAAAACTGTGTTCTTGTTCCTTGCCTTCAACTAGATTGCTTTAGATCTCTACCTCAAAAAATATTCCTCTTTAGCACTTAAGGAATGGATCCCACATAACAAACCTTTTTCTTTCATAAGCATTTCTTGACTCATTTGATATTATGAATTTCCTTCAGTAAGGCATCCAGACATGCCATAACTTCATATTTATTTTCAAAAATATTACCAAAAGAATTTGTGTTCCATCTTATAACATTAAGTTTGGCATTGTTCAACTTCTTAGCAATCTGGAACATGGCATGTCCTTCCACTTTAATGTTCCACCATTCAAAGGTCCTATCAACTAGTTGAGGGTGCTAAGTCTACATTTTTTTAAATTGAAAAGGTAAACCATTTCTTTTATCCTTTTTTTTTTTTCAGATAAACAACTATCATGGTGTGATCTAATCTAATCCTAATTAAGGAATCCAAGGAATATAACTACGAATTTAACCAATTAGGATATAAAAGGGTGTGGTCCAGTCTCACATGAATCAACAAAGCCCTAGCTATTTCATTTGACCAAGTATAATCTACCCCTTTAACTCTAGGTCCAGTAGGGCATTTTGATTGATGAAGTTTGCAAGGTCTTCCCAACTTTTAGAATATGCTTGAGTTCCACCTTTCTTATCATTTTTTGTTAAAGGTGAGTTGAAGTCCCTAATAACCATCCATTTTAGATTCATATCGACTCTCCTAAAGGAAACTAATCATAACCAAAGGTTTCTTCTAGCATTCCTTGTTTTAGTAGGTATTGTTATGCTATTGGAATTACTCTAGATTTGAGTGTTGGTGTTGTCTCCTATGAAGGCTCCTTGCCTAGAGTGTATTGTAATTGATATTGTTGATGATTAATACATTAGTTCAAAGTTTGGAGGCTAGGTTTTTTCTTGAAAGGGTTTTCCAAGGATACATCATTATGTTATGGTGAATGATTTTATTGTGTTGATTCTTTCCTATACATTATCTTAGGTCATATTTTATGTCCATATCTCTTAAATTAATGTAGGAAGCATTTCTACACCTTAGCTTCCTTTCATTAACATTGAGTTCAACCTCATATAGGTTGTCGATGGTTGTGCATGGTAAGAAGAGTTGTGGGGCAACTTGAAGGTTTGGAAGGTGTAAGATACCAACCATTTCTAGATCAAGAATAAGACAATGATGATGAAAGAGCTTGGTTCTAATATGGTTGATAAAGATATGGGTGAGGCCTACTAGGAACAAAACAAGGAAGGCATTGCCCTTGCCAAAACAAAGATCATGCATTAACACCGGTTGTCATTCTTTATGACACCAGACAGGTTAGAACATTTTTTACTTAGCCAATTCCATCATGGAATCTTATGAAATTTTATGGGAAATGAATAATGGTATCACCCCTATAAGTGTTTGAGCTTACCAAGTTGCCACATGTGTAAGCCTTGGATATGCCTTTAAAATATTTTGAGACATTGTTGAAAAATAAATTAGATGATACGCATGTGTATACCCTAATGGATATCAAGTGTAAATGCTTGGGTTGAAGGCTAGCAATATTGTCAGTATATGCATTCAAATTGCTTGCCACTTGATTGGCATGGACATTTTACACAAGTCAACTATGAAAGAGCTTGCTCGACTAAGGACTTTTGTTGGCTATAATATTGGGCACAATGGTGCCAAAAATCACTTTCCCACATTTTTGGCTAACGTTATGAGGAAAAAGGCATGGGATGCATGGGACAACTAGGAATAATTTTAATATGGGGTGTTGGTAATTTTGCACATGCTAGAATATTTTAGATATCCCAATCATCATCCCATTGCTCATGGTACTATGTGTGTAAGTACCACATTTTCCAAGTTCTATCTCTACAACACCAAGAAGAACAAAATTGCATGAACTCATGCTCTCACGGGTCAATGGGTAGATTTCTTGATTTCCAAGTGCATGAGAGACTACTAGGTTCCACCTACACTAGTTAGTAGAATTTCCTAATGTAAATCTTGAAGTATCACCATTTCTATAACATGATATACCCATATATAGGAGGGAGTAGCGAGAAGAAGTGTGTGTTGTCCCAACTACCATATGTATCAGATAAAGGATATGTGGAGGTGGAGAGGTAATGAATCTTGAATGGAGTACTGATTACTATTTTAGTTACACATTTGGCTAATGTATCAACGCAAAAGACAAGCATCCATGGACACCACGCAAAGAAAAAGGAAAAGGCCCAACACTAGAACTCCCAACTAAGAAGAAAAATCCTAGGAGCTTTCATATTTAGTTTGGGGAGGACTATGAGGTTGAGAGACAAGTTAATAAGGAAAGGCAACAACAAATGACTAAGTTGACTGTGCAAGCCACTCAACAACAAGAAGTTGATTGATTATGTGCTCAAGATACTAATGTTTCACTTTTAGCTGCAACATATTATACTCCTAGTAAAACCCCTCTAATGCCATTCAAAACCCATTTGCACATGGCTCCATGAAGAATCTTCCAATAGTACATAATATTAATTATAGTGTACAATAAATCCCTTCACCCTCATAGCAACTGGCTCAATTTCTATATTTCCTTGCTAAGCGCTTAATTTTTTGTTCAAAGAAAGATCCATTCTTGGTGCAATGGTTGGGTAGCTAGCTAATGCATAACTTTCTCTAACATAAATATTTGATCTACCAACTAGCACTTGGGGTGTTTCCCTTGAAGAAAAAGAAGAAGGAGAAGAGCACGTAAGTTTGGCACCATCCACTATAATGGATGATATCTTGGCCACATTATCCTTACCAAAAATGTATTGATGTAGTGTGTAACAAAGAGTCATTACAATTTGGCACATGCCATCTTGAAGAAAAAACATCTCAAACTTGTTGCTATCCTCCACCAGACATAAGCTAAGGAAGTAGCATGAAACTTCATTTCAAACTTGTTGCTGTCCATTGTTTTGGTTTAGTCATTTTGATGTTTACAGACTTGTTGGTCTTCCAGATGATAAGTGGATTCAGATTAGCATGCATGTCCCTGACATGGATGGTTTTGAAGGATTAACCAAAAATTATGGTTTGTAGATTTGCAGATAGACTATTTTTTAGATTGTGATTCCTATGGGGGTGTTTCTGGATGCAAGATAGTTGTAGGTTTGCATGTATGCTTTGTGCATGTTTCAAGGAGGTTGTTTGCAAATTTCTTGGTGCGAAGATGTTGGTATGTGATTAGTCACTTAACATTTCTATGATGTTTGCTTGATGGGCTCCTGATTGATTGCTCTATTGTGGATTTGTGACAAATCAAGTCTGGGATTGATTTGGTGTTTGAGTCATGGAGAATCTACATGATTGTCTATCATTGTTTTTGATTTGTTTGTTATTGATGCGGAGTTGAGTCTACTTACTTTTGGGTCTACATTGTGGTGGATTCATGTTATGTTGCTTTGTGATCTACAAGTTGTGTAGTTTTGTGGACTGTTTATGCCCACAGGTTGCATGGATAACTTAGAGTTGGGTTGTCTATACCCATAGATCATTGTAGTACTGGTTTCCAAATTTTTGTGTTGGTGGTCCTTTGGCCATCATGGTGCATTGGTGTTGTGTAGTAGAGAGACAATAAGTTAGATGATTGGAGTATAATTTGTGATTCATGATCGAGTGCTTTGGGATGATCATGACATTCTCGTAGGAGTACTTTGAGTTGGTTGCAATTGTTTCTTGGAGCTTATAGCAATTATCTTCTTTTGGATATTGTGGTTTCAATTCCCCAGAAATACTAGGATCTTGCTCTCTTGGCCAGATTTTAAAGCTAAATTCAATCTTTGTGATCAAGATATGGAGTCTTATTAGACTATATTGGCTTTGGTTCCAGATGAAATGGTTCACAAGGTTGAAATCCATTGTATAAAGCCATGGTGGAAGGAATGGAAGTGGTTTCTAGACAGTCCTTTGAGGAGTTACAAACCTTGTAAGGGTTATTCATGGCTTTCTCCTCACCTACCTATGGTTACCAAGCTTAATGCAAGGTAGAATCTTTAGTCATCTACCACTCATTAGAGACACAAGTTTCAAACATTTTGGGCCACTTTGGTTGAACGCAAATTGGCTCACTTTGCTTGTTGTCTTCTCTACCACTGTCTCCCAATGGGATCTCGACTGGCTCACTTGGGTGTGTCAGCTCCACACTATCCTTTCTGTGGCCACTTGGAAACCATCAAGCATCTCTTTTGATTTTGTCCTTGGGCCTAGGTTGCTTTACATTAGATTCATGACTTCTTTAAGCCATTCCATCTTGAGCCTTTTTCATGTCATATGGGACTTCTGGGCTATTGACCCAAGATTTTAGCTAAATATACTGAGAAATGGCGTGTTTTTAGAGTGGAGATATTATTTTCAATTGGAAAAGATAAATTTTTTGCTTTCTTTGATGGTTCGTCCATGGCCAAACACTTTTCCAACATGTATGCTAAAGCTAATATCTATTCCAACATGTTATGTTATAGATCTAGGTCCAAGCCAATAAAGTGGCCTTGGAGGTTGCTCATCTATAGACTTGAATTGAACATTGGGCTAACACCCCACGTGTGGTTGCTTGTGTACCTCCTTCCCCTGCCAACATGGATTTTTTCTGCCATGGAGGCATGCCTCTTCGACATGTGGGCATCAATGGACTCGCAACCATAGTTCCAAATGAGGCCATTATGGTTCCCAGGGCTCTCCACGTCCTCAACACTATGGGTGGATCCCCTCCATCACGTGGACATTCCTCTGTTTCTCAGTGTGGTATTTTGGTTGGGTAGACAATAGGAAATTTTCCCACTTGGATCTTGCCATCTTACATGTGCATGCTACTTCTCGACAAATTGAAGATAAAGATTAGGAAGACACCCTCACAGGCTCGAAGCCCATTGCTGATGACCAAGACCTCTCCAATGTTTGGGGTCAACCCTCTAATTGTGATTCCCCCCTCCTACTAATATAGCCCTGTGGACTTGGTAGTTTGACAGCATAGACTTCTCAATATGTCATTCCACGAATCTTATATTATATTTTTGATATTTTAATTTAAGGGCGTAACACTATTTATCATAAAAATTTAAGGTGATATCAGGACAAGCAAACAAATTGCTTCGAGTATCGCTGAAGTTTTATCTCCAATTCACAGGCATATTGCAGAAACCACGTCCATCTCCCAGTCAGAATAAAACTTTCCGACGCACAGCAGGTGTTTGGCATTGTATTGCATTTGGATCAGCACCAGCATCAGCCAACATATAAGTAATCCTCATCGATTATGTTGAATAAGTCAGGTTTTTCACCTCACAGCTGCATATGGCAGATTAAACCCTAATATTGAAGCGGTTAAAACGCTAAACAACTCCTTTAAAGCAGTAAAAAATGGCCTCAAGGTTACTTTTCCTCAAAAGATTGTCTTGTTGGGCAAAGGCAGCAGCAACAGCTTCTTCTTCTTCTTTATCATCATCTTCAATTTATTCTTCAAATGGGCTCTACAATGGAGTAAGGAGTCTGCATCCAGCAGCAGCATTTACAAACCCTAGATGGAGTGGATTGCACCCTCACAGTAGCAGCAATGGGAGGAGGAACATAACCCTTCTTGCGCTGAATGATTTGAGCGACAACAAAGGGGCAAGGAAGAAGAAGATGCGGAAGGGTAGGGGAATAGGGTCAGGGAAGGGGAAAACAGCAGGGAGAGGGCACAAGGGGCAAAGGGCAAGAAGCGGCGTTAAGTTAGGCTTTGAAGGCGGCCAAACTCCTCTTCGAAGAAGACTGCCAAAACGAGGGTTTAAGAATCCCTTCACTCTTCACTTCCAGGCATGCCTCTCGTCTCTTCACATTTTTAAATAATTTTTTTCAGATATGCATCTTATATTACTTTGAAGATCATAAAAGCATATCCTGGGTTTGGCCCGGTTTGGAGCTTTTGGGATGTGATGCCATTCAGTTCTTTGATTTTTTTTGAATTGACTATACAATATTTATTGATATAATATATAAATCTATTTCCAAAAAAAAAAAAAAAAAAAGTTACATCAATCTTACAACATTTTTATATGGAATACCTCTTCCTAAAAAAGAGCCAGCGAGGATCACAGGTGTCTTTGTCCTCAGAGACAACGATTTACAGCTTTGCTGGTTCTCTTGGTGTTGATACACAATGCTAGTTTGTGGCGGAAGAATTCTTCTCAGAACGTGGCCGTACATCTGGATTTCCACAAAAGTCATGCAGCCATTAACCGCACTGTGTACCATATTGTTTGCAGTTATCCTTGTTCTCATTAATATCAAAACGTGTTCTTGCTCGTGGTTCATTGTTGAATGTATCTCAAATCAAGGGATTGAAGGGATCTAGCAACATTGCACGTGCAATGAATTTTTTGTTATTGATAAATTTGGGTTGCGTAGTGAGCTCTTTGGCTTTATTGCTACAACTGAGGGTTACCTCTGCAGTCAAAGTCATCTGGGACTTGTGCGCTGCCTAGTCCCTTGGGGTATGCTGCATCCAATGTTGGTTGCAGTATTTTACTCAACAACACTTAACATTTTATGAGGTTATGCTGCATCCAATTTAGGTTGCAGTTTTATACACAACACCACTAAAAATATGTTCTATGGGTACTTAAACCTGGATTTTGTAATGACAGCTCTGACAATTTACAAGTTAAGTCCATCCCATTGGATGACACTTGAACTGGATCTTTTATATATGCACTGCCTGTAAATGCCACCATTCTAAGAGTATGGTTAGCCCCACCACTCTTTGCTTCCAGTTATGCTTCCCATTATTACCTTTTTCATTGGTATCAAAACATCTCCTTATAAATATTTTAAGATTTCACAGTCCATCATTTGTTGCAAGAAAGTTTCTGGATAAAACTTAGTGCAAACTTTTTAAAGTATTGATATTTTAGGATCGCTCTTCATGATTCATACTAGATTTTGTTTACAAGCAGTCTTACAAACATCTCCTTTTTCATGATTAGTTGCTAAGTTTATCTCAAATTAAAGAATAATACTACTCTCACAACTTTGCACATGCACTGAATCTTTTTTATTGGTAAGTATGTCTTGGGCAGTAGCCTTCACCTTTGATGCTACACAGCTGAAGGGTTTCTTATCTCTTCAGTCAAAGTCATTCCATACAGCCTTTTCTGGGATATGCTGCATTCAGTGTTCGATGTGGTATTTTACCCAATGGCATTCTGTTAGTCTCAACTAGGACTTAACTGTGAAAGCTCCAATTATTTACCAGATAGGCCCTTCCCATTGGACAATGCATGCACTGGATTTGTAAATATGCAGTGTCTGCAAACACTGTCATTCAAGGGCTGCATGTTTGCAAAGAATAATATTTTTGATTTACTATAGTGTGTGTACTTGAAAAATGTCTGGAGACTCCTTACTCCTCTCACTTCTAGGCACACCTCTTGTCCATTTAGTCCTTTTCTAATTAGCAAAACATCTCCCTTTTCATGATTACTTTATGGGTCCCATTCAATGCAGTGTGGGTAAGCTTGGACCGCACTCTCAAGATTTGTAAACACGGGTCACCCTTAAATGTACCCCATTATTATTACACCTGATTGTCACTGCATGTCCTCAAGAGTTATGCTTATCACATCGAAGAAAAATTCAATTTGTGCCACTCTTATTTTTTCTTGAGAAATCTGTCTTGTATTACTTCAAGGAACAGCAAAATTATATGAATCTTACAATAGAGTCACATGGGAGACGTCTTCCTCAAAATGGCAGCACGATTAGTATATTTTTCTTTGCCCCTGAGGCAATGACTCAGCATTTTTGTCACTATTCCCAGTTTGCTTCGATAGACAATGCCAATTCTTGAAAGATTGCCTTCAACTACCCTAGTTTGAGTGGGGAGGGGTCCTTGTAAAACATTGTTTTACATCTTGATTACTACAAGAATTATAGAATCTTATAGCTGTCAACTATGCTGTATACCATAATTGCTTGCAGCTATCCTTTGTTTCAGTAATATAAAGAGATATTTTTGATGGTTAATTTTTTAGTGAGGTTATGGGTCTCCTTTAATGTGGCATGAGGTAAAATTGGACCACATCTGTAAATACGCTTCTCTGCCAGAGCTATGAGCTGCCTTGTTGCATTAAGGGAAACTCAATCCGTGGCACACTGATGTAGGAGCATCCTTGCAAGATAAAGTATTCTTGCATAGATGTTGATTCAATAGGATCAATGAGAGAGGAACATTTTTGAAGGTTTAATAGAGCACATTTCTTTGGCATCTCCTGTTCTTGAAATGGTTTGAGAGTCAGTGGATCAATCTAGAACAAGAACCTTTTGTGCTTTTAGAAGTTAATGGAAACTTTGGATCTCTTATACTTGTAAAGTAACTTGAGAGCCATCAAATCAGTCTTGCTTAACGACCTTTTAGGCATCTAAGTACTAAAAAGTCTTTAAAGTCCTTTAATTCACGAGGAAGAATCAACACCGTTGGATCAATTTTGATTATAATATTTCAGTTGTCAAAATGCTCAAAAGAGCATTAAGGCCCTTTAGTTCATGAAGGAACTTATGGGCTGTTGGGTGGGAATTTTTGATCCTACAATATGTATTGTCATGGAATCCAACATGCTGGGGCATTATGTGGAATTAGATTGACAATAGATATATGGATATGTGGACAGCAATAAAACCCTTTTAGGAAAGTTTTTGAGGCACGAGCTTTGAGAAAGCCCTAAAAAGACTTAAGAATCATTAATTCAAATGGGATCAACACTGATTAAAGCACCGTGTGGCTTGAAGCAAACAAAGGATTTTAATAGGAACCTTATGACAACGGTAAGTCTTGTTAATGTCAGGTCAATCTTGATTGACAATTGGCACTTTTTCTTTGAAGCTACTCAAAGCTTTAATGAATTATATTATTCAAAGTAGCTTTTCAGATGCAAGATGGCTTAGATCAACATTGAGGATGATGATTGCATTATAGAAAAAATTGAAGGCATTGTACAATCAATAGAAAACATGGCATGTATTTAGGCTTATAACAACCTATTGATGCTTTTGAATTGAGCTATGGATGTGTATCCTTGTAATACTTAGAGGATGATTTGAATTCCCCATCTCCATCATGAAGGGATCCTTTAATAACGAATTCTTGGAAGTAAATAGAGAAAAGAATGTTGTAAGAAGGGGGGAGTCTAAGTTTGAAGGGTTGAAAATGGTTGATGAGAATTAAAATTGTGCCTTGTAACATTGAGTGGTAGAAGAATGAAAAAGAAGGTCCGACAAGTCAAGTGGAAGTAGGAAGCTAGATGAGATTTTCGATTAGTTGTACCTATATGAAAATTTTCATGCTTAGTCATTTTTCCTATGAAAATGTTGATCTTTCGTCTATCTAGGTTCTTCACTATGAAATTTTCATGCCACTCACTTGTTTTTGCATAATTTGAACTCTAACCAAATTCATCTTATAGCTAATATTGAACTTTTGATACTTCAAATGGGGCAAAAATCGGAGTCCAAACAAAAAAGTTGTGGCTTTGAAAAGAAAAAGTGGCAAGGGGTCAAAAAGTGTGATTCTTGAATGCTAAAAGTAGTAGTAGATGCACTATAGTGCAATTTTGCACTAAGCCTTGAAAATTGGCAAAATGACATCGAGGGAACTGTTACATGATTAAAAAACTGAATAATGTATTACTAAATGAGATAATTTACAATGTAGAGCACAACTCTATTTAAAGAGGATTACAAAGAGTTTCTATAATGAGCACAAGAGTTTCACAAGGAAACTACAACTAATAAAGCAGATAGAAACAACCTAAACTGAAGACGGAATTAGAAACTATCTAAAAGAAAACTAGATTGACCATTAAATAACTAGATATTACTTTAATACCCCCCCGTAATGGTCAATGTACAAACTACACCAAGATGCCCCCTAAAACAGACTACCTTCTGAGACAGATGGACGGCATAAATAGAAAATAGAACCCGAGCACAGGTGTCAAAACACAAATCCCAAGGGATTCGAAGAAACAGAATGGCTGCCTGCCAAACACAAATGTTGACCGCTGGTCCTGCTGGTGACGAGAAGAGGCTAAGCGCTATAAGCGCAAATCAAAGAAGCCCTCAAAGCTGCGAACCACGATGAAAAAGACAAACCAAAATCTCCAAAAAGTAGCGACTAGGCACAAGTTGTCGAATAAGGAAGCCACCGATCAAGAAAACAGAACCCCATTCAAAGGGCTATGGAACAGGAACCCAACTTTGACGAGATCCTGCAGAAAAACATTGACGATCAAAAAGTTTGCTGCCGTTGAACTTCTGACTGCTTTCCAACATGATGTTGGTCAAAGATGCCATACTTCACGTTTTTTGAGGCACGGAAAAACGGATTATAAGCTGATGGCATGAATACCGAAGCAGATAGACAGCATAGATTCTGAGATAACAGAACCCTAACACGGGTTACGGAATACACAGGCTCAACAATTCGAACACGAATTTCAAGATAAAATGGTAAAAATTTCTTGCATGACTCAAGTACAGACGGCACACATCCCGAGGATGACGGAAAAGAAAACACCGCCAATATGACTGTCGCTGATAGTGCTGATCGTTGAAATTACCTTTTCACATAGCGGCCAGGGATTGGTTGAAACTGCCGCAGAGAACACAACAAACCCACAAAAAAATGGAAAGCACCTAGCGAGTTGATGAAAAGAAGCTCCGACCAGATAGGAAAAAGACACTGCAGAATATCAAATCCAACACAGATCCCGCAAAGAATCGGCAAACAAAGCTTCCAGAATCGCGACCGATAGATGAAGACGACCAGAAACCCTTGAAAACATGAGGTTTGAACAGAAAACACTGAAGGGAACAGAGATCGCGAGCATGAAGCCTGCCAAAACCCATGAATCGCCGCTTCAACACGCAGAAACATGAACCATGTCCAAAAATCCCTCCAGAAACGCAGCCAGAAGAACGGATGCAAAATGCCTCAACCCAGATGCAAATCGCGATGAGCAGAACTGTGGAGGTCACAGAAATCACGACCAGGGTTTTTTAAAAGCATGGGTAAAATAAAATGACGCTCAGAAACAAACACAGAATCGCGATTTTGGATGAAAAGAATAGTGAGTTGGGTTTTCAGAGAAAAACGCGACCTTCAGGCAGTATGTGCGACGCTAAACCCAGATTAAAAAATGACGACTTTAAGCCCGCCCAAAGAAGAAACAAATCGCAGTTCTTAACAGATGACACCCACAGAACCAAAGAACCATGTCTACCAAAAACGTGAATTCGAAGGACGACGTCAAAGAGCCACAACAACTCGTGATTAGGGTTTTCAATGCAGAAAGAACAGAATAAAAAAATTGTGATCATACAACGAACTCGCCCAAAAACCCCAACATCGAGGTACGGATGTACGGAAGCCCTCGCCCTGGGCTCTAATACCATTTTACATGATTAAAAAACTGAATAATGTATTACTAAATGAGATAATTTACAATGTAGAGCACAACTCTATTTAAAGAGGATTACAAAGAGTTTCTATAATGAGCACAGGAGTTTCACAAGGAAACTATAGCTAATAAAGCTAAACAGATAGAAACAACCTAATCTGAAGACGGAATTAGAAACTATCTAAAAGAAAACTAGATTGATCATTAAATCACTAGATATTACTTTAATAGGAACAAAAGTGTGACTTTGGTCTTGAGTTGGCAAAATGGAAGAGAGTTTGAAAAGTGCGATTTGTCACTGCATATCAAAAAGTGGCGACCAAAGTGTGCTCATGGTCTACAACTTGTTAAAATTGCAAAAGTGGTGAAGTGACAAGATAGGCACTGAAGTGTAATTGGAGTCTTAAGGAAGAAAAATACCAAAGTGGCACCCAATGCATGAAAGTGCAATTTTGCATTAGAGAAAGGCCAAGTTTTGAAAGGTGGCAAAGTGGTTTTGTATGTGAGAAAGCGTGATTTCCACTGCAAAGACAATTTTCAAAGACACAAAGTAGTGTAGGTAGAACCGAAGTGTGCTTTTTGCAACTTGTGACTGGGAAATGGAAAATCAAAAGTGGAAAAGTGGCATGACAAGCGTGAAAGCTGATTTCCTCATTGAAGATGTCAAATGGACAATGAGAAAATGGCTTCTAAGTTGTGAAAATATGATTTCTAATTGAGCGAGCATATTTCAAAATTAGCAAAATTATCGTCTCGAGGAAGACAAAGTCACAAATAGGTCCAAAAGTTGCAACTTTGCACTAAGAAAAATTGGCAAATTTATACCCAAAATGTGAAAGTGTGATTTTATATTAGAAAAGGCTAACTGTTCAAAGGTTGTAAATTGGCCAAAAAGGCACAAAAATGTGATTTTGCAACTCCATTAAAATGACCAATTGTGAAAGTGGCAAAGTGCTTTGGATGCGTGAAAGTGCGGTTTCCCATTACAAGGATGAAATAAAAAAAATGTGGTAGAGTGACACGAGGGGTGCAATAGCATGATTTTGGCGATTTCTAACTGTGAGATTGAGACATGTTTAAAAAGTGGCATTGGCTATGTCAAAGTGCAAGTTTAGTCCTAAACCATTTTGAGAAAATTAAGAGTGCCAAAATGGCAAAGTGGCTTCAAAAGGGTGAAAGTGTGATTCCTAACACAATAAAAAATAGAAAATTTTGTTGCAGGGGAAGCATCCAAGACTTGTGTTGAAAAAGATTTTTAGGGTTTTCTAGATTTCCAAGGTTTTCAAGAGCATGCCCCTAGGGTTTGTAGGGTTTTCAACAAACTCAGCACAAGGATAAATCATTACATCATGCATAGGGTCTTGAGGAAAATTTGTAGAGAAAAGTGTTATATTCAAGAAAAGGAGCCTATTGCAAATCAACAACGTTAGATGAGGTGTCAAAATAACTATTTTAGTGAGCCACTATTGTTAGAATAAATCTCTAGATTTCTTATTTTTAAGTAATTTATTTAAGTATTTTGGTATTTAGAGATTGCTTGGTTTTCAAGCAATCTATTATGGACATAAGCTTTAGCAAATAATATTTGTATTTATCTTCAATAAATTGTATTGCCATGCAAAAAATGAGAATTGATTGATTGCATGAGCATGCAAAGTTTTGTAACCACTTATAAACAAGTGTTATTGACACTTGGATTTGTTAATAGTAATGTGGTGCTAGACTTGTTGCTGAAATTATTGTTCAAGCTCCCCTTGTGTGTGTATCATGAGATTATTATGATAGATGCAATTTTGTCATATTTTTCTCTTGTATGAATGATTTTGTGAATTAGATACATATTAGTGATTATTGCAAATTTTGTATTGTTATCATCATTAATTTGAGTACTTGTAGCTTTGTATGCAATACTCAAGTATTTGATTTATAAAATCTTGTCTTGTTTGTAATTAGAATCTTCAATTTAGTTTTTGTGCACATACTTTCTGGTATTTGCTTTTTAAGTTTTTAGCAAGGAAGTGATTGTGTATGTGTTGTGATAGGTTAAGTTGCTAGTGGAAATCAGAAAAGATAAAGTCTCTCATTTGTGTGTGTAGAACAACTATTGCAGTCTTGTGCTCATACCTGAGAACAAAAGATAGGACAATTTAAGTTTGTCTGGATCGCATTTTTAAACCTTAAAGAAAAACCTTGTGCATATTGTAAAAAGTTGTAGATTTTGTCCACGATTTAATGTTCTAGGGTTTTTATTCAAGTTTTTCTTTTACAAGGGAGCTTTACCTTCGAATTTGAAAAAGTTTTTACCTTACACACTATTCTGTTTTCTGTTGTCCTAAAACGACAAATTAAAACGCTAATCTATATGAGATTTGAGATTGGGGTCTGTAAGGCAGGGTATTGAGAAGAATAAAAATGAAGACCCAATGGGCAAGTTGTGATGTATTTTAGTTTGAGCTAGAACTAGGAACTGTGAAGTGTGTTTTTTGTTGTTATCTATTCATATTTTTTGAGAATTAATAAAATTGAAGTTTGTTTGAGGGTTCACTTTTGCTTTCATTTGTGTTTGCATACTTTGAATTGCCTTTGTGGTTGATTGTTCAATTTATCCTCAACCACCCTATCATTTGGTATAAGAGCTTGATCTGTAAACTCAGGCAGCTATGCTGCATTTCAGTCATCAACAAATGGATTTAATGAGATGCCCTCAAACTACCTCAACATGCACTAACACTACCTTTAATGGATGCTAATCTTCATGACATGTGCAAATCAAGGAAAAACAAAGAACAAATTAAACATGCGGAAATAAACAAGTATTACAACACACAAAATACTATGGGAGAAACAGCCAAATGGGTAGAAAACTCTAGTAAGAGTGAGCACTTGCTCCTTATGCCACTAATCCACAGTTACTACGAGTGTTTATAATTGCCCTCTTTGTTTTACAATGCTCCACTTCACATTGTGAGCTCCCACACACCTGCATACTGTCTTGAAGATGACATATGACTGCAAGGATTCCTGCTTCAACAGCAAAAAGGAGAACTACAACCTCCATATAATAGAAAGAAGGACTAAAACACCCAACTCCAAAGAATAGAGAGAAGAACTAAAACCCCCAATTCCAAAAATGATGAATTCCCACATGCTCCATTACAAATGAGAGAAATCTAACATAAGGCCTTATACAGGTATCTAATATGCCCTCTTGGCATTCATAGGGCCCTCTCTCACATTTGAAGGTTCCATGGTATCTACAACTACTCTTTATGTGAAGGAAAACCACTACACACACATGCAACAGGCCTATGTTGGACTAAAACCAACAATAGAATGAGATCCCCCCACTTCTAGGCATGGGATCCCCTAGCCAAATGGAAGACCAGCAGGAAGAGAACCAAAGTGTCACATACTTTGGAACACCAAAAGTCACTCTTCTTGGGTCTTTTTTTGTTAAAACGTGGCTTTTTGTCTTTCATACAACTGTTATGTTTTGGCAGCATATATGACGCCTATTTTGCCACATACAATGATTATGTAATATCTTGGAACCTATGTTACCGGATTCGCCAGAGCTCTGTCCGGATCCGGGTCCGGTTTGAATCCGGTTCGGTTCGCCATCCGGTGCGGACAAGGTGTGAATAAATTCTGCTGGGTTTGTCCAGGGTGAACCCACAGGGAACCTGCATCTAACCCTGTGTTTTTTAATTTTTTAATATGTATCTTGCCGATCAAGGGGAGAAACCTATGTCTAAGCTGAGCCCTTAAGAGGTTCAAGGAATACGCTGATAGGACAATCGACAAGTTAAGAAAATTTTCCGGTGTGAATTTTTTTACGGCGTGAGACAATTTTCAGAAGATTTTCCAGCGTGAATGTTTTTATGGCGTGAGTCCAGCGTGAATTTTTTTTACGGCATGAGACAATTTTCAGAAAAATTTCCAGCGTGATTTTTTTTATGGCGTGAGACAATTTCCCAAGCACTATAATGCTCAAGCCTCACATTACATATAAAAGCCTATCGGCTAATTATTATAATTTATATTATTAATATTTATATATTTTTATAATTTATATTTTATATATATTATTAATATATATTATAATATATTTATAATTTATATCTTAAAACATATATATTATTAATATATATTATAATATTTAATATTTATAAGATATATTATATATTTATGTATTATATTATTAATATATTATAATATGATTTATTATTATATAATTATATATATATCAATTATAATATATTAATAATATATATATGATAAATATTATAATATAATATATTATATGTTAATAATATTTATCATATATATATTATTAATATATTATATAACATGATATATAATTATAATAATACAATAATATATCATATTATAATATATTAATATATATTATAAATATATAAATATAATATCATATTATAAATATTAAAATATATATATATATATATATATATATATATATATATCGAACCCAAAAACGAACCCAACTCCAAAATTTTTATAGCCGAATCCACGAACTGAACCCGCCAAACCGAACCCGAACCTGAACCTGAACCGGAACCAGAACCGGCAATTTAGCCTGGAACTGATAATTTTGGATTTTTATAAATATTCCGCACAATTGATTACAACTTGATTGGGTAAGCAACAAAATACATTTCTATTTTCAATTCCAGGAATTTTAACAAACTGTTGGCCAACAATCTGAATATAGACATTTCATCAAACAGTTGGCATAAAAAAATACATTAAATAATTACCCAGATTGAATGATCAGCTGAAGAAGCAAAACGTTCAATACTGGAACCCTTAAACTGAAAGCTGGATGTCAGAAGATATTTGAACAGCAACTCAAGCAGCATATATTCCTTTTAAACTAGTTTAAAAATAAACCTTGATTTCAACTTAATTTATACCCAAGAATACAAAAAGCTACGATAGGTTTCAGGTAGCTTAAAGACAAAGGAAACAAGGCTGCAGTTGGTGTCAGACCTTGTCTCCTAAAAAGGGAACAACAAACCCTTTAGTTCTTAATGATTCCAATTAACTCAAACCATAACTCATTTGAAATGCTCTAGCGGCTGTTTACAAGCTGCGATTGGTAGCTTTTGTTGGTATAAATAAACTCAAAATGATGTGCTATTGAAGTGGCCAATATGGAAGTCAAACTCAATATTGTCATTCACAAAAATGAAGCAGAACAATGACTCCTTTAGATATTCGGCCTGTACTAGTGCCATGATTCCTCTTGGAAGAGGTACGGTTAGGTAATAGACACCTTGTGAACTATAAAGCGCTGCCTTATGTTGTTGACGTCACCCGACTATGCATATAATTGGAGCAGCAGGTTTGCTTCTTAAAGAAATACTCAATTGCCACAATTCTCTTCTTAAGATGATGGTACAACATTTTCTTAATCTGCTATATATATATATTTGATCAAATAGTTGCTACTAGTGGGGGTAGCACCCTTTCATTAAAGCTTAAAAAAGAAAATTATAGTGGCATGGCTCCTCAAGAGCGTGCAAATATGACACTTGATTTTTCTCAGGTTTACAAGAAAACGTAAACCTTTTGCAAATTCACTAGCCCTCTCAAGCTAGGCCAGTGATAAAAGGTCACCATATTGGCTCAAGAAATAGGAGAAGGTCTCCATATTGTTCCTCTGGATTCCCTCTCGAAATAGGACTAAAGCTTCATTTGTAACCTTTTTCCTTACAGCCTCCGCATCAAAAATCCCAGCAAGGGATCCTGTTTCAGGCTTCTTGTTAAAGGCCGAGATCCCCTGGCGAAGGCAACCATGGATGTCCTTTTTCGTGAAGGTAGCAGCCACAAGTTTCCTCCACTGTTTTTTGCCCATGATCAATACTATATTGGCAAGGAAATTGCCATAGATGACGCCATCGTGAACGTGATCTCCACTGAGCAATGCGCTCCCAATCGTCTATTTTATGGCCTTCAGTACACCTTCCTCCTCTGCAATGAATAGGCGTCAGATCTGCTTATCGACCTCCTCACGGGCACAAGAACATGGCACATTGACCTTCATTTCCTCCACTTTTTTCGATTGATGACTGACCTTGTTTCGGATGTTTGATTTGTATTTATTTGTAGCTCATCGCCATCCATGTAATTTCCTTCATGTGCTAGATTATGGCCGTCCAATCTCGGCAAAAATGTTATGATGTCTCTTATGGGCAATCGTCCCACAAATCTTTACCAGTAGATATTCTCTCCATTTCCAACTGTTCACATGCCTTGTTGGCAAGGAAATCGGTAGCGACATTACACTCTTGGTAGCAATGTTTTATAGTCGTATCAGCCAGTTCCTACAAGATCTCCCAAATTGCCCCCGCCGTATTTCACAATTTCCAATTTTGTACCTTCTTACTGCATATTGCTTGAATGCAAATTTTCGAGTCTCCTTCAATGTCCACGTGTTTGAGTTTGTCCCTCCTGCATAGCTGAAGTCCCGTGAGAAGAGCGCGAAATTCCGCCTCATTGTTGGTTCCTTCGGGAATTTTCTTTGCCACTGCCCACTTAACTGCGCCTTTGTTGTCCCTCATGACCACACCAATGCCAGATATCCTGGGGTTCCCATGGGAGGCTCTGTCAAAATTCATTGAGTCTCCCACTTGGCGTTGGGAACCATTTGGTTTTGTTCTTGTCTCTTTTACTTCGTGTTGCATTTGTGGAGAATGTTGGTGGCAGTTTGAGACTAGTCCATTGTTTCATTATGTCCCCGTCCCACGAGGTGAATGGTGTCGGGGATATATATATATATATGAATTGATTTGTCTAGCTTACACATCAACCCAAATGATTAGTTTTGCTTCATCAATGAACACTAGAATGTATATATATTTATGTTGGTGTGAATGGGGTATATTATCTAACTAGTTTCACATTAGGTCCTATTCACACTTGTCTTGTTAAGTTTACGTAGGGCATACTTAGGGTACACTAAGGATAGTTATCACTTTGTGTCTCATGTCATAAGATTAAGGCACTTGTCATAATCTTATGTTGTCCTATCTTTCACCTTGGTCTATATAACCAAGGCCTTCTCTTTGTAATTCATATTGATGTATCATATTGTGTATTTGCATCCTTTGATGTTAATGCAAAGGTAGTATGGGAGATGAACCGTGAGAAAACTCTTGGTCACATTTGTTCATTAGTCTCTTTTGACTTGCAATTTCATCTTGAATCATGCAAATCACCTAAAAGGAGGCTTGGGAAACTCTTGAAAAATTATATGGTAAAATCGACAAGATTAGGGGATATTAGATTGATAATGATTTGATGAATCTTGATCCTAAAGAGTTTGACCACATCCAAGATTATATCTCCAAGATTAAGCAATTGAGAACACAACTAAAGGATTGCAAGATTAATAAGAAGGATTTACAATTGATTCTAAGTGTGTTATCCAAGCTTGGTCCTAAGTATTTAGTATTTGTTTTTGGCTTTCACACTCATCGAGTTTCTATGGGAGTTGCATATGTTGAGCCAACTTTTGATGCATTTTTAAATCTTCTAATCCAATAGGAAGCAAAGCTAATTCAAATGGGCATCCTTAAGTCCTCTAGGCCACAAAAGCATTCGTGGTTACTGAACCTAAGGTATAGAAAGAATTAGGGAATTTTGAAAAGAAACAAAAGAAGAAAAAGGACAAGCCACGTATAGATTCTAAATCCTCTCCCTCCAAAGGGGAATCATCTAAGAAGGAGAAGCCCAAGTGTGCATATTGCAAAAAGCTAGGGCATGATGAACATAAATGTTATTTAAATAAAAATTGATGAATTGCAACATCTTCTAAAGAAGGCTCAAATCAATTCACCTTAAGGGGGTTCATCTTCTTCTTCATCTTCAAAGTCAGAGAAACAGAAGGGGCAAGCACTTGTTGTAGTTGCAGATTTCGAGTTAGGGAGATGGATCCTTGATTCTGGAGCTTCACATCATATGGCTTCATCACAGAGTATGTTCTCTTCATTTGAGACTTGTTCATCACCACACATCCTGATGGCTAACAACACATATATGTGTTTGTGGGAAAGGATCTATTGACATAGACGAAAGATCATTCAATGACGTCCTTTGTGTGCCTTCATTGTCAACCGATATCCTTTCTATCAAATTGCACATAGTGGGGCAGGGAAGAGTGTTGAGTTCACACCAGATTCTGTGATTATTCGGATTTGCATAGCAGAGATATTATTACGGTTGGGGAGGCAGGTCATCAATCTTGAGTGTACACCTTCTCACATTTTGCTCCTAATGTTCCTTCGGCTGATGTTCACACTCATGTGGACATTATTAAGGAGATGCAGTATGGTCATTTGAATCTTGGTGTTCTTTCATCCATTGAGGTTGTAGAGACATATGCTGACATTCCATCTCCTCCTCCATCTCTCGTTGCTTTTGATGAGACTAATGTTGCTACATCCATGGTTTTTATTGATTTAGTGCAGTCGGATATTCATAGTCTTTCAAATACAACTACTTGGGATGAGTACTTGACAGACATTGTAGGTTTGTTTTATGAGTCCTATCTTGCAGACTTGGAGGACACTATTTAGGATATTCATCTCCTCTTTAATGTTAGCTCTCATGGAGTTGCATCTTTTTCGGATGTGATGAGGGAACCTTCAGACCCTCTTGTTCTTTCTTCTCCTCTTCACTTGTCACAATTTGACATTGAGTTGGAGAACCTTGAGCAGAGTTCAAAGACTTCATACATCTTGAGTTTTCTTCCTTCATATTCCTTTAGGAATGGGAAGAAATCCTGCATACATCTTTGGTCTTGTTTTTTCCTAAGGGGAGAAATGTTGTTCGACAATCTTGGATCATTTTCAACATTCATTGTCAAGCATCTACCAGTAGTGTAGGAAATTCTACATTGAGAGGGGTCTACATGGTCTCTCTTCTCTCTTATGGGGGGACTTTTTCCTCTCATGGGGTTTTGTTCTTCTCATACTATAGAGAGCATCTTGTATTTTCTCTCTTTTGGAGAGGGGTTTTTTTCTACGGTTTTTTTTTTCTTCGTTTTTGAGAGATTTGTTTGTACATGGGTACCTAACATGGCCTAGTACTCGAGACCCATCATTGCATCTTTGCATTTGTTTCATTCTCCCTAAGTTGCACTTAAAGGGGGTGTTGGTGTGAACGGGGTATGTTACCTAACTAGTTTCACATTAGGTCCTATTCATACTTGTCTTATTAAGTTTACTTAAGGCATATTTAGTGTAAACTAAGGATAGTTATCACTTTGTGTCTCATGTCATAAGATTAAGACATTTGTCATAATTTTATGTTGTCCTATCTTTCACCTTGGTCTATATCACCAAGGCCTTCTCTTTGTAATTCATATTGATGTATCATATTGTGTATTTGCATATTTTGATAGAATAGAATTATTCTCTCACGTTGGGTCTGTCTTGTGCTTTCATTGAAGCTCCTAGATCTTGGGTGGCTACCTCCATAGCCAAATCTTGCATGGTATAGAGCATTCTATACCAACTTTTACAATTTATTTACATGTAGACTAAAATTGAACCTTTCACAAATATAAATCTTTCACAATTAATAATATCGAACTCCTTCACAACATGATTTAACATGGAGACCCTTCATTGATAAACAAGAGAATTTGTTCCAACGGGAAAACCGCAATCTACTTTGAAACCTAGAAATCTTCGACACAAATCTGCAAACTAGAATTGGAGATGTTGATGAAGCTCTGTGCAATTCTTAGTTGGAATCGACAATTGGAATTCTGAGAGTTTTCGTTCTCGAATTCCAGTGACCTCAGGGTTTTCGTTCTCGAATTCCAGTGACCTCAGGGTTTTCGTTCATAGATCTTTTGGAAACCATGAGGGTTTTCGTCCTCTAGAAAAAGATGAACATAAATATCCAAGCTTTACAAAAGGGGTTTTTGATAATAAAATGTCATAGATAAGTATGAGGAATTTCCTTCCTTTATAGATCTTTATTTTCCCGCTTTCCTTTTCCCTCCAAAAATTTCCACTTATAATAGCTTTATATCTTATCAAAGATTTTTTAATATCTTATTAATATGATCTTTTAATTATTTTAATAAAATAATATTAAGTTGTCACTTTTTAATAAAATAAAAACTAAATCATTAGACAACTTAAACATATTAACTTTATTATTTCTTTTACTTCAATTGAAAAAGGGGACATGACAATCTGCTCTTCCCAAAGATTGCATGCCCTCAAGCAATGTTGATTTAGTTCTCCAACCCCTTTCCGATTGAATCGCTCTGTAAATTTCAGGATTCCAAGTCAATCTTAAGAACTCTTCTCCATGCTTTCACTGCACCACTTTGATACAAGAAGGTGCTGTAAATCTTCTATCCTCCTTAAGGTTGTCGAGCAATCTTCTCCATAGTGTGCTAATAGTTCCATATAAATCCAACTCATTACAAAAGCCAATGTTAAGAGGTAAAGTTGAATCAAAATCAATGTAAGAAGAGAAAACTGTTGCTGTTTTATCTAGCAAACCACTAATCTTGAATAGAAGACAGCCCTTTGTTCTCAATATTAGACATCTCAATGAAACACCCAGGTCCCATACTCTTATGTGTAGACATATTTGAATTCTTTCACCCGTCTTCTGACAACCAATTTGTGTAACATGGAAGGACCTTAATGATTTCAAACTTTTACAAACATCATTGCTTTCATACTTTAAACCATAATCATGAAGATGATCAAATTGCTTACCATTAGTTGCTGATTTGAAACTTTCAGCAAGCTGAAAACCAATATTAGTATCCTCTGAGGCACTTTTCTCAAGTGCATGTTTTTTAACAGTGTCATCTTGGAACTCCACCTCATAAACTTCTTGATTTGAAACTTTCTTAACATATTCTGAATTGTCATAGGAATGTCCCAAGAGCTTATCTTCTTCCTTTGATGCCTTAGAGAAATTTGCTTCAACTCCACTATATTCAAGATTCGGAAATTTGGGATTAATCGAAAGATCTTCTCCAACTTATTGTAATTCACCCTTGAATGGTATAGATTCAATCATTAGAGGACTGATGGATGTAAGCTGAATAGGAGCAACAATCTCAAAGAGTGGGTTATCAAAAGATATCTCTGCATCCATCTCAAAAGGTGGGTTGTCTGAGAAGGATTGAAAACTATTCTTGTTTCCCTATTTAGACCAAGTGTAGTTGTCCTTGAAAACCATCACTTTTGATTCCCAACTAGTTATGTCATCCTCAAGCTGCATTGAGTGTTCTTCCTTTTGAAACTTAGGTTCTTTAGCAACTTCAGAAATTTCTGAAGCTGACTTCTCTTTTTCCTCATGCTCTACCGTCACAATCTCTTCTTTGTTTTCATCACCATTTTGCTGGCATAAATATTTGATAGAAGTCAAATTTTCATCTTCTTCTTCAGATTGTAGCTCAGATGTATCTATCACCTTCTTTTTTGGTTCTTCATCTGACTTTACTTCTTCTTTGCTCCAACATTTGTGGCTTGGTTCCCAATATTCTTTGCATGAGAAGCAAAGTTTCTGTCTTCTAAGTTTATTTTTGCTATCCTCTTTTTCTCTTGCCATAGGAGAACCCTTTTTCTGTAGGTTGGAAGGAAGTGCCTTATAATGAGATTTGTTTTTAGGCATTGACTGCTCAAGTGCTGTAGCACTTTTAATGGCTTTTAAGTTTTTGAGTATTTGGTTTTAACTGTTCTCCTTTCTTCTTCAACTTTCTATTTAGTGTTCTTCAAAGGTGGTGACAGATTTATAGATGTCATACTTTTTATCATAATCATAAAAAACGAGAAGCTTACACTCATCTATGTCACATTGCTCTTCTAACTGTCTTCTTTGAATAGGATCTTTTTGTTGTTTGTCTCTAATTGAATTTAAAGCTTTGAAATTGATAGCAAACTATTCCAATAATTGATCCTTCTGTTTAACCGGACACATAAACCGATTCAACTTCATATCCTGCAAAGTCTGTAACATTTCTGACAAAGATTCTTGAAATGTCTTCATTTTCCTGTTTCCCAAACTGGCATGCATGATATTATCTGTATTTTCAAACCCATAGGTTGGCAAGATGATAGCTCTAATACCACTATAATATCCCAGAACAAATAATTTTGGATTTTTACAAATATTCTGCACAATTGATTGCAACTTGATTTGGGTAAGCAACAAAATACATTTCTATTTTCAATTCCAGGAATCTTAACAAATAGTTGGCCAACAATCTGAATATAGACATTTTGTCAAACAGTTGGCATTTAAAAAAAATATTAAATAATTACTCGGATTGAATGATCAGCTGAAAAAGCAAAATGTTCAATACTGGTACCCTCAAATTGAAAGCTGGATGTGAGAAGATATTTGATGCTGATTTCCTATGATAATGACTAGCCAAAAAGCTGTCAGTTTTTGTCTCCTTTTGAACAGCAGCTCAAGCAGCATATATTCCTTTTAAACCAGCTTAAAATAAAACCTTGATATCAACTTAAATTATACCCAAGACTACGAAAAGCTACGATAGGTTTCAGGAAGCTTAAAGACAAAGGAAACAAGGTTGCAGTTGGTGTTAGGATTTTAGAAGCCTAACTTGGCCAAATTGGTTGGCCATCTCTATATGTTTCCAAATTAAAATTGTGAGCATCATGCTCACAATAAGACATTCTCAAGGATTTTGATGCCAAAGCATCCTTCGAAGATCAATTTATCTTTGCATGGGGGCTGTTGATTCCATAAGATCAATGATTGAGGAGCATTTTTGAAGGTTTAATAGAGTCCATTTTGATGCCAAAGCATCCTTCAAACATCAATTTATCATTGCATGGGGGCTGTTGATTCCATAAGATCAATGATTGAGGAGCATTTTTGAAGGTTTAATAGAGTGCATTATTCTTGGTTCCGTTTGTTTTCAAAATGGGTTGAGAGTCGTTGGATCAATCTATTTCAAGGGCCTTTCATGTTTTTAGAAGTTAAGGGAAGCTTTGGATACCCTATATTTGTGAAATGGTTTGAGAGTTGCTAGATCAATATTGATCAATGGTCTCTTAGGCATTCTAAGTGTTAAAAGGTCTTTGATGTCTGTTTATTGAGGAAGAATCAACACTATTGGATCAAGTTTGATCTATAGTCTTTTGGCCATTGAAAGGTTTAAAAGAGCTCTAAGGCTCTTTTATCCACCAAGGGACTTATGATTCATTGAACTGGATTCTTGATTCAACAATATGCATTTTTCTTGAAATCCACGCGTTGGGTATCATGTGGATTCATATTGGCGTTATATATTTGGACATGTGGACAGCGGTAAAAGCCTTTTTCGGCTAGGCTTTGAGTATGGGCCTAACAAGCCTAACAAGACTTAAGAATTGTTGATCTAAATGCGATCAACGATAGTCAAATCGCTATGGTTTTAAATACGCTTGTATGTAAACTGAAGGGAATTGTGGTCATTAGACTCCTTGTCCATTGAAGGAGTTGGTTGTTTGTTGCACTTCTTTGTTGAATAAATAGTCGGGTGAATGTGCTCCTCTTTCAAATAAATACTTGAGGGGTTGTGCTTGTTTTACTGATGGTATGAAGGAATGTGGTGTTGCTGGACAAAAACAAAGGGTTTGAAATAGTCATTATAACCATGACAAATTTTACCATTAGATCAATATTGGTTGGGAGTTAGCAAGCTGCTTTGAAGGATTGAGGTGAATCAAATTTTGAATAATGTTAATAATCTAAAGCAGCTTTGGGGTTGTATGGTGGTTTAGATCAAGAGTGAGGATGAAAGCATGACCAAAAAAACTAAGATGTTGCTAATGAATAGAAAACATGACATGTATTTAGGTTCATAAACAGCTTGTTGATGCTTTTGGACAGAGCTATGGACATGCAGCCTTCTAATGAAGGTTTTGTTTTGTAATGCGCTTGTGAGAATAAATAGAGAAAATAATGCTATAAGAAGGGGGAGTCTAAGTTTGAAGGTTTGAAGATGGCTAGATGAGAGTTAAGATAAGGCGTTAGTAAGTTAGAGTAGTGGGAAGAACAAAAATGAAGGTCTAGTCGGTCAAGTTCTGTGTGCTTCACTTTGAAATAGAAGTTGAAAGCATGTAGCATGTTTTTAATTGCAACAATTTGTTATCAATTCATTTCACAATCACTAGACTTGGAATTGGCACAAACTTGACAAATTGATATTGGACTTGAACTAAAGACAAAAACCCAACATTGACTTGTTTTTCTATGAACTCTTCTCTAAATTAACTTTAAAGACAAAAAAATAAATCAATTACATTCTGTTTTACTTGCGTATACAAAGTGTACATCAAACAAATGAGTACAAAAATGGATTTGAGTTGAATGAAACAAGTTTTCTAAATACATAAATATTCACAAGTGTTCTTGGTGTCTAAGAATCATGGATTAGGATATCCATGACATCAAAACCAAAAATCACGGACTTCGGTAGAGAGGAGCTTGCATTGGTCAGCATAGCATCCAACATCACTAATTCTATGGTGGCTCTTGCACTTGTGTCTCAAATAGGTTCTTGATGCTAATATATCCATGATACCTAGGTGTGTGTTAGCAACATCCACGGGATTTGCTTGTGCTCTTTCCTCCACCATTACTATTGCCTCTACCTCAAGCTCAATGTGAACAACCCATGTGTGGTCATCCTTGGTAAACACATGATTCTCAGCCTTGGTGATCCAATTTGCTGGTTGTGGAACCTCTTCCAATGCAATGGGAGATAAATTTGAGTTGAGGATTTGCTTGTGACAAAGGCGAAGGTTGTAACACAAGAATTTAGAAATACAAACTTAAGCAACTTTTACTTGGCTACAATGTCTTCCGAGTTGTCTTGCATATATTGTGTACAAAGAGGTCCCCTTGAATAAGTGTGAAGATCTTGGTCTCCAAGATGATCATTGCTTTAGTTTGAGAATTTGCCTCCATTTGCTCTATGACCATGTAGAACCTGCTCAAAACCTCCTCATCAACTGTGAAATTCAAATGGAATTGAAATGTTAAATTCAAGAAATAACCTACTGCATATTACGACTTATGAAGCTGATGGTATCATTGTTAATCAATGATTTTCCATATTGTCATCAACCCCGCCATAGATAGCTTTAATGGCCTCCTTGGCCTTGTCAATGCTCTTATTCGCAGAGCCAATCATGGGCTTCATCCCTTCAACAACATGAAGGAGGCTAACCAAAGGCTCTGTGACCTATTAAAAATAACATAAATAAGTGGTACTAACATTTCATAAACAAATAAAAAGAACATAAAACTAAAGTAGGTAAAGAATGAATGGAATAAGAATTTACATGTGCAATCTCTCTTGTTGGAAACTAAAAATTTTGCCTATCAAAGACCCAATCCATAACATCAACTTCATCATTGGTCCTTGAGTCTAAGGATTGGGATTATTCCTTATAACGAACACACATTTTCGATCAACATTTGATCAAGGTATGGATTGCAATGTTGGTTGCAAAGCAGGTCACACTAGGATAAGCTAACTTCTCTGCTTATTTCCCTATTAAGTTGAGGAACCAAGCATGGTTTTATATAAATTTGTAGATTTTGTGACCATGATCCACAACAAGTTTGACTTGAGGAAGTTTGCTGAGACCCTCCAATATAAGGTCAAATCAATGTGGAACAAAATATCCAAAAAATAGATAGGTGCCTTTCCATGAGAAGTCTGTCCACAACAACATAATTTGTTGCATTGTTTGTAGTTATCTGCATAACATTGGCCTCACCCACCTCAATCTCTACTTTCTTTAAAAGTTCAAAAAGAAATTCTGCATTTTTCACCTTCCTTGAAGCATCAATAGATTTCAAGAAAACCATTTTGCATTGTTCACCTCTGTTGAAGCATAAATGTCTTGTTTGTCCTATCTTTCAAACCATTAGACTTGATGGTGCAACCCTTCTTCTGGCATATCTCATGATGCTCATCAATTATAGACCTTAAATCCTCCACCTCGTTCAAAATTGGGCCCTTTTTCTCTATGGTGGTATTCTGAACTTAATTCCCGTTTTTAGGTTGCAAATATGTATATATTTATGCTTTTTATATGGATGTACCCAAAATGAATCCAACTCCAATTTTTTTAGCTGGACTGGCAACTCAGTCTTTCTGATATATGTCTAAAGATGAACTAGTGTTAATGTTGCATTGTATATATATTCAACAATTACAATGAATGAATAGGTTATTGCAGTTGGATTGTTGCTGGTACATACACACCCTGACACTGACAAAGAATATCTGTTTACATGTCTCCATCAAGTCCATGATCTCCAGTGAATGTTTGAAATTTTTGATGCAGTTTATATACTGAAGAACATGTAGGTTTTGTAATGATTATGTATTGATCTAACTTTCTAAGTCATATTACCATTTACTCTAAGGCAAGAGAAAATAAGAATTAGCTAAATTATATGATTTTAACAAAATGGCTGGTTGGGTTTCTATGGTGTACTCATAAAACTGACTATAGAAGGCCTAGAGCTTGACATATTCCGCTGTTTGGAGGATATCTCAAAAAGGACAGTGTAGCTATAAAAGCATCAAGTCTGCAATTTGGATATTTGGGCTTGAGGTGTAAGATCTTTCATTCCATCATCCATAAATGTGAAGTTTGACAAAATCTGGCAGCTGTAGCATCATATTTGGTGAAAGAAGGGTTGAATTTGCTTTCCCATGATTTTGCATGCTATATTAAACATGAAAATTTTTCAGCCCGAGACGCTTTCAGAGGCCTTTTCTTTGGGGGTATATATGACAAAGATCAAGCTTATATTTGGTTGGACAATTCATTTCTTTGGTAGGTATTTGAAGCCTAAACATTTCTTCAAATTCTTTAAGCCTATATAACAAAACCATCTGGTAGTTGAACTTCTACATTTGAAGCAATTCTAGTTTCACCTTGTGAAGTGTTCAATAGAGTTTTTGCTTTTTATTTTAATATTTGCAGAATTTTACTGTGGATCTGAAAACAAACTTTATGTTCAGACAAATTTGAAGGAAGATTTAGATCAAGCTATTTCAGTAAACTTTTCTATCATGAGATGAAGGATATAAGGTTACTGAAACATGAACGTTAATATGAATGTAATATAAACACATTTAATTTGTGGCTAATGTAAATTTCTTATGAACTTTCTTACACTGGTCTCTTTGGTTTTTTTGAGGTGCAGCCAATAAGCTGTAAGAAGCTTGCAAAATATATAAATGCGGGTCGGATTGATTCTTCTGAATTGATTACAATGAAAACGCTGAAGGTAAATTTTCTAATTGGTGGTGAAGCTGATACCAATTTATGTCTATCTTCATCCTGCATCACTCATGCAGTCTTGGGAAACTTTTAGTGTGTCATAGTTCCAGTTAAATCTTTTTTCTGGATCTGTTTTATTTTTTAATCATGAAGCTGATCCAGGATGCTGGAGCTTTAGGAAAGAAGGTTGAGGATGGTGTAAGGCTGCTCGGCAGAGGGTCAGAGGAAATCCGTTGGCCCATTCATGTTGAGGTATTACCACCCTATAACATTAGGTTCAAGCCAGTAAAATGTGTTACACTAATGGTTAGTTTATGTATCTATATTGCTATTTTGAATTCAGTGCTTTACGAATGGGGGAAAAAAATGATTCAGAAGCTATAAGCCACCTTTTGATTCTTTCTGGCTGCACTTTAAGATTGCAATGTGACTATTTACTTTCATTTTTTAAAGTCGTGATTTCTTCATTTTTGCTGCAATACACATTACCAAACCAAAATATGCATTTTAAATCTTTCTTTCTTCATTTTTCTACATGGCATAGTCATATTGTGTACTAGTTTTGCTAAAACATATATGATGGTAAGATCTGGTTCTATACAATTTTTTTCAGAGTTTCTATATATGATCTGAGAATCATTATGTGACATGGCACACTGTTTAACAGGTAAGCCGAGTGACTCAAAGGGCAAAGGAGGCTGTTGAATCTGCTGGTGGAAGTGTTAGGAGGGTACATTACAACCGACTAGGATTGCGGGCTTTATTGAAACCAGAATGGTTTGAAAAGAAGGGCCGGCTATTGCCACGGCCTGCACGACCTCCACCAAAGCTACGGCTTAAGGTTGATAGTATTGGTCGTCTCCCTGCCCCAACCACCCCCATACCTTTTACAAGTGAAAATATAGCCGAAGTATCTGCTTAGAATCTTTTAGTGATATAAAATTTACCAAGGTGGTTGAATTTGATGTTACTGCTTGAAGAGATGAGTAGCTGAATGCAGCTAATTTTGTCATGATCTAAAGTCACTTTGTTTATGACATGCTATTCAATCATGGATACAAAGAGCAAATATGACACTGAGGCACTGCAGAGGTTAAGGTCAATTGCCACTTGGGGCAACAGTTCAAATTCAAATTCTAATCTGGACTGGATCCTGAGTAATCAGAAATTAGCTCTTTTCTCAATCGAGGTTCTTTCAGTACAGCATGAGATAAACATGGAAGTTTAATTGTACTTAGGTTGTTAGACTTGACATCCTTTGATTTGATGATATCTATGATGTGTGGAGTTTGAATCCAGGATAGCTTTACATTTTGTTGCCCAATTCTGTGAATTTTGAGAAATGTTGAAGACATGTTCATCGGCATACTGCTTTCCAGTAAATTTGGCATTTAATAAAGGGGATTGATCATTATTTTTGTGGACGATAGTATTTTTACATAATGTTAGCTGAATATGTGCACGGTTGATTGTAAACGTACTAAAGCTTTAGTACCAAAATACTTTTGCTGCTTGTCAAGTGGCAGTCTGCTTGGCTCGAGTTTTGTCTGATTTCATGTATGACTGTTAATTTGGACTGCTACTATTGGTTGTGGCTGTCCTCAATTGGGTTCAGATGACTATCCTTTGAAAATGGATATTGTAGATGGTGTATCTCAGCTCAGGAAGAGACTAGTACCTAGTGTTACAGGTATCCATCTAGGGATTATTTGCCCATGTAAAATGTTTTAAAATATTCTATTAAATGATAACACATGTACAAAAACATATTTGTAAACATAAAAGATAATCCAAAGCTATCCATCTATGGTCAACCAACAAGACACCAATTTGGTATAGAATAGAATGGAATAACTTTTAACATCCAGGAGGCTAAAAATAGCCTATGGGACAACCAGCCTTGCCATTTTTGTCTCCTGCATTTCAATCCTTTTCCTATTCAAGGTGATGATGAGCTCCCCCAACTTCTCAACAGTCCCCTCGTTGAATAAACTGTACCAAGAAACAGCTGTCAAGACATTGGCATATTTGTCCTTGATGTCCCCTGAAGGCATATGAGACCCCCCTTGGGGAAGCCCAATAGGGGATTGTTGTTCCAAATACCTTGTATATTGCTCAAACTGGGTGTACATGCATTACATCTTCATTAGTCTTGCATAAATGCATATTTTTCCCATCTAGCAATCATGCCATGATAGATTATTTCAAAGAACATTTGTGGGCTATGAAAAACAATTTATATTGTATTTAAACCATCCTTTATTTATTAGACAATTGTATTTATTATTCAAACATGATACCACCGACAATTAAATAAGTATTATTAACGGTATTACAACTCCAATCGATATTTGTTGTAGAGCACACTATTTTATTGGACACAACTCCCTAGCATCCTTAATTTTCTTAAAAGAGCTCATCAAATATCTCCTCACCAGGGACGGTGAACAGGGACGGGTTCTCCATGGCGAACTGGGTTCTCCAAACAGTAACGGCAACAGGGACGGTGAACAGGATTTTCACCCACGTTCTGCATAGAACGGCGAATAGGAACGACAAGTTTTGTCGGAGGAAACTACGAGATCCGGGCTCTCTCTCGGTGGGTCTTGTTGGCCGACGGCCAGGGAACAAGTTAGCTCCACAACACTTGGTTTTCTCATGCAGTCATTTGTTTTTTATCTATTTTTTCCTCTCATCGGGTACCTCAAAAACAAAGCAAACCATGGTAAACAAAAGGAAACGGTTAAAAGATAACCCCCAGTTGTTCACACAGGGTTATATGGCAATGAAAACACGGTTTTTGCCAGGGGAGAAATATTTTCAAACCCTAGGACCAATGAAGCTTCCCACATTTCTTACAGAGGAAACATGTGGCCCCCAAGTGCAGCTAACAGGGTCTGTGGTTAGGGTACTTTACCAGGAAGGGTTAAGCATCCCTTGGATTCAAACTCTGCAGTTAACAAATGGACCTATTGATTCAAACACTCATGGTTAGAGTATAAAAGAGGCAGGAGACCCTTTCTCACTTTTACACCCTCATGATAGCACTATCAAAACGGATGGAAAGTTAATATTTGTAAACGCAAAGCAATACAAGGGGATAATAAGACGCAGACAAATCCGTAAGCAGTGGCAAAAACATAATAAAAAACTTATTAAGATTTTACCCAAGATAGAGGAAAACACTGCAAACACCACGATCAAAATGAATCACCTGGAAGGAGAGACTTTAGGACTAGATGAAGACAGCAGGAAAGTGACTGAGAATCTTTTGCATCACAAAGAGCTTGAGGTAGAACGAGGTAAAATAGAAACTGTTCTAATAGGCAAAGACGGAAGGGAAGACGGATCACAAGACCATGTAGGACCGTACAGCCCTACGACTACACCACTGATGTGGTCATCAGAACTGTACGTAAATGAGCTTATGAACATGAAACAACGGATGGAGAAGATAGAAGAGAAAGGGCAACATGAAAGCAATAAGATTAAAGAAATTTTGGAAACTAGCTCGAACCTCGAAAGAGAAAACACGCTGCTCAAAGAGCAAGTTTTAGCCCTGCAAAACAACATGATAAGGGGCCAGCAAGAGCTGGTCTCTCTAAAACTGGAGTTAGAGAAAACCAAATCAGCAACAGAGAAACCAGAAACAGTGATAAAAAGTGACATTTCACAGCTGGAAAAGATCCAAACAGCTCTGGCAAACATGGAACTAAGAGAAAATAAGCTAAGAGATCAATTAAAAGAAGCAAAATCTTGGGCCCAGGTTGTTAGTGAACCAACTCATGAGCAAAAAGAAACCATCGAGAAACAAATCAAGAGGCATATAAAAGAAGAAAAAGATAAGCAGGACAAGGAGGTTAATATTATCATCAAAGGTCTGAAGGATTTTGGCGAGAAAGAAAGAACTGACATCTTAGCAAGAGACTTTCTCAAAGAAGAATTGAAGTGGACGGGTGTTATCAAGCAGGTAAACAGGATTGGAAAGAAAATAGAAGATGGAAGGAATAGACACGTAAGAGTCATCTTGAGAAACATAGAGGATAAGAGCACAATCCTAAAGAATAGGGGGTTACTCAGAGGCTCTCACATTTTCCTCGACGAGGACTTAACATTTGCACAACAAGAAGAATGAAGAAAGGAGTGGGAAAAAGTGAAAAAAACAAGGGAAGATGGAAAATGGGCATGGCTGAAAAATGGAAAAGCTCAAATCAGCGAGCGTTCTTTCCACAAAAAACAAGAATTCGGGGCCCCACGAGAATCTCTGCACATGATAAGTTGGAATTGCAGAGGATACCCTTGGAGAAGAGGACCGGGGTTGGGGCCCATAGCAGAAGGGAAAGACATTATTATTCTGACCAAAACACACGAACATGATGGGTGCAAAGTCCCAGACTTTGTAGGGTACAAGAAAATCTCAGTGTGGAATGAAGGGACGGAGACAGGTAAAGGTCATGGGGGGGTCACTGTGTTAATAAAAGAAGTGTGGGCTGGAACCGTGAAAATAGAGAAAGCGGATCCCAATAAATAGTACATTTGGCTGAAAATAACAGACAATAAGGACATAATCAGGTTGGCTGCTTGCTACTTTGCTCCGAAAGGGTCAAAGTTCTACAAATAGAGAAACTTGGACAGTGAAGACCCGTATGTGGCATTAAAGAAAGATATCTCTATTTTTAGCACCTCAGGAGAAATTGTTTTAATAGGAGATTTCAATGCTAGAACAACCAACAATCAATCTCTTCAAATGGGAGGAGAAGAAAGAGAGGACAGCAATCCCTTATCACTGGAAGAGGGTGGGGACCAACTTTGGGAAATAATGTCACAAGATGGAAAAGGCAGTGTGACACACTTCGGAGCTGAACTTTTGGGTCTTTGTAGTTTGTATGACATGGTTATATGTAACGGTACAAGATCTTGGCCAAGATATGGGGGTATTACATGCAAAACCTACAATGGTCAAAGTGTAGTTGATTATGTCATTTGTTCTAAAAAATTGACTGCTAGGTTGCTGGAGTTTGTTATAGGGGACTACCCTATGGAGATGAAGTCTGACCATTTGCCCCTCTTGGTTAAGTTTGGCTTTCTCACAAACAAGCAAAGTGAAAAGCAAGCTCAACATAGGGTGAGGACAGCTAATCCGCATGGTAAAATCATTTTGAATCAAAAAAACTAGGAACTTTTTACTGCTGCCCTTGAGCAGCACATTGAGATGACCAAAAACAATGTTGGGCTTAAGGAAAACATTATTACAAGGAAACACATTGACAACAGTTTGTTGGTCCCTTTGATTCACAAGGCTCTAAAAGTTTGCAAGAAATCCAGGCCTCGGAAAGGAGTCTAACACTTTCTCGGCTAACCCCTGGTATGACAAAGAGTGCAAAGCGGCAAAAAGATCCTACAAAGAGAGCGAGCCAAACAAAGAAAACAAGAAAAATTATGAATTGTTAAAAGCCAAGAAAGAAAATTTGGTTATCCTAAGAAGGAAGGAGCTAATAGCATTAGGTAAACACAATCCCAAAGGCTTTTGGAGGGAGCTGCAGCAAGAGAAGAAACATATAGAAAATAATATCACAGAAACTCAATGGTTAGAGTATGCAAAACTGCTTTATGAGTGCGACCATGAGGAAGCCTCTCCTCCCAATGTTAGCACGACAACCGAGCTCTTTTCGGATGAGGATATCAAACAGGGTATAAAGAAATTAGCAAATGGTAAAGCGCAGGACATTGATGGGCTGCAAGCTGAATTCTTGAAGTGGGGAGTTGAACACCTTGATCTGCACATCAAAAGAGTTTTTAATGAGGTCACACAATGGGGCTTTCCAGTGGAGTGGACAACTAGTGTCGTTATCCCTCTCTTCAAGAGTGGGGATATCAATAATCCCTCTAACTATCGTACTATCATGGTCAACCCTCTTCTTGGAAAGTTGTTTGGGAGCTTGATCGAATGTAGAATCAACAGTTGGGCAGAAAAAGAAGGAAAAAGAGCAAAGGGTTAGGCTGGCTTTAGACAAAGGCACTCTACCATTGATCACTGCATTACTCTTAGGCATTTGATTGAAAAAACTTGGAACACCCAAGGTGGGGAAGCTTATTGTTGTTTTGTGGATTTTAAAAAAGCTTTTGACACGGTTCCTAGAGACAAACTATGGAAAAGGATGGAAGAATTGGGGGTTCCTGATGAGTTTAGAGCAGCTGTTCACAAACTTTATGAGCGTGTTAAAGCAAAAATCAGAACTAGAGAAGGCATGTCTGAATGCTTTGGCACCAACATCGGGGTCAAGCAGGGGTGCCCACTTTCCCCTACTTTGTTTGGTCTTTACATTGACAAACTTGAGGAATGGATAAATAAAACTGAAGGAGATGGCATCCAGTTGGCCAGTTTTGTGGTAAAACTGCTTTTATATGCGGATGATCTCATTCTTATTGCAAAAACAGCCCATGGTTTGAGGGATCATTTGAAGGCTTTAGAACTATTCTGTCAAGATGTCGGGATGCAAGTGAACATTAGCAAGACTAAAGTCATGATCTCTCTAAAAAGGAAACAACAACAAACTAATTTTATTTTCGAAGGATGTCCGCTGGAAATCGTTGAAGAATACCAGTATCTTGGCATTATTTTTCACAATAGGCTCAGTTGGGAAACTTGCAGGGAGAAAAGGATACAAGGGGGTTGGAGAGCTTCTTACCTTATCCAGAACAGGTGTAGGAACGCGGAACTTTGGGATTGGAAAACCAAGAAAACTCTTTTTGGTTTGTTGGTCACGCCGGTTGTCCTCTACGGCTGTGAGGTTTGGGGGAGTAGCATGTCAAATCACAGATGGAGACAGCTGGAAAGAATTCAAAAGCACCTTATCACTAGTAGTCTTAAAGTTAAAGCAACTGTTCCATATGAGATTCTTTTGGCAGAGGCCTGTACTTTCCCGATGGAAGCTGCTACAATATCAAGGTTACTAAGTTACCTAAAAAAGATGGAAAACATGGGGAATCACTGGTGGCCCAAAGTGGTGGTGAACGAGGTGTTAGATCGGAGGAAGAAGACGTGGATGAAGCAAAACATCAAGTGGTTGGAAAAATGGGACATTAAGTTGCATGAGTGCCGTAACACCAAAGGGGAAATAAAAAAGTTTGTGTTAGAAAAATTCAGGACTGTCATGTGGACAAATCAGATTGGGCGTAAAAAAATGTACTATATTAAAGAGTTCAATCCCATTTGGGAGCATGGGGATAAAGTGTACTTAAGGGCTGATCTTAAAGGTAAGGCTAGGCTCTTAGTGGCATAATTGAGGACCGGTTCACACCATCTTAGATGCGAAACTGGTAGGTGGACGGTTCCCAAGGAAAGGTGGGAAGATAGGATTTGAATTTTCTGCAGTGATAGAGCGGTTGAAACTGAGCGGCACTTCATTAGGGAGTGCGATGCGTACAAGGATATTCGTATGCAGCAGAACAACAACGTGAATGTTGGCAGTTTTAGTGAATTATTTGAGGAAGAGAGGCTTCACAACACGGCCCGGCTGTTGGTAAAGATTCATAGAAGGTGGGACGACATCGAAAGGAACCTGAAGAAATCCTAGTGCTTTGGACACTTGGTCCCATAGACTGTTTTGGTGTCATGGACGTTATTAAAACTCATTCATTTATTCATTCATTCAGTGATGCTTGATTGATCAAAGTCTTTCAATTGTGAGTTAATATTTTGTGATTTCTTATCATCCCCATTCGAGCATGAGATTAACAAATGGCATTTTTATAGTGTGATATTGTGAATGGAAATAAATTTAGTTACAAAGAAGCCCTCGTAAGGATCGTTGCACGGTATTTGGGCATTTATGAGCAATAAATACAAGTTTAGGAATATTTTGTTAGCTGATACACAAGGGACACACATCGGGCCCAGTGTTCCACCTTGTTGCAACCCAATCATGATAGGTATTTGCTTGATTTGCGCTTTTATTGTGAGCAAGAAATATTACTTTGGACAACATTGGCCTAGTGCTTCATCCCATTTAACCCAACTTTCCATCGCCAGAATGGTAGCATAAGGCAACTCTCTATTGACTACATATCTTTGAATGAGATGACTTAAAAAACAGGTATATCCCATTCCCCAAATGGAGAACCCGTTGGATCAAGAATGAAGCACTAAATATTAAACTAAGATAGATTTCAAATCAGGCCATCATCTTGTACCTATAAACCGTAGTTACCAGGGGATGCAGGGTACGGGGACGGGGATGCCAATCAAATTAGGTTACGTGAGCAAATGAATAAGGAGACTGCTATTTTATATTTAAATGAATCACCAAAAATTTTGGATACCGGGACGGGTACTTTGTCTATGTTCCCATAATGGAATTTCCTAGCAACTATGCTATAAACCGCTTTGATGTCTGGGAAATTGCTTTCAAAGAAGTTTATTGAATGGGTAGTCACAGGCGTTGACCTTGTAATGTTCTCGTTACAGGAGTAGTTAGCCATTTCTTTTTAGTCAGAAATATTGGTTTGGGAGTTTATTTTAAGTTGATACGCAAATGACCCATCAAACACAAGGGTTCATCCTGATGCATCGAATTTCAAAGGTCATGCTTGATATTTGTGAAGATGTGAACAATGACCAAATACATATCAAATTACTCTTCGGTTTGGATTTTGAAGAAGTATGATCCTTGTGGATGTGGGTGTCATCTTTAGTACACGTGCATTGTATGAACTAGATGACATAAATAGACAAATTCTTTGCTTTTACTAAATAAGATTATTAATATTGCAAAATGTAGAAACTAAGTTGAACTAAATGTCCAATTCTTCGATGACGAAAAATGTGTATTACCTTGGTAAGGGTAAAACCAATGCCAAAATACATTTCATCGGTTGGATTACAGTGACATTTTTTCTCCTGCAGTTTCAAAAAAAGAAGAGAGAATTTCGATGTTGGAAGAAGAAGCGGTGGTGGAGTGGTGGTTACGGTTTGGCATGAAATCTCCTGTTGCTCATGGCGGCCCGTTTTGCTTGCATTTGATGCAGATTTCCGGTGCGGTTCCTCTGTCGCCCGTTACTGTTCGCAGGTAGATTTCCCCCCTTTGCCCAATGGTGTTTTTCATGCTATTCCTAATCTCTCTGGTGGAGTTCCCGTTGCTGCTCCCTGTGGTGGCTAGGACTTGACCCCCTCTTTTGCCCAGGCGAATGATTTTGCTCTGGGTGGGTGTGTGGCCTCTCATGGTGAGGTGCCTTCTTCGATTGCCCCTTCCTACGTGGCAACAGTTCGGAACAATGTTGTGTCTGTCTCCCTTGTGGGAGATGTTGCTTGCTCGTCTCAGCGCAACAAATTACAACCCCTCTTTGCTCAATTCTCACCTGTCATCATCTGTGATCAGGATGTGATTGACAATGAAGGGCACTACAAACGTCTAGGCTTGATCTGAAGGGTCAATCGTTTATGGCCGTCCTTTCAGGACTTGAATAAATGGGTCTTGGAATCCTGGAGGCCTCTCACTGAGGGTTGTTGGATTGAGTTGTATCCTGGGGGATTTTTTATTGCTACCTTTCTTTCAAAAAATGATAGGAAGTTAGTGTTGGATCAAGTTTGGTTGTGGGGGCATTATTCCCTCTCACTCAAACCTTGGTTTCCCTCTTTCAACCTTCTAGTAGAATCTCTCAATATTATGCCAGTGTGGGTCAGACTTCCCAACCTCCCTCTCCACTTCTGGGATGTCTTGTGGTTTGAGTCAATTGGTAATGCTTTGGGTTGTTTTATGTAGGAGGATTCTACTTCCCCAAACTTTGTTCACACTACATATGCCCCTTTTTTGGTGGATATTGACATATCCAAGGATCTTCTTGGGGATATTGTCTTGATGGTGGGTGAAAGACTTTGGACTCAGATGCTTGATTATAAGGGTCTACCCTTTTGTTGTAGGCGCTGCTTTTTTACGAGACACCTTGCCTTTGACTATTGGTGATTTTTTTGATTCAAAGGTTGGCGGGATTGAGGACGTGGCCTCAGAGGTCCCTGTTATTGGTGTTGATCCCTTCGGGGATGTTGTAGGTATTGTTTCTGTTAAGAGGCTTTTTCTCACGACCGAGGTTTGATGGCCCCACCTCTTGGCCTATTGGGTGGTGGGTCCATTGCCCCTGCTCTACATGTGGACTTGGTGCAACGTTTTGCTTTTTCATCCAAACTTTCTGTACTTGTGGTGCTTTGGACAGGATAATGGTAGAGAATAGACCTCTCCTCTCTCCTCATTTTGAGGATTTGGAAAATGATGTTTCGTGATGATTGTTCAAAGAAGGAAGAGAGGTCTTCCTAAGTATGTTTATGGTTCCCACACTTGGGTCAAGGGTGCTTGGAATACAAGGACGAGGCTTGGTGTTGTGTAGGCTGGTTCTGGTTCTGGTTTGGTTTGTGCTACATGTAGACAGTTGTTTTGCTATGAGTCAGCTATGTCGTTGTTGACATTTTATCTGTTGTAAAGGATTTTTGGGTCCCTTCAAACTCAGTTTTCTACCCTTTTAATAAAAAACAAAATTTAGAAATTGAAAATGATAGATATAATTGAATGTAGTTCTGACGTTTTAATTTACCATCTTTATTGTGAACAAGATTAAAAATATATTTAAACTGAAATAAGTGATGGTATATTTCAATTTCGATTGTGAAAATTAGGTTTAATTAAATTTTTATCTCTAATCATATTTTAGTGACTTGAAAGCTAAGTAACCAAGGTTTTGATTCATATTAATTTTTTTCATTTTCGTTTCATACTTATTGTCGAAAGTTTTTCTTTTATGTCATTGATTGAATCAAAGTTTATCAAGAATTTAAAATCTGCAATAAGTTTCAACTTTGTAAGATTCGTCCTTTATAATTAAGTCAATTATTTTTCATTTACAATTATTTAAGAGTCCTAGTGAAAGAAAAAAAAATGGTATTATAGATTTAAATAAGTTTGTCTAACTTAATTTTATTAGATCTTTTTAAGACTTCTAATCATTTTTAGAAGACTGTCTTACCTAATTTGGGTGTGGTATGTTATTAGGTTTCAGAAAATGTTGTCAATTGAATTTAATTTCTAATAAACTTTGTAAGTGACTTTGTAATTGAAAATGTCCACTGTTAATTTCAATTTATGAAAGTTTAATGTGTCTTAGAGTTCTATTTTTTTGAAAAGACTTTGACTTTAGCATGTGGAAAAGGAGAATAATTTATATTAAGTGCTAGTAGTAAAGAAGGTAGTGGTGGACTTTTAGTAGGAGAATAGGAGGAATAAAAATATGTAAATCTTAAAATTTAATCTAGAGCTCCTAAATATCAAACCTAAAAGTTACTAACCTTAAAAATTAAATTATAAATAAAAATACTTTTAAATACTAAATATTTAAACTTCAATCCAAAATTCTAATATTTAACATTTAAACTTAAACTAGAAACCTTAAATATTAAATTTAAAACTCACAAACATTTTATTTTAATTTAATATATATATATATATATATATATATATATATATATATATATATATATATATATATATATTAATTTTTATTTAAGAATTATTTTATTTTATCTACATTGTTTATTTTCTTCTTCTTCTTCTTTTTAAAAAAGAGGGTGAAAATTTTATTGAAAGAAAAGCAGAAATTACATAAAAGGGAACATGAGGCCCCACATCTTCAAAAAACTATTAAAGTCAAGACCAATGGATAGATTCCAAATCTCCATAAGGCCACCACTCCAACCATCCTCCCAACACCACAGAGCATACAACTAGACCAACCCGCCACACCTAATCATTTGATCCTCATGAAAAAACTGACCTAGTTGCTGACACTTTTGCTAGTCAAGCTGACCCCAGCTCCAAACGGGCCAATCATCCATCTCATTAGAAGCCCATTTTGCTAGACAATCAGCCACTTTGTTCCACTCCCTTGGAATATGCACAAAGGAAATAGAAACAAAAGAATAGTTATGGAAATCCTCATTGTTTAACAGAGAAACAAGAATCATTGAATCCGTCTTGCAGATCACCTTCCTCCAACCCAACTCATAAGCATTCTCCAACGCCTTGAGAATAACCCAGCCCTCCATTTGATTATTGGAGTGCACCCCCATATAAATAGAGAAGAAAAATTGGGCACAACCCTTGCTATCATGTCCCACTCTACCAATGCTAGTAGCACCTAGAGTGCCACGAGCATAGCCATTTGTGTTTATTTTGTAAACACCAGGCGGGGGCGAGCACCACTTACCCACATGGTTCACCTTCTTGGACACCTTCATCAAAGATCTATGCCTAAGATGAGCCATAGAGGCCCTAGAAAGCTCCAAAAGGGAAAAGAACCTAGAATCATTTGAGGTCAAAGGCTCATCCAGGTCAAACTTAGCCTCTATAGTTTCTTTGAGCATATTCTTAATTTTAAACCAGATCTGAAGGGCACCCTGCCTGTGATCTTGAAAAATCCGCCTATTTCTCTCTAGCCAAATCTGCCAGATAATTAGGGAAGGACCCAAATCCCAAGCCGCCACCAGGAAGGAAGCAGACGTTGGAGGAAGGCCCAAGTTTGTCTAAAGATCATATAGAGATGAGGCCCGAACTGACGATCTCTTCCATAAACGCCACCACCAATCCCATATTTCGTTCGAGAAAGAACACAGGAAGAAAAGCATCTGGCTAGAACTTTCCTCACTATTTCCACAAAGAAAGCAAATCAAAGGACCACAAAATCCCCTTTTCCTAATGTTCTGCCAAGTAAGGCATTTGTTCAGACTCAAAAGCCACATAAACAGATTACACTTGGGCCAGCCATTCTTGTTCCATATACGTTTCCACTAGGGACTCTCCTCCAAGTCATCATGTCTACCAAGCAAGGTAGCATAACATTGAGCCACCGTGTACCTCCCTTTGGGACCCTTATCCCAAGCCAACCCATCCATCTCCTCCAAAGAACTACAAGGTTGCTCAGCAAGGATCGAAGCCAAGGAATTTCTCTCCTCCAGAGATCCCCCCTTAGGCCAAGAATCAGAGTGATGCCACTGATACACCACAAAAGTCCCCAAAGAGGAAGAGACCTTGAAGCTATCCACATTTGACCAACCAACCCCCACAAAAGAATCACTTAAAGCCTAAAGATGAGTGTGAGATGAAAGTATAGGCGGATGACCATCCCAAGAATCCAACCAAAAATGAGCAAGATTACCTCTATTAATGATCCAGAAGAGCCCCTCCTTGATGAGGGCATAGCCTCGTTTTATAGTCATCATGATCAAGGAGCCCTTGCCATTTAATTCCATACGAGGGATGTCCTTGTTAGCCACACCACCAAGATATATGAAGTTCAGAATGCAAGCCCATGGCTGATCCGACAGATTGCACCACCTCCAATATAGTTTTTGCCACAAGAGCCAGACTATTGTGCTCTGACTAACTAAGACCCAAAACCCCATACTCCTTGGGTTTACACACTTGGTCCCAACTCACCAAGCTCCACTTATGCTGCTCAATATTTCCTGCCCATAAGAATTGCCTAGAGAGAGCATCATATTCCTTAAGAAAACCCTTTGGAGCAGATAAAGCCATGAACCTGTACAAAGGGAGAGCCTGCAAAATAGATTTTAAAAGAGTCAACCTGCTAGCAAAGGATAGCCATCAAAAAGTCTAATGATTGACCTTTGATCGAAATTTGTCCAGGATGTCCTGCTAGTGCCTCTTATTCATATTGCCAACATAGAGGGGAATACCTAGATAGTCCAAAGGCAGGCCCCCAATTTGAAAACAAAGAATGTGAGCAATCCTATTCTGGATTAGCTTGGGAGTATTGAAGAAAATGATGCTAGACTTCCCCTCATTAATCCTTTGCCTCGACGCAACCATATAAATATCCAGAACCTTCCTGAAATTAGTAGCCTCATCAATTCTTGCTAGTCCCATCAGAGCAATATCAGCAACAAACTGGAGGTGAGTTTGGGATTCTAAACTCAGGTTCCAGCTCCAACCTTTGATAAGATCACTATCCTTGTGACGCCTCAACAACCTGCCAAGACCCTCTGCCAAAAGAATGAACAGATATGGAGATAAAGGGTCACCTTGCTTGAGTCCCCTCAAAGTACAAAAGGTAGAGGAGGGCAACCCATTAATTAAAACAGAGAAAGAGGACGTGGTCACACAACTCATTGCCAAAGAAATCCAGTCAAGATGAAACTCGAAGGCCACAAGCATACGCTGAAGAAATGACCACGGTACTGTCATAGGCCTTAGACATATCCAATTTTATAAACATTGCTTTCTACTTAGAAGAGGACATAGAATGCACTGCTTCCATTGCCACCACAATCCCATCCACAATTTGACGACCTTTGTCAAAGCCCCCTTGGTCCAATGAGATCAAAGAAGCCAGACACGTTTTCAACCTTTCAACAATCAACTTAGTAATAATCTTAAAAGTCACATTACATTAAGCAATAGGTCTAAAAGAGTCAAATGAATTAGCTCGTTCTTTCTAGGAATCAGAGTTAGGAAGATTGAATTAAAGGCTTTGAATATCTACTTATTGGCTTGAGACTCTCTAACCACCTCCAGCAAATCATATTTTAGGATATCCCAGAACTCCTCAAAAAACTCTATCGGAAAGCCATCAGGACCAGGAGCTTTGCCTTTCTTCATGTGGAAAACAGTGCTCTCAACCTCCTCTAGGGAGATAGGATTTAGAAGGAAGTTATTCATTTCCCTGGAAACAACCAAAGGAATACAATCAAGGACCATATCCTCCTTCGCCACTGCCATTCGATTGTCTTCAGCGAAAAGGGAGGAAAAGAATCTAACAGCGTCAAAAATGGCTTGATAAGAAGAGAGAAGAGCCCCTTGCCTTGAAATAATAGAAGTAACTAAATTATCATACCTTCTCTCCTTAACAAAGTTATGAAAAAAAGTGGTATTCTTGTCCCCCTTCTGAAGCCAGTCAATACAGGATTTCTGTTTCCAAAAAATCTCCTCCCATAACTCCTATTCAGGAAGATCCCTGGAAAGTTTAGATTCTTTCTGGAGCAAATCCTCAGTCATGCCCTCCTTAATTTTGAAAGTGATGCTATCCAAATGAGTCTAAATCTGCTTTTTCGTAAGGAAAATATTTCCATAAGAAGTTCTATTCCATCTTTTAAGCTTGTACTTAATAAACTGAAGCCTCTTGTCAAAAGAAAACATGGCAGTCCCAAAAGTGGGCTTCCCTTCAGTCCACCATCTCTCAATCAACTGATACAAACTAGGATCACGAAACCACATAAGCTAGAATTTGAAAGGAGGGTTTTTGGACAAAGAAAACCGCAGGGATGAGAATTTTATAGGCCAATGATCTGATCCTTTCCAACCCAAGATTTCAGAAGAAGAAGCCCAACAATCCCCAAGCCAATGGTCTGAGACTAGGAATCTATCAAGCCTCTTAGAAATAGAACTCTCCCCACATCTTCTGTTATGCTAGGGGAAAGTACCATTAACCAGCTTCACATCCACCAACTTGAGAAAAGAGATGTTATCACACATTAAAGACGAAGTAGGACCCAAGTGACCCAACCCCCCAAACTTTTCCTCCAGGCAACAAATAGAATTGAAATCACCTGCAAGAATCCAAGGACAACTAGGAGCCAAAAACCTAATGTATCTGACATGAGACCATAACAAAATCTTTCTTGGCAGATCATTAGGCACATACACGATGGAAAAAAGAGAAACCACTCCAAAATCAAAACAGGATGCCAACATTGAGAGGGAATTCCTGTAAGCCACCCACCAAAGAGGAGTTATCCTACGGGGGTTCTAGAGGCAAGCAACACCCCCAGCTGATCCTTGGGCTCCAACACATTGTGTTACATCGCGTGTGTTTTATCCATTTACTATTTACCTAGGTTGATTAATTTGATTGAATAACGAATGTTTATGAAATCTTTATATTTTTGTGTATTATAAATCTTGATTTGAAATATGTCAAAAAATATAATGCAATGTCTTGTATTATATTTGATTATTGATAGAAAATGTATGAAACAAATGGTTATATTTTGAGCAACTAACTACTGTGGTGGTGATCTAAGTGTATGCAGGAATAGGATACTCCTCCGAAAGGGAGGAGAGGTATCACTGAGGAGAAGGACTTGGTCTGGTAACCTTAGTAAAACCTATATTGAGCAATCACACACACACCATCCTATTTTGGTCTAGTTGCGTTGAGTCAATATGGGTAGTGGTAAGTGATCTATGTTATGAATCTTGATTGCATGTTTGGATGATCATGTGAGAACTGTGATTTAATCTGCATGTTGATAAGTTTACGATTGCATAGACAAGGTTTTATTGTGAAACAATTTTATGTTATGCATGTGTATATGTGGTCGTCGTTTATGTCACCAATGTATGTGTGGATTCTATTCATTTGTGACGTTAGTATGTGGGACATGAGTTTATTTGGTTTTGAGTGAAGTCGATATATATATTGCTATTATAAACATATAGGTATATATACATGTGTATATATAATTATTTATGATTTGTGAGATACTGATAAATTGGTGAGAACGTAATTATGTCTATGTGGATTTCATGGCAATAAATGAATTTATGTATAATATATTATAAGTGATTTTTTTATGATATATATATTCTCATGTTTTTAAAATAAGTAATTATAAATGCTTTTGGAAAATGATATTGTTTTGCTAAATATTATCCATTTAATATATTGAATATATATATAATTATATATTATAAGAGTTATAAAAGTTTAAAAAGGCACGTAGCCCATAAAAGAGAAGTAGTTTATTAAGCGCTTGAATAAAGGGCGCTCCATAGAGGCACGCGGCCTAGGCATGGGAGAATAGACTAAGCGCTACCCTAGCAGCACGTGGACTTAGCCGTTGGGGGTGGTTAGTAAGGTAAGAACAAAAGCCTTACCTCATGCCTTATTAAGCGCTTCTACAAGCGCATAGTGGTGGGGAATATATGCTTCACTTAGTAAGTTGTAATTGAATTCTTTTGTGAGTCTTGACTTTTTCTTTGAACGCATAAGGAAGTTGGAAAATCAATTATAGGATTTTTAGAAGAGTTTTTCATTTGTTTCAAACGTACTTGGACTTTTCCCTTGCAACCAACTTTACAAGTTAATAGGGAACATGATTGATTTTGTGTCAATTTTATGAAGAGTGTTTAATCTTATAGAAGTCTATTTTATTTATTTTAGCTAAGTTGTTTCACAAGTGTCCTTATATGTGTTATTTTTTCATTAATTCTTTGCCACCTCTGATTTTTGTTTTGTTAAAAGGGGAGTTGTGTCAACTTGGCAAGCTAAATTGTAGCTTGATCGCTCTTGGATTTTTAGTATAAAAAGAGGAGCTCTCTCTCATTCTTTACATACAAGTTTTTGCCAAAAGCATTCTTATTCTGCCATTTTCATTTTGAGTTAGTGTTGAGAGGTTTTGCCATTTTTCTTTGAAGTTGTGAGAAGAGGTTTTGGAAGATTAGAGAGAAAGTTGTTCTACTTGGAAGGGAGATTTAGTTCTTTGGAAGGAGCCTAAGTGAGGGATTCTCGTTGATTTGTTTGGAGCTATTATCACAGGCATAGGGATTTCTCTTTTATTATGCTTTTCTGTTTTGAAGGGATTTTGTGTTGTTTGTTATTGTGGAATGTATTTTTGTTTATCAATGTGATTGTCTACTTGATTGTATAATAGCATATATATTTATGTATGTCTAGTAAGTGAAAATTATGTTGTGAAAGTGAAATTAATCTCAGTAATAGAGATTTGTGTCTATATGGGACTTTATTTATATTTATCAATTTGAGTATGATTAGTTAATTATATAAGGGAAAGACAATAAACTGTAATTTGCAAGTAGTGTTACTTCAACATAGGTGTCATAATGAAACTTGGGATAGGTTAACCTTGGAATATGTGTTCCATAGAAGAGGGAGATAACCTAGAATAGAATTCGATGTAATTGTTGGTAGGGGTATTCCTGGGAATTGTTGATCCAAAGGAAAGGGAATATCCTATGTATAGAGAATGATGCATTTGTTAAGTGGGTTATCCTTGGGATATGTGATCCATGGAAGAGGTAGATAACCTAGTATAGAGATTGTTGTCTTTCCCAATAGAGATAGAAGGGTGGCTAAATATGTGATGATGAAAACTTTGGCCAAAGTAGTGTAAATAGCCAACGTTTACATTGTGAGGGTTCACTGTGATCTAGGTTTGCATTACTAAGTAGGGATGTCATATTTTGATGGTTGTAGCCATAGTATGATAGTACTAGTTAATGTATGACACAACACCTACTCAAATTAGGCTTGATTTATTTGGGGTTACCATACCAATCCCTTTGTTGAAGGGTAGGGCCATTTACCAATTTGGTAAATGTGCGGGGGACCGCAATGAGTCCATGGTTGGAGGAAAAACGCTTGAGTGATGCTTCCCCTCATGCAGTTAGCATGCAATTGGCGGCTGGGAATATTGAAGACAAACAAGTATACAATCATGTGTTTCTATTTTTCAGTTAAGCTCTTGAAGCTTGTATGTATATTATGAAAAAGTTGTAAAGATAGTTATTCAATTCTTTTATTAAGGAAATGAAATTTGATTTATGCAATGGGAGTTTGGAATATGTTTCAAATGTGCATTTAATCGAATGAATTTAAGGAAAAAATTTATTGCGTTCACTATCAGTATCTTGATCTTTTTACTTTTGGAGTTAAACATGGTAAATCTTAGTTGGTAGAACAAGTGGCATGTTACACATTGACATAGACCTCTCCTCCAAATTTTAGAAGAAACTTTACTCATTTCATCCACAAAAAGTTTAGTCTCCTGGATGAAAGTAATATCAGGACTATTATCACGAATCAAATCATGGGTAGCCTTTTGTTTAGGGATGCTACCCAAACCCCTTGCATTCCATGAGAGCACAATCATTTGAGGGATGAAGTGAAGTGAGAGTCCAGAGTCTTAACAATACCCGATTCCACTAAGGACTCACCCATTATCATCTTTTCCATATCCTTTTTCCTACCCACCTTGCCTGCCTTGTCCACCACTCCGTTCTTTAAGCTCTTCTGATTTATTCCCAATTGGGCAATATTTTTCTTTTTGCCGTCTTTCTTTGTCCCAGAGTCTATAGCCAGAACAATATATACCTCATTGTCATCCAGTGCTGGAGGGTTCTCACATAGAGGATTAGCCACCATGACAACCACAGGAACCCCACTAGGATCATGATTATTCCCTAATGTTTCAACTAGAGTTAGAGACTTTGATCTTCCCTCCTTTAAAGCCTCTTGTGAATCTACTCCTTGATTAGGAAATTGGGAAATATGGGCAGACGGGTTCAAACCTTACGCTTCTTGACCTTTAAGAGAAAAATCATGCTCCATTGAATCCAAGTCCTCAAAATTTTTGAGGGTGTCAAACCTGTTACCAAAACCTCCTTTCTGCACATCCTTGTTTTGTTGGGTTGCCCCCTAGCCTTGGATCGACCTTTCACAGGAATAAACCCTTTCGAATCATTTTCCTCATTTTGAACTGGGGCTTTGCCCTTTTCTTTAAAATCAATAACCTGTCTCTCAGGCTGAGCTTGATGAGTGTTACCTCCTGATTTAGGACAATTCCTTTGCAAGTGTCCATACTCGTGACACAATCTACAACAGAAAGGTAGAGCCTCATAATCTACCTGTTGAATCCAGCTCATACCTGCCAATTTAATCTCCACAGACTCTGGAAACAAAATATTCAGATTAATTTCCACACAAAGCTGAGCAAAGGAGGTCACCCTACGATCAAGGGTTTCCCCAAAGCTACAACAATAGAATACATAACATCTTTCCACCAGAACTCCATTGGAAGCTGAGGCAATTGAACCCACACTGGGATCTTCGACAGGAGCTCCTTCGAGGGATCAAACTCCAAATGCCATGGTTTAATAAAGAGTCCAGCCTGATTATGGAAATAGGGGCCACCTTCAAAAACCATATGTCAATCTGCAAGCTTGGAAAACACAACAAAAAAATAACCATTCACGCCAAGGATAATATCCATATCTCCCTGCAGGTTCCAATTTCTCTGAGCCCATGCGTCCAAAAATGACAATGAAATACAAACTCCCATGAACTTGTAAATTAAAGCATGTTCTGCTAAGTACATGACATCCTTGACAACAATTTCAGGATTGATCACCACAATCGAGCGATCCTTGCTCCTTTCTAGGCAACCAATTGGTTTTGATTTCGATTCCAAAGAATGATTCATTCCTGACTCCTCTGCAACATGCAACAGGAAACTAACAGCATATCCATGCCTTGATGAAGATGAATCCCCATTCATAACAACGATTTTAAAGATAATTGAGAGGGATCTCTGGGACCCCCCAAGGGTTCCATGAGAGAACACCCACCCAGCACCAAAACACAGAATCAAAGCAGTAAGAAAAAACAAAAAAGCAGAAATAAAACAAAGGCCGAACTGAGGGAGTAAAAATAGTTAAACACTACATGCACTTGCCGACCCCTAGCCACTACAAAGCAAATACGATGTAGAGGCATGCACAAACCATGCCATAGGAGGAAAGGATAGGCCGCTCAGGCCTGTGCGGCCTACACAACACCTGCACCCGATGAAACCCTTAACGCCCAGAAACAAATCGCCATCTTGTTTACTTTATTTTTATTTGGAAAGCTCTTTTTTGTTTGTATGCAATTTTTAATTTATTTTTAGAAAAGCGACAATTCATTAGTTGTGTATTTCTTTTAATTTGTTTTTACTTTTTTTTTTGTTCATAAAACCTGGTTTTTTGGTCTAGGAACCTTCAAAAATGGGTCCAGCCTAGTGTCCAAGTAAATTCAATAGAAACACCTAATTGATAAACAATAACTACCATGCCTGATTGAGTTCAAGACCATATAGGCTGAAGTTCCCCCCAAAAAACAACCATACTCGACTGATTATTAAATCATACAGACACTACAGAGTAGAAAAAACTTATCACCTATATGGGGGGCGGGACAAATTACTCAAGGACGTAGGGATCTCCTCCTTGCCATCACCGTTGGAGGTACAACAATTAGAAAACAGGGGGATGGCATCCTCTAGAAGCACAACCTTGAGTTTCTTGGCTATCTCTTCGACTGCAAGTTGTAGGCAAATTTGCCTCTTTTTCATAGCATGCAAGTGAGAGATCAAACATTTGTGATAAGCGTTCACTTGCTGAACCACATCACCAACATCATCATGCATCAAGTATGAACATGTTGCTACAGACATTATAGAAGTGCAAGATAATGACTAAGGAGCATTGAAGGCGTTCCATTGACCATGAGTGTTCCCTGGATCCAACAAATACTCCCCATTTCCCACTTTTGATTTCCCATCCAATTCTTTGGATAATTCCCAAACTCTCCTCATCCACCTCTGCAGATTAGGGTTCTCAACTTCCCTGTCAATATAAGCGATAAAGTCACCAACTGCCTCTTTGTTGGAGACCCTTTTCTTCCTTCGTTTGGTAGCAGCCTCAACCCTCTTCCCCTTGCCCTCTTACCACTTTATCATCATGCCTCCAATATGGTGTTTGTCCGCAGATACAACCATGGAGGATACACAATAGAGGAAACCCACCACCTTGCAAACAATGAACTCTTGTTAATGATACGCCTCAAATTCAATTTTTCATTTATAGCCACGGGCAACATTCCTAATTATTTATTTTTTACTTTGAAAAGTGCAGCAAACATATACATACATACATAAATAGTTTCATATTAATATATATTTTAAGTTTTTTTGTGTCTTTATATTTTAAAAATAATTAGGTCTCTGACCATAATAATACCCTAAAAATTGACCATTAGTAGTTATGATTTATGTAAATCTCCACTTATTAATAATTGAGTGAGTTACAATTAATTAATTATTATTTAAGATTATTGTAAATGTCAACTTTTGTCTATATTAATGTAAAATGTGGACAAAGATTGAATAAATCTTTTAGTTTTGCATATTTAGTTACTAATAAAATTAAGTAAAGAAGTTGTTGGTGTGTTTATCTGTAGGCCTTACAAAATTACACAACCAAGTGTATCCGACAACCATATCTTAGTGATGTAAAATAAAAAACAATTAAGGTATTTATTCAAGTTATTACATGCTGCTTTCATATTTATTGTTGATGTCTCTTCCTTAGCACTACTATACCTATATTTAAAAAATATATCTAAAGTACATCGAGAGATAGACTTCTCGAGGCGCCTATTTTACCTATGTGTGGTAATTTGATTAAAAAAATAGGCATACTTTAGATATATTTTTTAAATATAGGTATACTAGTAGCATGCAGAATGGCAAGCCTAATTCTAACTATATAAATAATTATATGATTATTATAATTATATAATATAATATTATAATATAGATTAGATATATTATTATAATATATTATAATAATAATTAAATATAATATAATATTATATTATATAGAATAATTATAATTATAATTATAATATATAATTATAAAAATTATATATTATATTATATAATAATTATAATTATAATTATATTATATATTATATTTAAGATTAGAGTTAGGGGTTAAAATTAGGGTTAGGGTTAGTGTTTAGGTTAGAAATAGGATTACAATTAGGGTTAGGGTTAGAATTATGGTTTGAATTGGAGTTAGGGTTAACATTAGTGTTAGGATTAAGGTTAACGTTAGGGTTAGAGATAGGGTTAGGGTTAGAAATATAATTACTATTCAAATTAGGGTTGGAATTATGGTTAGCATTAGGGTTAGTGTTATTAGTAGAGTTATGACTAAAATTATGGTTAGAATTATGTTAAATAGGGTTAGATTTAGAAATACAGTTAGATTGAGAGTTTTGAGGCTTATAAAACAATGTTAAGTGTAATCTTATGGTTAAGAATTAGGGTTATATTTAGAACTAAGGTGCCTATTTTTAAAGAATATTTTAATCTCAATGTTGAATCCTAACCCTAATTCTAAAAATAACCCAAACCTCAATACTAACCCTGATTCTAATTCTAACCCTAATTATAATTCTAATCTTAATATGAAGCTTGACCCTAATTCTAACCCTAATCATAAGCCTATATAAACCCTAGTTCTAACCCTATATGTAATTCTAACCATAATTGTATCCCTAATTCTAATTTTAACCCTAACCCTAACTCTAACACTAAGCCTAACTATAATTCAAACCCTAAACATACCCTTAATACTAACCTTTACCCTAATTGAACTCTAACCCTAACTACAACTCTAATTCTTACCCTAATTCTAATAGTAACACACCTTAATTGAAACTCTAATTCTAATAAGTACCCTAATCCTAAATCTAACCCTAATGCTAACCTTGATTCTAATCATAACCCTGATTCTACCCTAACTATAACCCTAATTTTAAATCTAATAATAACCCTAATTTTAACTCTTACCTTAATCCTAATTCTAACTATGATTTTAATGCTAACTCTAACTTGAATTCTAACCCTAACTCTAGCCCTAACCCTAACCGTAACTGTAACTCTAATGCTTACCCTAATTTAGTAACCCTAATTCTACTTCTAACTCTAACCCTAACCCCAACCCTAATCAAACCTAACATTAATTCTAATTGTAACCCTAAATCTCACCCTAACCCTAACCTTTATTATAACCCTAACCCTATTTTTGACCCTAATTCTCATTCTAATTTTCACCCTTCTTTAAACTATAACCCAAATTCTAACCCTAATTCTATCTACAATTCTAACCCTAACCCTAATTGTAACTCTAATCATAACCCTAACCCTAACTCTAATTGTAACCCTAACTCTAGCCCTAACCCTAACCCTAACCCTAATTATAACTCTAATGCTAACCCTACTTTAGTAACCTTAACTCTAATTCTAACCCTAACCTCAATTCTAACCCTAACCCTAATCCTAATTGAAACACTAACCCTAACCTCAATTGTAACCCTAAGTCTAATCGTAATTGAAACCCTAACCCTAACCTTACTACTAAACTTAACCCTAATTGTAACCCTAACCCTAATTCTAATTCTAACATTAACCCTAATTATATTCATAACCCTAATTCTAATCCTAACCCAAAACCTAACCCTAATTATAATCCTAACCCTATCCCTAATCCTATTTTTAACCCTAATCATAATTCTAACACTAATTCTTATTCAAAACCTAACCCTAATTCTAATTGTAACGATAACCCTAACATTTAGGCCAATAATAACCCTAATTTAACCTTAACCCTAACCCTAATAGGTTAGGGTTCCATGTATGGTTAGGGTTATAGTAAGGATTTAAATTAGTGATAAGGTTAGCATATTTATCTTTATAGAAATATATGCTAATTCAACCTTAATTTTAAACCTAACCATAACCCTAAATTTAACTATAAAACTAATTGTAATTCTAACCTAATTTGTAACCCTAACCCTAATTATAATTTTAATCAAAATTATAATTCCATCATAATAATATCATCACCCATCATTAAAGACCTTATCAACCACTCCAAAAAAAAATTCAATTCAAAATGTCATCTCCAACAACTCCAAAATCAAATCCTTCATCCTTGGTGCACCTATGTAATACCCACCCATACACACATGCACATATGGTAACTCCATGACACCTTGGAGTGATTAGGCAAAAAATTAAACTCAAATTTAATTATAAGTTTTAAATAAGCATCTAGCTTTAATTTAATTAATAATTAATTAAATACCTCTTTATTTCATTTCACAATAATAACATAATAAAATCAACCATATATAAACTTGCATAGAAAAACAAAAATTAAATTAAATATCGTCCAAGATTATATATTTTTGTTATATTAAATAACTAATAATTTTAAATAAAAATAAATAACAAAAAAATTATTAAAAAATTATTACATCAACCAAAAGACACTCATTTCATTTGTTCTCCATGGTGACTTACCCCTAATAGTGTTTTCATTAAATGAAAATTATATAAAAAAACACGTCATAATAATTCATAATCCATAAACTAAAATTTAGGGATATAAGTGCATATTGAATTTTTTTTAATTTTTTTTTAAAATATAAATTCAAATGTTATCACTCACTCTTAATTAATTTAAAAAGGCATGTTATAATAACTAAAATTTAGGAATATGATTGTATATTGAGATTTTTTTTAAAAAAATTGTTTTTAAATATAAATTTAAATGTTATTACTCACTCTTAAATTAATTTAAAAAGGCATGTTATAATAAATCAATCCACCAAATAGAAAATTGTTAGCTACTTTTAAGGTGTTAGGACTTACTAAAATAAATGTATTCTTTAAATTGTATCATTTCATTTTTATTTTTATTTTTTCCCCTTTTCTGTACTCTCTATTGGAGGTTTGAGGGAAGAAGTTCTGAAGAGATGCTAAAGAAGATATGAATATGTCATCTCTCCCATCTCCTAAGTAATATCTTAAAATATATTTATTTATTTAATATTTTTTTGGCATGCAAATGAGTTTTTCTATAATAGCTGTAGGATTTCTAGAGCTAGAAGGAACAAAGGATTGTCTCTGATTCATCATTTTGGAAGAGTTAGGTTTCTTTCATAAAAAAAGAGAATTTTAATGGGGTTATGGTTTTTTGTTGTATTTTGTGCTGAAAAAACTTTTTTTTTGTGTATTAATTTGTTTAGTTATATTTAAAATACCCTATATTGCTTAAAATACTCAAACATATTTTAATTTTTATGGGGTTTTGATTTTTGTGTTTTATTTTTGTCCTGAAAAAACAATTTTTTTTTTGTGTATTAATTTTTTAGTTATATTTAAAATACCTTATATTGGTTAGAATAATGTAGGCTGTATGCAAACATATTTTAATTTTAATGGGATTTTGGTTTTTCTTTTTTAATTTTTGTGCTGAAAAAATATTTTTTTGTGTATTAATTTTTTTAGTTATATTTAAAATACCCTATATTGGTTAAAATACTATTTTTATTTATTTTTTGTTCTTTTTGGAGAGTATGTAACTGACGCCATAAATTGAAATTGGCACATTTAATTTGTAATTGCATTAATTTTAAAAGAGGTACACATTATAATCTATTTTGTTTTTGTAATTTTAGATTGGAATCTTATTTTTTAGTTTTTAGAATAGAATCTTTTTTTTTTTGTTTTTTTAGATTGGAATCTTATAAAATTACATGAAATCTAAGGAATCTTTGAGCTCTTCAACTCCCATCCTGTAATTGTAGAACACTGATTGAATTATGGGTTATCATTTTTTAAAGTTTGCAATGAGTTCCTATTGTTTTAGGATTCATGCCCTCGAAGTGTAAAGCCAAAATAATTTTAAAATCCCTTTTCTTAGGCTTCTAACCATTACTAGAAGAATCACTAGTTCCTAAATTGAGGCATCGTGTATTATTTGGTATGGTAAAATATTGGTAATTAAATCCATTTGCAAATAAGTCTATTTATGAGTTTAAAATTGAAAATGTACAATGGAAATTTGGATTTATGTAAGTTCTATATTTGTTAATTTTCTGCTAAATGTTTGAATTTAGCATATGGAAGAGGAGAGGGTTGTATGGAAGGTGGAGGAAATGAAGAAGGTATCAATAAAGTTTTAGTAGGATGGATAGGATGAAAAGGAGTGGGAGATGGAGCTAGTGGGAGGTATACTTAAATTATTGTAAACATTTAATTATTAAAAATATGAATTTAATAGAATAATTTTTTATGTTCATAAGGCTATAAATAGTCTATGGGACAACTAGTCCTGTCATTTTAGCTTTCTACATTTCATTTCTTCTATTGTTTAGAGAGATAATGAACTCTTCCACTTTTTGAATTGTCCCCTCGTTGATTAAACTGTGCAATGAAACAACTATCAGGACACTAACATATTTGGCCCTGATGTCCTTGTAGGCATCACACTCCAAAATAAAGTGTTTTTCTAATCACATCGCTATAGTTGTGCAAAAATCATACACCCTCTCTTCCCATGTCTTTTTAGGTCTTTTCCACCTCCCTGTTTCACACCAAAGTTGATGAGAGTTAGTCCTTAGTTGAGCAATCAAAATCTTTGCTCTCCACAAGATATTTGCCCGTATGTAGGCTTTTTGTTGATGATCACATGTGGAGTTAAATTTCTCAAGATAATATTTCTTCTTTCTCCCTAACACTTTCCCCCACATAAACTTGCATTATTTATCAATGACAAATGCCTTTATTTCTTTGTTATTAGTGGGACATGCATTCAAGTAAATATTCCACTTGCTTATCCAATTGCTATTTTGCTTCATCCAAGACTTCTTTCTGTCATGCAAGATTTCCTTGAAGATAGCCTTAGGCCATCTACTTGTTTCCATCTAATCAACTCTTATGAGACACAATGACTTCTATAAGAATTGCCCTTGTTTCAACTAGTAGAATCTTATATGGAACTGAAACTTGAACATTGAAAAAATCTAAAAATTAAAATTTAAAACTATAAAATCTAAATATTAAACTATAAATAATACACCCTTGAACATTGAAAATTTAAAAGTTAAAACCTTCACACAAAAATTAAAAAATTAAATTTAAAACATGAATGTAATCATCACGTGAATGTTTTATGTTTTATTTATAAGTTTTTTTTTACTTTGAATTGTTTATTGAATTTTTTACTAAAACTATAAAAATCTAAATATTAAACTATAAATAATACACCATTTAACATTAAAAATTCAATTCAAGGGGGTATAGAGATGAAGGGCACAGAGGAAGATGGAGCGGACGAAGGGGATTAGGATGGGGATGAGGGGGTCTGTGCTGAATCTTTGTCGGTTCCTTCCTCCATCAGAAGCCTTTGTGGCTGTGGCAGCGTCATCTTCTTCTCTTCTGAGATGCATTTCTTGACGTTGGCCATGACTGTTTGTATGGCTTTTGCCTGTGATGGAGAGCATACCATCGATGGTGCTGGGGTTTGTGGGCAGGGTTCTCTAGTTGGTCCCCAATGCTTTCATCTCTAAGAGGGGATGATTCCAGAATATAGGATGAGTGGGAGCAGGAATGGGGTTTGGGGTGTTTTGTGCTCAGCACTGCTGGCTTCCTCCATCCATTGCCTTAGCGGCTTAAGAGGCGTCCTATGTTTTTCATTTTCTACAGAGACGTGTTTCTTTTTGGGAGCTGTGTGTCTGATGGTGTGGCATTTAACAGTGCTGGAAAGCAGTCAATTAATGTTGGTGGAGTTTTAGGGCTGGGGTATCTACTCCCCAGTGCCTTAATCTCCAGGTTTCGAACATGGGTAAGAGTTTGGGTGGGATGTTTCAGATCCCTATTTCTCTTGTTGAGAAACTTGTCTTCAAGAGGGGGTTTTCCCTATGCGGGAACAAACCCATTATTGATAGTATATGGGCCAACAAAATATGGAAGCCCTTGGTGTGTACTCTAAGTGTTGAGATGCAGAAAGATGCTTTGAACAAATCTCCTGAGATGGAGATGCCCCTTTTGTTTAATAACAGGAGATGGTGTGGTTGGGTTCATATCCCAACAACCAAGTTTGATACTCTGCCTTCAAGTGGGGGTTTGCCCTTTTCTGGTGCAAACCCTATAATGAAGTTTTTAGATGATGGGCCATAAGAAAATGGAAGCCTAGTTATGATATTCTGTATTTGGAGCATGGTTGCTTCTAATGGAGGGTATGTTGGTTTTTTGCTCAACCCTACCAAGGGTTTGATAAATATTTTTAAATTCATGTCCCAGCAGATACTGTTAAGCTTTCTAGGTCTCCTTCTGAGGAGCCTCCTTCTTGCTGGTTTATTTTCTGGGATCCTGATCTGGTTTTTTCAGATCCTTAGAATTTTTTGGTTTCCTTGCCTAAGGGTTTCAAATCCTGGAAAGTTTGAGACCATATGAATGTTTTTATGTGGATAGGGTCTTGTTTGTAGTTGGGGTTAATGAGTTTTCTCATTAACTGGGGTTTCTGTTTGCAGCGCCTCTGCTGTTTCTCTGTGGGTCAGCTTCTGGGTTGCTGATGTTTGGTTATGTGTTGGTTTGGATTCACTTTTGGTGTTTCTTTTGCTATTGATGCTTGATAGCACTTGGTTGTAAAGGGTTTCGGGTCCCTTCAAAACCTATTTGACCTCTAATCAAAAACGTAAAAAATTCAAAAGTTAAAACCTAACATAAAAATTAAAAAATTAAACCTAAAACATAAACTCGAAAGTTAGAACCTTTAAGTGTAGTCATGATGTGAATGTTCTATGTTTTATTTATAAGTTTTTTATTTTGAATTGTTTATTAAATTCCTTTTGTTATGCTTTTTTTAAAGTAAATTGAGGGTATTGGGTCCTTCAATTTTTGTATTAACAAAATTAAAAAGATTACATATAATTTTGGAGTAAATTGTAGGTATCTCATAGCAGGGGTGAGTTTGGTTCTTTAATATGGTTGCACTTAATTGTACCTCAAGGTATTCGTATGGTGAAATATAGAGGTGGAATTTGATCCATACATTGCCATAAATGCGGTCCCTACCTCCTATGTTCTCATGGTCATTATAAGGGGTGCCCCGCCTAGTGGGATTTGAATTGAGCTCTATGGTGTGAACTCCCCATTTGCCACTACTAGACTCAAAATCGTAGTTTTATTATTGACCATTATAACTAAAATTTGAATAAATTATAACTTATCATTACTTAATGAATGAGTTCTAATTGATCATTTATTTTTAAAAATTATTTTAATGTTAGCATTTGTAATAAATACATAAAAATTGACAAAATTAAATATGTTAGAAACATCTAATGAACTAGATATATTTAGGTTTGAGACGATTATTTTTACTTTCCTTCAATATTCTAAATTATCACATTTAGTTTTTTATTAAAGGGGTAAAAAGCAAGTTTTGAAGGGGCCCCCAAAACTCTTTACAACAGACAAAATGTCAACGAGAACACAATTGACCTACAACTAAAACATAAACAAAAATTGCAGCCAAACTGCCAAACACTACACCCCAATAGCACAAGGGCAACAATGGTTTTGAAGGGACCATAAACCCTGTATAAAGAAGTTGCAGCGTAGTTGCCAAACAGACCAAACTTGGATTAGTCACCTACATGACCTTGAGCCTCGTCCTAGCATTTCGAATGTTAGAAATCTTGAACAAGACCGATAACCCAGAAACTTTATAAGAGAGATTCAAAGTTACATAAATTGAAATGTAAAATAGAAGCAAACCAGCGATTCCGAGAGATGCAAATGTCCATGTGACAGAATTGCATTAAGAGCTCAAAGCTTTGTACAAAAGAATGGCAGAGTAACTAGACAATGCATTCAAGATGAAAAAAACAAGCTAGGAGGTGAGTATAAATAGACTATGAGAGAGGGGAGAGGTGGCAAATACAACCAATGGGAAGAGTCCACCATAATAGCCTAAAATAAGCAAGTGTAACTCTGATGGAGGATGTCAACACCTTGCACCCACTCACACTAATACTTGATTAACCCTAAACAAGCTTAATTACATGTGTAGGTGAAACCTAGGAATATAGGAAAATAAATAACCCAACTAGGAAAATAAAAACCTACACTAACACCCCCCTTAAGCACAACTTAGGTGGGTGAAAAGATGGGTCCTGACAAATGAAGCCTGATGAGGTACCCATGTACATAAAAATTCTCCCCAAAGAGAAGAATCCACCTAGAAAAGAGAGAAAAGCCCCCCCCCCCCAAAAAAAAAAAAATAGAGAGAGAAGAGAACCCCTAGAGTAGAGGGAGTTAGGACTCCTAGTGAGAGGACTAAGAAGCCCTCTAGAAGAGGAAGCCTGCCGCACCCCCAACAAAGCTCATAGATGAAGATACTTGCTTTCTATGAAGGGTTTGGTGAAGATATCGACAACCTGCTCAAAAGTCAAACAATAGCGAAGCTTAATGACGTGGCCATGGATGAACTCCCGGATGTAGTGCATGTGGACCTCAATGTGTTTGGTCCACTGATGATGGACCAGATTCCTAGAGATCTGAATGGCACTTTGGTTGTCACAAAATATGACTGATGGTCATCTAATTTGGATACTAAGCTTAGTGAGAAGATTCTGAAGCCAAATGGACTCAATAGCGGTATTCACAACCCTCGATACTCAGCCTTAGTAGAAGATAGAGCAATAACAGACTACTTCTTGGTCAACCAACAAACAAGACTTGAACCAAGTGAGAAGTTATAACCTGAAGTAGACTTGCGATCCTGAGAATCACTTGCCCAATCTGAATCTATGTAGCCCACCAAGTCAAGATCAATGCTCGCTATGTAGTGAATCCCAAAACTGTGAGTACCTTGAATGTAGTGAAGGATCTACTTGGCTGCTTTAGTGCAGCTCATAAGGCTCCTACATGAATTGAGAAACCATGCCTACAACATATGAAATGTTAGGTCTCGTATGAGTCAGATAAATGAGAATCCAAACAAGCTATTGATACAAAGTGCCATCAACAAATGGTGAAGAACACCGAGCCTTAAGTTTGACTCCAAAAAGGAAGGGAGTCAGAGCAAGCTTACAGTCAACCATACGAAACCTTGAGAGCAAATCAAGAGCATACTTGGACTGTGTGAGTGTGATCCTAGAAGCAAACTGGAAGATCTCAATCCTGAGAAAGTAATGCAACAAGCCCAGTTCAGTCATCAAAAATCTATCATGGAGGGTAGATTTGACTACCCCAATGGCAGATGAAGAATTCCATATGATCAACAAGTCATCAACATATAGGACCAAAAATAGGAGTGAATCGTCCTGCTGCAAAATGTAGACATTGGGATCAGAATGGCACTGAGTGAACCCAACTGTCAAAAGGAAGGAGTCCATCTTAGCATACCAGGCTCGAGGAGCCTGTTTGAGGCCATAGAGAGACTTCTGAAGATGACACACAAGTGAAGAATCCTGAACAAATCCCTATGGTAACTCCATGTATATCTCCTCCTGAAGGTCACAGTGAAGAAACACTCTTCACATCCATCTGGTGTACTTCCCAAAGATTGGCTGCAATAATGACATGAACAAATCAGATGGAGTTCATTTTGGTAACTGGCACAAAAGTCACTAACCAATCAATCCCAGGAACTTGGGAGAATCCTTTGGCTACTAGGCGAGCCTTATGCTTATCAACCGATCCATCTTCTGCAAATTTTATCCGATAGATCCACTTACATCGAACAAGTTTTCTTCCCTTAGGAAGAGGGACAAGATCCCAAGTGTGGTTCCTTATCAAGGAATTATACTCCTCTTGTATAGCTGTATCCCACTCAGGAATACCAGAAGCCTCTCGAAAGGACTGTGGATCAGAGGTAGTAGTGATGAAGACATGTGGAGCATCCTGGAATTGTGAATGAGTCCACCTAGTGTTTTATGGATCCCCAACCCAATTGCATGTAGACTGCAAGGCCTGTCTAGCCCAAAGTGAACCAGAAGTTAGAGAATTTGAAGGAGAATCACCACCCTCTGAATTATGACTAGGAGAGGAAGGAGGTGAATCCTTTGAATCACTCTCAACATCAAAAGTGGAGAGAGAAGAATCCTCATCATCAAGAATCTGCTCAGGTGAATCTGACTCATCAGAAGATCTGTCATGTAGCCCAAGTGATTCCAATGTCAAAGTAGGAGGAGGTGGAGAAGTGATAGGAGTTGAGCTCGAAGAGCCATCCTCAAAATGAACACTCCTCTTAATGAACAAGTCATGTGTAGCAGGGTGGAGCAACTGATAACCCTTAACACCATTAGGATAGCCTACAAATATGCAAGGCCTACTCTATGAATCCAAGACCTTATGTTTCTCTACAGGAATGTGGCCCATGTAAGAGAACCAAAAACTTGAAAGTGCTTAAATGATCAATGTTTTTCTACTGCTCCAAGCTTCAAAAGGAGTGACTCCCTTCAAGGCTTGGTGAGGAACACGATTCTGGATATAACAAGCACAGTTAATGGCCTCTGCCCAATACTGTGGTGCAAGAGATGTGGAGTGGATCATGCAGTTCACCATTGCCTTCAAGGACCTATTCTTTCGTTCTACAACACCATTCTGTTAAGGATTGTATGGAACTAAATGCCGCAAATCAATCCCTTCTAAAGTGCACAAGTGCTCAAAATGATGGTTAACATATTCACCACCATTGTCACTGGACAAAACTTTGATGGCTTTCCCGGATTGCTTCTCTACAAAAGTTTTGAAGTCTTGAAAGTGATCAAATAAATCAGACTTCTGTTTGAGAAAGTACACCCAAGTATATTGAGAAAAGTTATCAATGAAAGTTAGAACAAATCTAGCCTTGTTGAAGGATGGATGAGAAAATGGACCAGACAAATCATTGTGAACTAACTCTAGTATCTGTGAAGCTCTCCATGCCTTACCTTTGTCAAAATTTTTCTTAGGGTGCTTACCAAGAATGCAACCTTAGAAAATACCACCTGAAAAATGAATTGAAAGCAACCTTGTGACCATGCTTTGCTGGTTGAGCTACTGCAAATAGAGGAAGTTAAGATGGCCAAATCGCTTATGCCATAATCTACTCACATCATCTGAATGAGTGAGCAAAAAAGATGGAGGATCAAGAACAAAGTGAGAAAACAAATATAGCCGTGACTGATAATCTACTCTCCCAATTGCAACTATAGAACCACTGTGCAACTCACAAATCACCATTGAATCGGGAGTGAACTCAACTTGCTTGCTTGTACCCATGTGAGTGATTTGATATACTGACAAGAGATTAGTTGATAATGAGGGTACACAAAGAACATCATGGAATGTGCCATCCCCCACATCAACAAAACCTCTTCCACACACCTCAATAAGAGTGTCATCAACCATCAAGATAGAAGGCATAGTACATGGCTCCAAAGATGCAAACTTGTTCTTCCTTAGATGAAGCCATGTGGTGAGAAGTACTCGAATCAAGAACCCAAGTGGATGGTTGTGAAGCAACTGCAACAAGGGCCTTGCCCTTTCCTTTCCCCTTACTGTTATCTTTTGCCTTGTTATACCCCTCATTAGAACTTTGTTTTATAGACTCAAGAACACTGAGGTTATTCTTCTCAATAATGTGTCAAGTGATCAATTTGTTTCTTCAAACATTTATGTTCATCATGACCAAGTCTTTTACAATAGGCACATTTGACCTTCTCTTTCTTAGGCTTGTCGCTATTAGAAGATTGGCTCTCATTAGCTACTTTTGGGGCAGCTTGTTTGATCCTTCTTCTCCTTGCTATTCTTTTGTTTCGTATCTTTATTATTACTACTTTTGCCTTTCTGTTCTTTTGTGCCTTGGTTCACTGCTAGGGCATGTGACTTAGAGGATTTTAGAGTGCTTATTTGAATTAGGGCATGTAGCATTATACTAATAAAACCTCTTTATATAATTACCAACTAGAAGCTTCAACAAAATGATTCCTTTCTAAAGAATTGACCTAGCATGAGTTAGAACCCTAGAGTAAACTTGACACTTGCAAGCATCTGGGAAATAGTTCAATGACCAAACTTTTTTACATCTTAAGAACATGTATATATAGCATTACAATCCACTATTGCAAATCAGACATGGATTTGGAGTCGTCAACATGTTTGCAAGCTATCCATATTAGTTGCATCATCCCGACATGGGTTTTCCAGATGAACCATACCAAACAGACCAAACGCCCATGCCATGGTGATGAAAATCCATCCTTGAGGAGTCAACAAGATTCCTAAAATGTATGGAGCTCCTCATCTTCAATTTCATGCCTCAAAATGACCATTAATGGCGGTCTTGTGAGTAGTTGGGGCATTCCGTTGCGGCTCTGGGAGTTACAATGCATTTTGCTGAGGTTTCAGGTTTTCGAGGATAGGTAGACAACTAGACCTTGGAAAGGGGTAGGTTGAGATCTAGGGCCCAGGAGGAACCAAGGACAAGTGTCACAACCCTTATTTTCAATAATTAATTATGAATTTAAATAATATTTTTTTAAATGATTGTCGACTAATTTTGACTTGTGTGTGTGACCCTCTCACTCTATCGACACTGAAGGCAAAATGTGGTGAAGCGAATCTGCACACACCACATAAATTTCATCATTGCATTCATGTGTATGCGCATGTCTGAAAATTAGTTGCATTATTGCATTTAGAATAACTACTTCGCAAGGATAGACTAAGTTAATATTTAGTCGTCATAAAAGTTACTTGTCTAATTTTGAATTAATTATTTTATCTAGAAATTTTAAATATCTTTTTGGAAAAGATTATCCACAATATTTGACTCTAGGGCAAAAGACCCAATAGGTGAGATAGTTCCAATGGCTGAGAAATTATATGTGCATTTAAGGCCCAATATTTTTTTATGTTTAGTCCCAGTATATGTTCATTTGAGGTCCAATATTTTTAAAGTTTAGTCCCTGTAGTTGTGACTTTAAGGTTGTTAGTGTTACTATAAGTACTAATAATTGAATGAAATGTGCCCTTTAAATTTAAAAAGCAACCGATCATGTGATGCCACATCAGCCCACCAACAAAACATGACTTAATGCACACCTATTGGTCCACCATTTTTCTTGGGGAACTATTTGACACCTCAACAAAAAGCATGTTGATGTGGCATCATATTTGATGATGTGGCCCTGAAACCTTAGTTATAAGCAGGGGCATTGCCAATAAGCTACTCTAAAAAATTTGGAGTGATTTGAAATTACCACGTATGATTTTGAGAGGCATGAAGTTAGGGTGCACCACTATTGGGTCCTCTCCCCGATCTATTTTGGCCTCAAGTCAACATGAAGAATTAATTTGTTTCAGTTATCATGTCTATTCATGGAAAATAGAAGGTAGAATATAAAAGTGATAGCGACATTTAAATGTTTTTACTATTTCTCATGAGGTGGAGTTATGTGAATTAAATGCTTTGTACCATCTTATTTCTTATTGGAAGAACTGAATGCATTTAACCTCTGGAGCGTGCGTTTTCAAAATATGCTTTGTATACTCTTACTAGGAATAAAAGGTTATTTGAAGGGGAAAAAGAAGTTTACAGGTATCTCGGGGAGAAACTCGAAGCAAGGAGAACATTGGTCAAAATATGTTTTATTCTTCACCTAATGCTGCATCAATCAAGTAAGTTTCTATACAAGTATTTTACAGTTTTGCATAAGAAGAAATTGTTTCCAAAGGTATTTGACCTTCAGATCTGCACCTCCATTTAGGCAGTAGTGTAGGAGTTATATGTCTTCTCATCTTTTTCTTTGAGGCTGTTTGTTCTTGGTTGCATGTAAGTTTTATCTTAAACAAATTCTTTTGTGCCTATCCTGAAACTGTGGCTCTTCCAAGAGACCTTATCTCTTTTAATCGTAACCGTGCCTTGCTTATCTTGATGGTTTGTTACTCCTACCTTGTTTCTATTTTCTCGGCTCCACAACTCTCTGTTTTGCACAGTCAGGGTGGACGCTGGCACTGGTTGCGAAGTCCGGTTTTATTTTTGCGAATAGCTTTTGCTAGAAATTTCTTTAATCCTTTTCACTTATCGGTTTGAGTGTATCCTGCAATCATTCCTTTTTGTGACTCTAGTTTGAGTCATTTTGTCAAATAGATCATGTACTTTAACATGCTTCTCTTTCTTGCACATATGTGAACCGCGGCCTCTGGGAACTCGTCTTTTCCTTATGCCTTGACGAATGTCCTTGCTCTGCATTTTGGAATTGAATCTTACCTTGAGGAAACAGATCGAACTTTTGTAGAAACAGATCGACCTTTTTTAAGTTTATATTTAAATGCATTTAAAGGCATGAAAAACTCTGTAGCTAACCTCAACAATAGACTCTATTCATTTACTAAGTTTCTAATGTTATTTCCATCGTAATCTTTTTTAGATACATTTGGTATTAGAAACTATCCCTCTGTCTCTCTCATTCGATATGCATATTATCTCTTCTTCTTACTTTATCAACAATTACCAAACACCCACATATTTATTCCTCCTATAGAAATATTTTCTTGGGGATAATCAATTAGTGGAGATAACTCCTCTATCCTTTATCCTTCGATGAATGTCGTTACCCTGTTCCTAAGCCTCCACTCTAGCGTAGGAAAAGAGAGGTCACCTGCGAAGGTTGATTTTATATTTATTATATGCCTGTAGATTACCGCGGTCTTTATAGTGAAAAGGGCTTTTGCAGAAAGAAATCGAATCCAAAACCTACCAATGGTTTTTGCTCAAGTATGTCTCTATGTCTTTTAGTGTTATCTTCTAGTAATCTCTGGGTTTCTATTCTAGGGTTGAATAACCCATGGACCTGCTTATTATATGGCATTTCATTGCTTAGAGTTTGAAGAATGTAATTTAGAAATAACGAAGATAGGATTTTAGAACTTGGAATGGCGGGTTTGTCAAGAGGTTTGATCTTTTGAGACTTTAGCTAATCTCTAGGCCACGAATCTAGATTTGTTTGATCCTCTTATTCCTTCCTTATCCTTTGCTAACACTAATGTCTTAAGATTTAGTTGCTAATGGTTCACTTATGTTTTCCAGAAATGTTGATTAACGCTTAAGTAATAGTGCCGCGCTAGGATAATGCAATACTATTTTGAGGATCAAATAATTTTATTAGTAATATTATGTGTTTTTAGTGTAGCCTTCAATTGGGATATCAAAGCTAGTATTTAGTGACTTTATATATGGTATCAACAATTATGGATTGGATTCATAATTCCATTTGTCTCGCATGGAAATAGACCGTAGTATATTGTTATTGAATGAAAAATGTCTCGTAGACTTGACTAATAAATTGTTGCATTCTTTGTGTATGAATCTTTGTTGATAGTGTCATAGATGAAGCAAATATTGATTGCAATTATGCTTTTCTACTTTGTTAAAATAAGTTGAGTTCTTTACTTTGGGTGGTAAGAAAGCATGGTGTTAATGTATATAAATCTTGATCTTGAGTTTTGTAACCATGATTGGTGATAGTCTAAACTACTCTAGTAACATTCTTGTTAGTACCTTATATGGGATTCTTTTGCTTTTGAAATAAATGATTCTTCGTGTTCTTAGAAGTCGATTTAATGTCTTTATTGCTTTCTTATTTACTTATAATACAAATGGTAAAGGGTCAAATCTCTTAGTTATTTGATTATCCTTTAAGATACTTTCTAAAGTTTAGTAAATAAACCTTGTCTAGATTTAATCTTAGTAACCTAGTAAACCTCACCTTAATGAGTAAAACATAGTGCTTAGGGCCTTTGTCTTAACCTCATTACGGAAACTTAGTCTATTTTAATGCTTTCTTAGTGGATAACATGTTAAAACCCAAGATGAGAATTTATGGTCGATTTTGAAAAGGATAAGGTTTTAGTCATATTATATTTTAATTGGATACTGAGTAAAATAGCAACCAAGGATGAGGTTAGAATCACCTCTTTAGTTAGGTTATGAACCTATCTCACCCTTATACGTTTGAAATTGGATATATTATATTCAAATGATTTAGAACATTTAAGGATGTTTTGTCAATCCTTCACTCATTGTATGAAAAAGATAGTTATACATTTTGTTGTTTATACTCATTATTGTTTTAGATAGAGAATTATTGTTTATTTGGAAATAACTTTCCTTTTACCATGATAAAATGATAGAATGAAAACAACTATGACAATTTGCTTGTATCTTCATTTGGGTAAGTGCAGGAAGATGGGGGGCCAAAAAGGGGTCTTAAGTGGCCACTTTTTTTCTGAAATCAGGAAATACTGGCCTTGGATGAGAAATTGAGCATAGTTACACTCAAAATTTGGAGATGCAACCAAAACAATGTTCGTAGTGCTCCGAGTCTACTTTCTAAACTACTATTATTTTTTGAAAATGGCATAGATTAAGGGGTTCAAAAGAGGGAGCCACAGAAATTGGTGTTGTTTCTGTCAAAAAAACATAACATAGCATGTTTTGTGGCTCCCTCAAAAGGTCAACTTTTTTTTGGTATTTTTAAAATCGCTTTGGTGAGAAATTAGCTAATAGCATGTAGTTTATGCCCGATTTTTCTGATAATTATTTGATGAATATTTGATTTTTTTACTAATTTTCAAAGTGGACACATCCTAAAAAACAGAATTTTGGCCGTGCTACCCCTATAAATTTTGAAAACTAATCAAAAATCATTTTTTTTTTTAATATTTGTAGAATGGAGTCTAGTTTCTAAATATGTAATTTTTTTGAAATTTCAATGAATAGTTAATTTACAATGAAAAAAAGACCAAACAGTGGTTTTTGCCCAAAAACGGACACACAAACAAAAAAAATTAAAGATGAAAGGCTTAACATTGTTAAAATGTGAAAAAAATTACATCGTCAAATAGCTAAGAGAAAGCCTAACATTACCCAGGGGTTTGATTTGTTTGACCTTGAAACACGTGCAAATCTGAGGGTTAGCACGAACAAAATTATCTAAAATCTTGAAGAATATGGAAAAACACGTCTGTTACTGTTCATAAGGCACTCCAAGCCTTTGGGTTGGAAATCCAAAGCAAATCCCAAGCCCAAGGCTTGGGATTCCCAAAGCAAGACATAGCGCGAGCGCGTTATAACGCGCTCGCATTATTATTTTCTTTGCATTTTTCCTTTACAACAAAAGTTTGTGCTATTTTTCATGTTTTAAATAACGCGAGCGCGTTATGTTAAACTTAAATTTTTTTATGTTTAAGGCTATTAATCATGTATGTAGGTATGCCTATATGTATGTATGTATGTATGTATGTATGCCTATATGTATGTATGTATCTATGTATGCCTATATGTATGTATGTATAGTGTTGACGGTAGAGGAGGGTAGAGATGGGAGTGAGCCAGATAGGGGAGGAGAGGGGTGGATAAGGATTGAGTGATTAAGGTTTAAGGTTAAGGGTTGAGCATTTAGGGATAGGATTTGGAGCTTAGGGATAAGGGATTAGAGTTTAGGACCTTGAGGGATTAGGGTTTAGGGTTGAGGCTTTAGGGATAGCATTTAGGGTTAAGGGCCGAGGGATTAGAGTTAAGGTAGACTGTTGAGGGTAGAGGGATTAGGGATAGGGTTTAGGGTTGAGGGATTAGTGTTTAAGGTATAGTTTAGTAGTTCTTGTGGATAGAGGCAGTAAACAATGGGAGATTATTTGCTTGTTTCATAACAATATACCTCCCCTAAGTGCAGGGTGCACAGCAAGAAACATAGATGTACCCCAATGCAAAGCTTTTCTCATAATGATCATCCTTCTGATTTCAACTGTTAATTACTCACTGTGGATGTACCATATGCAAAGCTTTTCTCATAGTGTGTACACCTATTGGCATAATGAACCCAAAATGGGCCAGAAAAACATGCCATATAACATTACTAACATTAAAAAAGTTCATAGCCATTTTTCTGACATATTCTTGCAACTCAAATATCTTTAAGAGAAGAGTGTCAAAAATGATGGGTTTAACAACCTAACATAAGGCAAAGTAGTTTTGTTGGGTTTAGGGATAGGGTTTAGGATTTAGGGTTGAGGGATTAGGGTTTAGGGATTATGGTTTAAGGTGTAGTGTTGAGGGTTGAGGGTTTAGGGATATGATTTAGGGTTGAGGGATTAGGGTTTAGGGTTGACGGATTAGGGTTTAATGTTGAGAGTTGAGGGTTGAGGGTTGAGGGTTGAGGGATAGGGTTGATGGTCAAGGGATTAGGGTTAAAGTAGAGTGTTGAGGGTAGAGGGATTAGGGATAGGGTTTAGGGTTGAAGGTTTAACGATTGAGGGTTGAGGCTTTAGGGCTAAGGGTTAGGGATTGGGGTTTAAAATATAGTGTTGAGCGTCGAGGGTTTATGGATAGGTTTTAGGGTTTAATTTTTAAGGGTTAAGGGTTGAGGGATAGTGTTTAGGGTTTAGGGATAAGGGATTAGGGTTTAAGGTATAGTGTCGAGGGTTGAGGGTTTAGGAATAGGGATAGAGTTTAGGGTTTAGGGATGAGGGATTAGGGTTGAGGGTTGAGGTATTAGGGTTGAGGGTTGAGGGATTAGGGTTTAAGGTATAGTTTCAAGGGTTGAGGGTTTATTAATAGTGTTTAGGGTTGAGGGTTGATGGATTAGGTTTTAGGGTTGATGGATTAGGGTTTAAGGTATAGTGTTGAGTGTTGAGGGTTTAGGGTTGACAGATTAGGGTTTAGGGTTGGCGGATTAGTGTTTAATGTCAAGGTTAGGGTTAGAGTGTCGAGGGTAAAGGGATTAGGGATAGGGTTTAGGGTTGAAGGTTTAAGAATTGAGGGTTGAGGCTTTAGGGATGAGGGTTTAAGGCTTAAGATATAGTGTCAAGTGTTGAGGGTATAGGGATAGGGTTTAAGTTTTAAGGGTTAAGGGATAGGGATTAGGGTTTAAGGTATAGTGTTGAGGGTTGATGGTTTAGGGATAGGGTTTAGGTTTGAGGGATTAGGGTTTACAGTTGATGAATTAGGGTTTAATGTTTAGAGTTGAGTGTTGAGGGTTGAGGGTTGAGGTTGAGGTTGAGGGATAGGGTTAATCGTCAAGGGATTAGGGTTAAATAAGAGTGTCGAGGGTAGAGGGATTAGGGTTTAAGGTATAGTATTGAGCCTATTGAGGGTCTAGGAATAGGGATAGCGTTTAGGGTTTAGGGATGAGGGATTCAAGTTGAGGGATGACAGATGACGGATTAGGGTAGAGGGTTGAGGGATTAGGGTTTAGGGACAAGGTTTAGGGTTAGGGTTGAGGGATTAGGGTTTAAGGTATAGTGTTGAGGGTTTAGGGATAGGGTTTAGGGTTGAGGGTGTAGGGTTTAGGGTTGAGGGATTATGGTTTAAGGTATAGTGTTGAGGGTTGAGGGTTTAGGGATAGGATTTAGAGTTGAGGGATTAGGGTTTAGGGTTGACAGATTAGGGTTTAGGGTTGATAGATTAGGGTTTAATGTTGAGAGTTGAGGGTTGAGAGTTGAGGGTTTAGGGATAGGGTTGATGGTCAAGGGATTAGGGTTAAAGTAGAGTTTTGAGGCTAGAGGGATTAGGGATAGGGTTTAGGGTTGAAGGTTTAATGATTGAGGGTTGAGGCTTTAGGGCTGAGGGTTAAGGGATTGGGGTTTAAAATATAGTGTTGAGCGTCACGGGTTTATGGATAGGTTTTAGGGTTTAATTTTTAAGGGTTAAGGGTTGAGGGATAGTGTTTAGGGTTTAGGGATAAGGGATTAGGGTTTAAGGTATAGTGTCGAGGGTTGAGGGTTTAGGAATAGGGATAGAGTTTAGGGTTTAGGGATGAGGGATTAGGGTTGAGGGTTGAGGTATTAGGGTTGAGGGTTGAGGGATTAGGGTTTAAAGTATAGTGTCAAGGGTCGAGGGTTTATTAATAGTGTTTAGGGTTGAGGGTTGATGGATTAGGTTTTAGGGTTGATGGATTAGGGTTTAAGGTATAGTGTTGAGGGTTGAGGGTTTGGGGTTGACAGATTAGGGTTTAGGGTTGACAGATTAGTGTTTAATGTCAAGGTTAGGGTTAGAGTGTCGAGGGTAGAGGGATTAGGGATAGGGTTTAGGGTTGAAGGTTTAAGAATTGAGGGTTGAGGCTTTGGGGATGAGGGTTTAAGGCTTAAGATATAGTGTCAAGTGTTGAGGGTATAGGGATAGGGTTTAAGTTTTAAGGGTTAAGGGATAGGGATTAGGGCTTAAGGTATAGTGTTGAGGGTTGATGATTTAGGGATAGGGTTTAGGTTTGAGGGATTAGGGTTTACGGTTGATGAATTAGGGTTTAATGTTTAGAGTTGAGTGTTGAGGGTTGACAGTTGACGGTTGAGGGTTGAGGTTGAGGGATAGGGTTAATGGTCAAGGGATTAGGGTTAAATAAGAGTGTCGAGGGTAGAGGGATTAAGGTTTAAGGTATAGTATCAAGCCTGTTGAGGGTCTAGGAATAGGGATAGCATTTAGGGTTTAGGGATGAGGGATTAGAGTTGAGGGATGAAGGATTAGGGTTGAGGGTTGAGGGATTAGGGTTTAGGGACAAGGTTTAGGGTTAGGGTTGAGGGATTAGGGTTTAAGGTATAGTGTTGAGGGTTTAGGGATAGGGTTTAGGGTTTAGGGTTGAGGGATTATGGTTTAAGGTATAGTGTTGAGGGTTTAGGGTTTAGGGATAGGATTTAGGGTTGAAGGATTAGGGTTTAGGGTTGACAGATTAGGGTTTAGGGTTGGCATATTAGGGTTTAATGTTGAGAGTTGAGGGTTGAGGGTTGAGGGTTTAGGGATAGGGTTGATGGTCAAGGGATTAGGGTTAAAGTAGAGTGTTGAGGGTAGAGGGATTAGGGATAGGGTTTAGGGTTGAAGGTTTAACGATTGAGGGTTGAGGCTTTATGGCTGAGGGTTAAGGGATCGGGGTTTAAAATATAGGGTTGAGCATCGAGGGTTTATGGATAGGTTTTAGGGTTTAATTATTAAGGGTTAAGGGTTGAGGGATAGTGTTTAGGGTTTAGGGATAAGGGATTAGGGTTTAAGGTATAGTATCGAGGGTTGAGGGTTTAGGAATAGGGATAGAGTTTAGGGTTTAGGGATGAGGGATTAGGGTTGAGGGTTGAGGTATTAGGGTTGAGGGTTGAGGGATTAGGGTTTAAGGTATAGTGTCAAGGGTTGAGGGTTTATTAATAGTGTTTAGGGTTGAGGGTTGATGGATTAGGTTTTAGGGTTGATGGATTAGGGTTTAAGGTATAGTGTTGAGGGTTGAGGGTTTAGGGTTGATAGATTAGGGTTTAGGGTTGACAGATTAGTGTTTAATGTCAAGGTTAGGGTTAGAGTGTCAAGGGTAGAGGGATTAGAGATAGGGTTGAAGGTTGAAGGTTTAAGAATTGAGGGTTGAGGCTTTAGGGATGAGGGTTTAAGGCTTAAGATATAGTGTCAAGTGTTGAGGGTGTATGGATAGGGTTTAAGTTTTAAGGGTGTAAGGGATAGGGATTAGGGTTTAAGGTATAGTGTTGAGGGTTGATGATTTAGGGATAGGGTTTAGGTTTGAGGGATTAAGGTTTACGGTTGATGAATTAGGGTTTAATGTTTAGAGTTGAGTGTTGAGGGTTGAGGGTTGACAGTTGAGGGTTGAGGTTGAGGGATAGGGTTAATGGTCAAGGGATTAGGGTTAAATAAGAGTGTCGAGGGTAGAGGGATTAGGGTTTAAGGTATAGTATCGAGCCTGTTGAGGGTCTAGGAATAGGGATAGCATTTAGGGTTTAGGGATGAGGGATTAGAGTTGAGGGATGACGGATGACAGATTAGGGTTGAGGGTTGAGGGATTAGGGTTTAGGGACAAGGTTTAGGGTTCGGGTTGAGGGATTAGGGTTTAAGGTATAGTGTTGAGCGTTTAGGGATAGGGTTTAGGGTTGAGGGATTAGGATTTGATGTTGAGGGTTGAGGGTTTAGGGATAAGGGTTAGGGTTTAGGGTTGAGGGATTATGGTTTAAGGTATAGTGTTGAGGGTTTAGGGTTTAGGGATAGGATTTAGGGTTGAGGGATTAGGGTTTAGGGTTGACGGATTAGGGTTTAGGGTTGACAGATTAGGGTTTAATGTTGAGAGTTGAGGGTTGAGGGTTGAGGGTTTAGGGATAGGGTTGATGGTCAAGGAATTAGGGTTAAAGTAGAATGTTGAGGGTAGAGGGATTAGGGATAGGGTTTAGGGTTGAAGGTTTAACGATTGAGGGTTGAGGCTTTATGGCTGAGGGTTAAGGGATTGGGTTTTAAAATATAGTGTTGAGCATCGAGGGTTTATGGATAGGTTTTAGGGTTTAATTTTTAAGGGTTAAGGGTTGAGGGATAGTGTTTAGGGTTTAGGGATAAGGGATTAGGGTTTAAGGTATAGTATCGAGGGTTGAGGGTTTAGGAATAGGGATAGAGTTTAGGGTTTGGAGATGAGGGATTAGGGTTGAGGTATTAGGGTTGAGGGTTGAGGGATTAGGGTTTAAGGTATAGTGTCAAGGGTTGAGGGTTTATTAATAGTGTTTAGGGTGAGGGTTGATGGATTAGGGTTTAAGGTATAGTGTTGAGGGTTGAGGGTTTAGGGTTGACAGATTAAGGTTTAGGGTTTACAGATTAGTGTTTAATGTCAAGGTTAGGGTTAGAGTGTCGAGGGTAGAGGGATTAGGGATAGGGTTTAGGGTTGAAGGTTTAAGAATTGAGGGTTGAGGCTTTAGGGATGAGGGTTTAAGGCTTAAGATATAGTGTCAAGTGTTGAGGGTATAGGGATAGGGTTTAAGTTTTAAGGGTTAAGGGATAGGGATTAGGGTTTAAGGTATAGTGTTGAGGGTTGATGATTTAGGGATAGGGTTTAGGTTTGAGGGATTAGGGTTTACAGTTGATGAATTAGGGTTTAATGTTTAGAGTTGAGTGTTGAGGGTTGAGGGTTGAGGGTTGAGGGTTGAGGTTGAGGGATAGGGTTAATGGTCAAGGGATTAGGGTTAAATAAGAGTGTCGAGGGTAGAGGGATTAGGGTTTAAGGTATAGTATTGAGCCTATTGAGGGTCTAGGAATAGGGATAGCATTTAGGGTTTAGGGATGAGGGATTAGAGTTGAGGGATGACGGATGACGGATTAGGGTTGAGGGTTGAGGGATTAGGGTTTAGGGACAAGGTTTAGGGTTCAGGTTGAGGGATTAGGGTTTAAAGTATAGTGTTGAGGGTTTAGGGATAGGGTTTAGGGTTGAGGGATTAGAGTGAAGGGTTGAGGGATTAGGATTTGATGTTGAGGGTTGAGGGTTTAGGGTTAGGGTTGAGAGTTGAGGGATCAGAGTTAAGGGTTGAGGGATTAGGGTTTGACGTCGAGGGTTGAGGGTTGAGGTTTGAGGGTCAAGGGTTTAGGGATAGGGTTGAGGTTCAAGGGATTAGGGTTAAAGTAGAGTGTGGAGGGTGTAAGTATTAGGGATAGGGTTGGAGGGTTTAGGGATAAGGAATTAGGGTTTAAGGTATAGTATCGAGTCTGTTGAGGGTTTACGAATAGGGATAGCATTTAGGGTTTAGGGATGAGGGATTAGAGTTGAGGGATGATGGATTAGGGTTGAGGGATTAGGGTTTAGGGATAAGGTTTAGGGTTGAGGGTTGAGGGATTAGGGTTTAAGGTATAGTTTTGAGGGTTGAGGGTTTAGGATTAGAGTTTAGAGTTGACAGATTAGCATTTAATGTCAAGGTTAGGGTTAGAGTGTCAAGGGTAGAGGGATTAGGGATAGGGTTTAGGGTTGAAGGTTTAAGGATTAAGGGTTGAGGCTTTAAGGATGAGGGTTTAAGGCTTAAGATATAGTGTCAAGTGTTGAGGGTGTAGGGATAGGGTTTAAGTTTTAAGGGTTAAGGGTTGAGGGATAGGGATTAGGGTTTAAGGTATAGTGTTGAGGGTTGATGGTTTAGGGATAGGGTTTAGGTTTGAGGGATTAGGGTTTAGGGTTGATGAATTAGGGTTTAATGTTGAGAGTTGAGGGTTGAGGGTTGAGGGTTGAGGTTGAGGGATAGGGTTAATGGTCAACGGATTAGGGTTAAATAAGAGTGTCAAGGGTAGAGGGATTAGGGTTTAAGGTATAGTATCGAGCCTGTTGAGGGTCTAGGAATAGGGATAGCATTTAGGGTTTAGGGATGAGGGATTAGAGTTAAGGGATGACGGATGATGGATTAGGGTTGAGGGTTGACGGATTAGGGTTTAGGGACAAGGTTTAGGGTTAGGGTTGAGGGATTAGGGTTTAACGTATAGTGTTGAGGGTTTAGGGATAGGGTTTAGGGTTGAGGGATTAGAGTGAAGGGTTGAGGGATTAGGATTTGACGTTGAGGGTTGAGGGTTTAGTGTTTAGGGTTTAGGGTTAGGGTTGAGAGTTGAGGGATCAGAGTTAAGGGTTAAGGGATTAGGGTTTGATGTCGAGGGTTGAGGGTTGAGGTTCGAGGGTCAAGGGTTTAGGGATAGGGTTGAGGTTCAAGGGATTATGGTTAAAGTAGAGTGTGGAGGGTGTAAGGATTAGGGATAGGGTTGGAGGGTTTAGGGATAAGGGATTAGGGTTTAAGGTATAGTATCGAGTCTGTTGAGGGTTTACGAATAGGGATAGCATTTAGGGTTTAGGGATGAGGGATTAGAGTTGAGGGATGATGGATTAGGGTTGAGGGTTGAGGGATTAGGGTTCGGGGTTTAAGGGGGAGGTATATTGTTATGAAATAGGCAAATAATCTCCCATTGTTTACTGGCTCTATCCACAAGAACTACTAAACTATACCTTAAACCCTAATCCCTCAACCCTAAACTTTCAACCCTAAACCCTATCCCTAATCCCTCTACCCTCAACACTCTACCTTAACCCTAATCCCTCGACCCTTAACCCTAAATGCTATCCCTAAACCCTCAACCCTAAACCCTAATCCCTCAAGGTCCTAAACTCTAATCCCTTATCCCTAAACTCTAAATCCTATCCCTAAATGCTCAACCCTTAACCTTAAACCTTAATCACTCAATCCTTATCCACCCCTCTCCTCCCCTATCTGGCTCACTCCCATCTCTACCCTCCTCTACCCTCGACACTATACATACATACATATAGGCATACATAGATACATACATACATATAGGCATACATACATACATACATACATATAGGCATACATACATACATGATTAATAGCCTTAAACATAAAAAAATTTAAGTTTAACATAACGCGCTCGCGTTATTTAAAACATGAAAAATAGCACAAACTTTTGTGGAGAAGGAAAAATGCAAAGAAAAGAATAACGCGAGCGCGTTATAACGCGCTCGCATTTTGACCTTTTTTTTTTGAAATTAATTTGGCCACTTTTTGGCCCCCCATCTTCTTGCACTTACCCATTTAGAACATAATATTGGAATTAAGTAAAAATGTTTGCCAGAATGATAGGCTTATGTGAGTTAGATATTCTCTCGATAAGGTTGTGAGATCTTGTGAGTTTCTTATGAATTGATATGAGGTAGCAGACCCTAGTTTCTGTCTCTTTTTAACATGGGGCATAATTGTGAATTTGAATCTACGAGAATGTTATATCCTAGACTGAAATTATGAAACTGAATCAAGGATTAAGGTGATTAAGACTATCATATTGTCTATTCAAGACTTGTCTTTTGAATTGATGAGTTTATTGTGAATGATCATTGCTGATGGCATTATGGATGATGTATGTCTGCTTGCATCTATATGTTTCTTCTATATTTTTTTCTTTAGTTAGAGATAGAGCATGGATGAGTGCTGAATATGGACCAACAGAGATGGGTATGTTTTTATTCATAAACTATCTTCCCATCAGCGGCTCAAAAGATGCTTTGGCCAAAGCTTGTCAATCAAATTAGTAGTAGTTACTATTTGATGTTATTTCTCTCTCTGCCATATCATGATATTAGTTTAGTATGCATTAGACACATGCTAGAGATGATAGATATATCATGTTGCACTAGATTCTTTCACGTATGCCAGCTTCAGTTTGCAAGACCCCTCGCGAAAGATCAAGCTTCTCCATTCAGGAGTAAGATCAGGGAGGCGTGAACTTTGTGGCTGGGCGGTAAATTGCTTTGATGATGATCTCTCTCCACCAGATCCAGTGTCGAAGATATGGTATGGTATCGAAGACATTGTATGGTGCGATTCTCTGTGTTATAAGCCTGTTTGGCTAAATGCTGTAAAGATAAAACTTTTATAAGCTATTTGATTCACTGACGTAATGAATTCTTATTTGAATTTAATAATTAAAGTTTATGGAAATTTTTTTATTTCATCCCTTTTTCCACTCTATTTTAATATAATAGTAGTATTTTATTCTAGCTGATTAGAGTGGTTCTTACAATGAAGGAAAAGGGGATGCGAGATTCCAGGGAACTAGGGAACAGAGGAATGTTGGGACCAAATGCAAAGGACCCAAGGGAGTCTAGAAACCTGCGAGGAGAAAGGGGAAAAAACATGAGTGGGAATTGGGAATCGGGAGAAACACGAAACTAAGGGGGGAACTGTGAAAGTTTGGGGTTTGGGAGAACTTGGGGACCAAGGATCGAGGTCCCGAGGGAACTTGGAACCTCGGGATGGGGATAGAGGAATGGGGAACACTGGGATCTAGGGTTTGGTAGGGACATGAGATCGAGAAGAGGAAAGGCATCGAGATTAGGAATGGGTCTGGGATCAGGTTCGGGAAGCAGACAAGGACCGGGGATAGCAAGCGGGAAGAAAGTGGGGAACCGGGGTCCGGGAAGGAGCAAGGATCAGGGACAGGAATGGGTCTGGGATCAGGTTCAGGAAGCGGACAGGGACCGGGGACAATAAGCAGGAAGAAAGTGGGGAACTGGGGTCCAGGAAGGAGCAAGAATCGGGGACAGGAATGGGCTGGGAAAACTGAGGAACTTTGGAATCAAAGTGAAGCGTGGGAAAAACTAGGAAAGCAATGAACCAAGGGATCTTAGGACAAGGTTCCAAGGTTCCAAGGACCGTCGAAAACTCGAAAACCCGCAAAGGGGCAAAAATGTAAAGAAAAATCCTAACACTTAGAAATTTTTAGACTCCACGCAATTTGACGTCATCACCACCACTGCAGGATCTTGAAAGAACATGTGATTGAGGATCGAGATACAGAAGGGATTAAGGACCTGAGGACCAAGAGGCCGCAAGTAGAAAAAAATCCTGTGCTCAGAAGATCCCTCTGTCCTTACAAGACCCAAAAATTTGAAAAGGCTAAAACGACCAAGGAAGAGCCAAACTTAGATTTTCATGGGATTTCTGCCGACTTTGGGATACAATCAAGGCATGTGGAAGGGGTAAAACAACAATGGGGCACATGGTTTAAGATTCTTGCAAATTTTTAGGGCAGGGGACAACAAGCCTAATTTAAAATTTTGAATTCTAAATTTTTGAAGTGAGTCAATTTTGTGCCATAATTTTGAATATTTTCATCCCTATAATCTCTCTCTCTCTCTCACAACACTAAATTTATTTATTACAATAATTAAAAAATAAAACAAAACATATTGCAATGAATGAAAAGCAACGAGGCTGCTTTTAGAACAAGATATGGCTGATGAACATGTCTATAAGTGGCTCTACTTAAATATCATCCACTTCAATGGTCAAACAATCAATAGTAATTTTACACCTCATCCACAACAAAAAGTGTTAAATGTTTTTCTTGTTTTTATTGGTCAAAATTGACTTTTGACTGTTGAAGTGGATGATGTTTAAAAATAGCCTCTATAAGTGAGCCCTTAGGGGTAGATTGGACAACCAAGCCGTTGGAAAACATTGATGATGGTTGCAAGATTTACCCCGCATAAGTGGAAGGTAACTCATGTGGTGGAAGTTATAGTGAAACTTATTAAGACTTTACTTCACATGTCCCACAAAGATCAATTCCTCCATTAGAAAAACACCCAAAATACATGTCCATGAGTGGTTTTCACGAGTGACAAACATCACTCCCAGATGGCACAGATTGATGTGAAGTGTGACCATAAAAAGTTTCAAAAACGTCCATTATATGGGTTATATGGATTTGCATACATCAAAGAGACACCATGTAGCATCTCGCACGTGGCAGCCCATTGTAGTTGCCCAATGTTAGTGCCAATATGCTGCCCAGTTTTGCAGTAGAGAGCGAAGCGCTCAGAGTTGTTAGAAAGAACATTGTAGAATTCATACCCAAGTTCAAGCAGGGCGTTTGTACGACGAACTACATTTTCTGGGGAATCTGACGTTGCACACGTGTTTATTCCTTCTCTATATGAGAAAAGAGAAACACTGTATTCATATCGATAGATATCTCCTCCCGCCAGAAAGCAATCTAAGCAGGACCGCACTACTCCCATTCCGCCATGGAAGCCGCAAACAGAGCAGGTTCCAACTTCTGGGCCGCTTGTAAAATGTATCACTCGATTCTCCCCAACATAAATGCCTGTATGCCAATTTCCCAAAACAATTAACAGGAAAGATAGTAAGAATCTTTACAAACAGAATTGATTAGAATAATGGTTCTCTGTTAGCTCTGATAGAAATGGCCAAACGTCTGACAAAATTTGCCACTGCTGGGGTGAATCTGAATATAGCAAAGAAAAATAAAAAGAAAAGATTTGAAACGAGTATACCATGGTGGTCATGAGTGTTCTTCCTGGTAGTGTAAAGATGATCCCCAGGAAGTATTTCACTTCTGCTCACTTTGCTCCTTCCATTGCCCATTTCAAGTCTTGGGACTCTGCTTTGCTGGCTAAGATGAGAGGGTGTTAACTTTTATAATGAAAAATATTCCGTGCTTTCTTAGCCATTAAAGAGAGAAACCATAACTATACAAGTTAAAAGAATTTTTTAAATGCTACTTTCTATTTGTCTATTCAAACATCCGATTCCTTTTTTAATTTTATAAATGGGAATATGGTACCCTCAGGTATCTGCTATAAAGATGGTTCCTATTTTTTTTAAATAGATGGGAGTATGGTTCTCTGATGTAACTGATATAAAGATGGTTCTTTTTCCTTTTTACTTTAATAAATAAATGGGAATATGGTTCCTATTTGTTAGTTCTAATATAAACATGGCAAACAATTTGTCAAATCAGGTGAGATATTTGTCAAATGGGTGAATCTCATATAGTAAGAGAAAGATAAAAATAAAATATTACAGATGAGTATATTGTAGGGTCGTGTTGGAAAGGTGTTCTACACCTTACATAATATTGTTGTATAGAATATTGATTAGGTGTGCTAAAAGCTAAAACCACAAGGAGAGACATAAGAATGCATTTGGTTGAGATGTGACAAATTTGTTGAGGAGAAAACAAAACCATTAAGATAGAATCATCTATTTATGATACACTTTTTGTAATGTGCAAATTTGTTTGGATAGATCTTAGAATACTTCTAAGAGAGATTTTTGAAGTATGTGCCACCTCATAAAAGCACTCTAGAACCATATGATGAGGTGTCATGTTGGTTAGCCCATGGTTTTGGATACCACTAGTAGTTTCCAAATGAGTTTCTTGCCTATTCAAACAACTCTTGGATGAGTGGTTTATTCATTCAAAAAATTATCTTTGCAAGTATTGAAAGTAGAGACAAGTGCTAGGTTCTTTAGGGGTTTTGAATATTATATTGCAGAGTTATGCTACTAGATTGTCTCTTGAATTGAAGATTGAAGATCTTCTAACAAGAGTACATCTCTAAATGTGTATTGCAATCTTTCTGTTGATGTTAATACATTGAGACTTTCTTCTTGCCGGGTTTTCTTAGAATATCTCATATTCTATTCTTGTTCTCTCTTTTATTTCTTTCTAAGTATCATTACTCTATTGAAATCATTTTTAGATCTAGATTAGTTCTATTAATTTCATCATAGAATTAAGTAGAAAATTGTTTCTTTCTAGTGCATTATTTCCTTACATTTGGTGTCAGAGCTTGGCCAAATTGTTAGATTTGTGAGGGGAGTAAGGTGAGTTCAAAATTAATTCTTGCTTGAGAGGAAGTTGTGCATAGGAAGATCTATTTTTTAGGTACAGAGTGATGGAAAGTTCTAGTGGAAGGTTTGAGGTTGAGAAGTTCAATGGAACTAACGTTGAGCTCTTGATTTTTAAGATGTATTTCCTACTTGTAGACATAGATCTATGGGTTGCAGTTTTTGGTTCGAAACTAGTAACCATGACTAATGAAGATTGGAAAGTGTTGGATCGGAAAGAAAGAAGTCTGGTTAGGCTTTGTTTGTCAAATTTAGTGCTCTTGAATGTTTCAAGAGAAGCCTCCACTACACTCCTCTAGAAGAAATTGGGAAACCTATACTATACTAAATCTTTGGTAAATATATTTTTTGTATGGAAGAAGTTGTATTCTTTGTAGATGAGTTATTGCTTGGTTTCATTGCTAATCATTTGAACACATTTAACATTATCGTGACTTAGCTATAGTCCACAAATGTGAAGATGGATGAGCAAGATCAATGCATTACCCTGTTGTGTTCATTCCCAAACTCTTGGGACAACCTTGCGATGGTGATCAGAAGCATTATGTCCAAATTGAAACTTGAGGAAGTGGTGCGTGCCTTATTGTTTGAAGAAATGAGACAATTTTTTTTTGAATCCATCAAGGATGCTTTGGTCATTAGAGGTCATTTGAAGGAGAAAGGCAAGAGCAAGAAAAAAATTATAAATCTAATTCAAAAGGTAGATCCACCTAGAAAGTCAAAAGTAAAATGTTGGAATTGCAAGAAGAAAGGTCACATTCATAAGTTTTATAGGTAGAAGAAGGTAAAGAATGATTTTGATGATGATTCAGACTCCAAAACCTCTACAAGAAAATCTGGGGATGTGTTCCTGGCATATTTGAGTACACATGTATGCACTGATGCATGGATGATTGATTTTGGCACTTCATACCACTTGGATCCCCACAAGAAATGGTTTTTGGGTATGAAGGGAATGATGGAGGTAAATTATTCTTAGAAGAGTATTCATTTCAAATTATTGTTGGATGTGGGAAGGTAAAAATTTTTCTTGATGAAAGGGTGAAAACCCTCACTAATGTTTGGCACATTCCTAGTCTAGCTAGAAACTTGGTTTCTGTATGTAGAATGAAAGATGTAGGAGTGTAGGTTGTCTTTAGCAAGGATGAAGGTAAAATAGTGATATGATCTATGGTGTTAAGCCAAAGAAGTTTTCAATGGAACTCTATTTCATCTTGATGCAAGCATCGTGATTAAATGCAATACCTATGAGGCTTCTAATTTTCAACACCAAAAACTTCTTGCTCTAAAGATATTGTTGTGGTATGAGTGTCTGGGACACATTGGCAAGAAAGGTCTAAGGACCTTGTCAAAGTCTAAACATATGTTGAGGTGTTTGTTAATTGTTCTTTGGATTTTGATTTCTATGAACATTGTTTATATGTGAAACAAAATTGTGTTAAATTCTACTTTCCATCTTCTAGATTTGGAGGGATTTCACACTAGGTTCATAGTGATATGTTTGGACCTTTTTATGTACCTTCCTTAGGCAAATCCCTTTACTAAGTATCTTTTATCGATGATTTCTCTATAAAAACATGGGTTTTCTTCCTTTGGCATAAGTCTAAAGATTTTTGTAGGCTCAAAGAGTTCAAGGATCTTGTGGAGAACTAGAGTGAAAAGAAGATCAATACATTGAGAATAGATAATGGTGGATAATTTTGTTTAGCAGAGTTTAAAAAGTTTTGTAAAAGGACAATGGGATAGCAAGATAAAAGACAAATTCATAGATCCCTTGGTAGAATGGAGTTGTTGAGTGCATAAACATGACACTAATTGAAAAGGCTAGGCGTATTCTTAGTAGTTCAGGTTTGGAGTAGAGGATTTGGGTTGAAGTAGTGAGTACTTGTTACCTTATCAATTGATCTCCTACATCAACTCTTGTTGATAGTGAAGAGGTTTGGCTAGGAAATAAGCCTTCACTTTGTCATCTCAAAGTGTTTGGTTGTGATGCATACACACATGTTTCTAAGGAGAATAGATCCAAGATTGATTTCAAAGCTAAGAATTGTATCTTCATCGGTTATAGCAAAAGTGTGAAGAGATATAAGATTTGGAATCTGGTGACAAAGAAAACTATACATTGTTGCAATATGATCTTTAGAGAAATCATATAATCTTCTATTAAGCAACCTAGAGATGAAGAGTAAGAAATACTATAGCTAGATCCACAAAACAAGGAAGTTGCACCAAAGGTTGAACAAGAAGTTCAACAAGCACCTATTAATAGAGTTGAAGTAGATGAGATTTAATATGAAGAAATAGAAGACTTGAAGCTTATACTGCACTACTTAGGAGGTCTACCTGGCAAAGGAAAGCACCTGAAAGGTATAATTATAGCCCATTAGATTTTAGGTACATTTACATTTTTTTTAAAAAGGTGAGAACTCACCCATACTATATTGATGTAACAGAAAAAGTTACACTTGAGTAAAATCCAGATGTGCAAAATACATGAAAACAAAATGGAGGCATACGCCTCAACTGGAAACACCTACAATCATAACCAAGAGATACACTCCAAAAAACCAGTCGAGAGGCACATTATTCAGAGCTGGAACCATAATTTTCTTCAGGGGTAATTGGAATAGATGGACTTAGAGCAAATGCAATAGGAGCGTGTGGCGGGCCAGAAGCATGATCAGGAGCGTGAAGCTAAAGAAAATTAATGGAGACAAAGACTTCCTTGGTCATGTCCGCCAAGCCATCTGGAAGCTGAAACCTATGTGCATTAAGAATGCAGTTTAGAGGATTAATGCACCCACTCCTGAGGCGTTGCTGCATGGTGTTGCACACACATGCATCATGTGGAGATGTGTGCAGGAGCTCTATTGTAAAGACACCGCCAGCAGGGGTATCGTCTGCATTCAAATCATAACCTTGCAATGCCACCTTTCATCTTTCCGTGTTGAAGAGATAAGTAAAAACCAGACCAAAACCAATAGCTTGAACATAAACTACATCCTGTGTGATATCCATAATTTTAGAGAGTAGGGTTGATGCCACCTCTGACCACTTGAGCTCCCTGTCAGCATCTTCAAATTGTTGATAGCCGAGTATGGATCTGACTACAAATTTGACATTATCACGATCAATGTCAAAGACTTATCTAATTTATACAGTGTTGAAAGCACCTCGCTCACTGGGCTCCCAATTCATAGGTGGGAGGCAAATTCTATCATTTTTAACCCAGCTCACCATTGGCGAAGACAAGAATGATGACCTGCAAACACAGAGAAGGCCTGAAAGAGGAAACGTGGTAGACTAATACAATAGGTACGTCAAGACTTAAATTCCATCAGTAAATTCACTTCCTTGAGTGCTTTCCCAAGGGATGCTACAGTACAAAAACTTTGAATAACAACTCCCTTAATATGATGTCATGTTGTACCGACAGATCAGAGGATTAGATATTGGAGTGCCTGTTTAGGAGAGCGCAGGAGTGATACATGCTTTTAAATATCAATTCATAAATGTCACCATCATGTCCTCCCATTAATCCACCCATTAATGAATTGAATTGAATAATTTTTAATGAAATCTACGAGACCAATCAGTTTAAGGGATTAAGAGCCTCCACACTAAGACATTTTCAAGCTCTTTTCGATGTCCTCTCTTCTTCTATAAATCTTGATGATGCAGGGGCATCCCTGGTTCAAGAGCAATCTTGCATCAACAAAAAATATTTGCATTTCAGTTTGTTTGCAGTTCAATTTGTTTCCTTTCATTTTTCAATTCAGTTCAGACAGTTTAATCAGTAGCAGTTTTTGTATTTTGGTCTTCATTCTACTGTAGTTGCATTTCAGACCTTGCGAAGCTGGATTTAACATCTAGATTCATTCACCTACATCATATCCAATTCTCAAAGCATTTGGATTAGTTACCGGAGAGATATCGCTATCAGAAGATCGACTATTTTCTCAGAATAGAGCACCCTGATAGTCTCAGACAAATCAAATGAAGGAGAAGACTTGCGGAGCATTTCATAGCATGCGGAGCAAGCCGACATATCTTGTGATCTTGTTTGGTTCATGGCCGACCTTCCCTGAGATCCGCACGTGATTCTATTCATTTGTGAAGGCATTCTATGCAAAGAGCTCTGACCTATCCATATACACACACTACAACTCTTCATTGGAGTTTGTGATCTTCCTTGGCTGACGCGGAGGAATCTTATGTTCCGGATATGATATATATTGATGTATTAGATCCTTAGGAAAGTAGTTCATCACATTAGAGTTCGTTGATAGCTTGAATTCTTGCAAAGGAGCTTCAAAGCTTTATCTTGCGCATATTTTGTAATCAGGCCTGTGAGCCCTAATTGTAAGTCCACTTGATGCCGACCGATCTATATTTGAATTCTATGATATACTGAATGACTGAATCTGCATTTGCTTCATATCTTTGAGTTGTTTCTGTTGTATTTACTCTAGCTACATGGTCTGGACTATTCTTTTTGAGGACCCTTCTAACCGCGACTGCACCAAGTGGTATCAAAGCGAAAATTTGAATCTTTGGGAGTGAATTGAGTGAATGAGCGAAGGAATTCCGTAAGATCTTATTGTGAGCAGATCGCCGAATCCGAGGCAGGTTACTTGTGTTGCAACCGATTGCCGATTGTGAGGCAGTTGTCACCCTGTAGCCCGATCGCCGAAATTGAGGCAGTTTACACTTGATCCTAGGAAGATGCCGCCGATGAGAGTTGCTGCTATTGGTCTAATGGTTGGTAGGATGGATGAGATGATGGATATGATGAAAACCATGCGAATTAGATTGGATACTGTTGAAGAAGATAGAAGAAAAGGACTAAGCCCTAGAATTGATATTGAGAGTGATGATGATGAAGAATTTCAATCTGCGAATCAAACTGAAGAAACCCTAGGAGGTGATGAAGAAGAAGAATTAGATCAAATCAAGATGTTGTGAGCTATTTCAAAGATTGGAAAGAGACCTAGAGTTGATGTACTGAATTACACTGGCAATTTGAACCCTGAAGAGTTGATTGACTAGATAAATGACATAGAAGAGTACTTTGAATATGAAGAGGTTGAAGATCCGGAGAAGGTGAAATTTGCAAAGACAAAGCTGAAAGGACATGCTTCTATATGGTGGAAAGAAGTTCAGTTGGATAGAAACAGAAGAGGAAAAGAAAAGATTGCAAAATGGGACATGACGGTAACAAAATTGAAGAATCAATTCATACCTGTTGACTATGAGTTGGAACTATTGAAAAGACTGCAGAATCTGAGACAAAAGGAGAAATCTGTGAAGGAGTATACTGAAGAAGTTCATACGATGATCATAAGAATAGGACATAGTGAAGCAAGCAAGGAGAAAGTGGCTAGATACATCAATGGACTGAGTGAACATTCAAGAAGAACTAAGCTTGGTAAGGATGACATCTTTGGAGGAAGCATATCAGTTTGCCCTGAAAGTTGAAGAGAAGTTGAACAAGAGGCATGATCAGAGACAGAGAAGAAGATGAGGTAAATTTCAGAGAGGAAGAACACTTTTTGGAGGAGATAGATCACATCCCGAGCATAACAAGCTTGACAACCCATTTAAGAAGGATGGTATAGATAGTAATGCCTATCGGAGCAATGATAGAAATTTTCATCACAGAGGTAATTATAATTCATATCAGAATGAAGGATATAGGAGAGAGGGAAGAGGATTTGATAAGAGAACATTGAGAGGAGCCTGTTTCAAGTGTGGAGGTGAAGGACATAGAGCATTTGAATGTAATCAGGGGAGTCCAAGTAAAAGGACAAAGAACAATGGAAGAGCAGCCTATGTGGAAGAAGAACCTATTGGATCACCCAATTTAGTTGGTAAACCTAAGAAAGGAGAATCACTTGTGATGAGGAGAGAACTATTTCAAACATAAACAAATGAGGAACCACCGCAGAGAAAGAGTTTGTTTAGAACAAGATGCAAATCAGGAGGTAAATGTTGTAAAGTTGTAATTGATAGTGGTAGTTCTGATAACCTAGTTTCAGAAGAGATGGTGACTAAGCTGAAGTTGGAAAGATTGAAACACCCTAAGCCCTATCAGATAGCTTGGATTCAAGATGACCATAAGGTAGTGGTGAGTGAACAATGTTTGGTGAAATTTCATATTGGATCATATCATGATGAGGTATTGTGTGATATTATGCCTATGGATGCTTGTCACATCTTGTTGGGTAGACCTTGGCAGTATGATAGAAAAGCTATGCATGATGGGAGAAAGAATACATACACTATAACAACAAATGGAAAGAGAATTACTTTGATTCCTTTGGAAGATGACCCTAAGGGTGAAGTATGTGGGAGTGCTAGAATCTGTTTGGTAGATGGAAGAAAATTTCTGGATGATTTGAGACATGAGAACTTGTGTTATGCCTTGATCCCTAAGAGACCTAAAATATTGAAGGAGACTGAAGAATCACAACCGAAGGAGATAGCTGAGTTGCTGACAGAGTATGAAGACATCATATCAGAGAATGTACCTAAAGGATTGTGACCAATCAGGAGTATCAGCCATCGCATGGATCTTATACCTAGAGCTAGTTTGCCTAATAAAGCAACACACATAATGACATCGACAGAGAATGAAGAATTGAATAGACAGATATAAGAGTTGTTGAGGAAAGGTTTGATCAGAGAAAGTTTGAGTCCTTGTGCAGTACTTGCAGTATTAACACCTAAGAAAGATGGAGAATGGAGAATGTGTACAGACTCTAGAGCAATCAACAAGATCACAGTTAAGTATAGATTTCCTTTACCTAGGATGGATGATATTATGGATTGTTTGAGTGGAGCAAAATATTTCACAAAGATAGATTTGAAGAGTGGATACCATCAGATCAGAATCAGAGAAGGAGATGAATGGAAGACTGCTTTTAAGACAAATGAAGGGTTGTATGAGTAGTTAGTAATGCCTTTTGGATTGACAAATGCACCAAGTACTTTCATGAGATTGACGAATAAAGTTTTGAAGAAATTCTTGGGTAAGTTTGTTATTGTATACTTGGATGATATTCTAATTTTTAGTAAGACAAAAGAACATTTGTAGCACCTTAGACAAGTATTGTAGAGACCGAGAGAAGAGAAATTGTTGATAGACCTTAAGAAATGTAGTTTCATGAAGGAAGAGTTGGTATACTTGGGATTTGTTATTTTTGCGGACGGATTGAAGATGGACCCTAAGAAAGTAAGAGCAATTGTTGAATGGCCTACACTAGAGAGCATTGGAGAAGTCAGATCATTTCTGTTAGGGTTATCCGGCAGAAGATATCAATTAAATACAAATAAAGATTAAATAGAGGAATGAAAAATACATAGAAATAATAACAACGAGACAAGTTTTAACGTGGTTCACCCAAACTCGGGCTACATCCACCAACAGAGAGTCCAATATTATTATCCAGTAAATCAAACTGATTACAACCAGCAATCCTTGCAACTCAATACCGCTACAAAATGCTACAATACATTAACAAAAACCTTAACCCTTAGCCACTTTTATCAAGCCTTATGTCAGTTACAAAAATAGGGTTTTTTATGTCGGCCAATAGAAAAAATAACTCCCAATGCCTTTAAACCTCGTTAAATAATTTGGGGGGAAACCATGCCGATAAAAGTGGGGTAAATTTAACCTCCGAGTCTGATTAGGCTCCATATAACAAAAATTTCATGGATTAGCTTGTTTCTACCAGAAGTTCATCAGAAATTTTAGTTTAATTTGTAACCCTATGATAGAGACAATGAGACGTGACAAAAGATTTTAAGTGGACATCGGGAGCAGACAAAAGTTTTGAATTGTTGAAACAAAAAGTGACAGAGCAACCTATGTTAGCATTACTGGATTTCAATAAGGTATTTCAAGTGGATTGTGATGGAAGTGGGAATGCAATAGGAGCAGTGTTAAGTCAAGAAGGTAGACTTGTAGCATATTTCAGTGAGAAGTTGAATGATGCAAGGAGAAGATATTCAATTTATGATCAAGAGTTCTATTCCATAATTCAAGCCTTGAAGAAGTGGAGACATTACTTGTTGCCTAAGGAGTTTGTGTTATATATAGATCATCAAGCTTTGCAATATTTGAACAATCAAGGTAAGTTGAATTAGAGACATATGAGATGGGTAGAGTTCATGCAGAGTTATACTTTTGTATTGAAGCATAGGAGTGGAAAATCAAACAAAGTTGCAGATGCATTGAGTAGGAGAAGAAACTTGCTAACAGAGATGAGAGTTGACGTGTTAGGTTTTGATGAATTGAAGCATATGTATGAGGGAGACATTGATTTTGTAGAACCTTGGAAAGCATGTAAGGAACTTGTTATAATAGATAGGAGTAAGTGGTTGGACTATTTCATTCAGGAAGATATGTTGTTCAAAGGAAGTCAGCTATGCATACCTAGGAGTTCGATGAGATAATTTGATCAAAGAGAAACATAGTGGTGGATTGGCAGGACATTTTGGCATTGATAAAATAGTGGCTTTGGTGAGTGAGAATTACTTTTGGCCTTAGATACATAAGGATGTTAGGAAATTTGTGCAGAGTTGTAGAGTTTGTCAAGTTGCAAAAGAGAGTAGTCAGAATACTGGATTGTATAAACCTTTGACAGTGCCAGAGAGACCTTGGGAAGACATAAGTATAGATTTTGTGATGGGATTGCCTAAAACACAGAGAGGACATGATTTAATATTTGTAGTGGTGGACAAATTTTCAAAGATGGCACATTTCATACCTTGTAAGAAGACAACTGACGTAGTACATGTATCTGACCTATTTTTCAAAGAGATTGTGAGATTGCATGGATTACCTAAGAGTATAATTTCAGACAGATATACAAAGCTTGTGGGATACTTTTGGAAAACACTTTGGAAGAAGATGAAGACAGATTTGAAATTCAGTTCAGCATTTCATCCATAGACTGATGGACAGACAGAAGTTGTGAATAGAAGTTTGGGAAACTTGTTGAGATGTTTGGTTGGAGAGAAGGTAGGAAGTTGGGATTTGATTCTTTCACAAGTAGAGTTTGCATACAATAATTTAGTGAATAGGAGTACATGAAGAACACCTTTTGAGATTGTTATCGGAGCAAGTCCTAGAGGAGTAGCAGAGTTGAGAGATATCAGTATGGAAGAAAAGAGAAGTGTAGAAGCAGAAGAGTTCGTAGATCACATGAAGACAATGCATAATCAGGTTAAGGAACATTTACAGAAGATGAATAGTAAATATAAGGAAAAGATAGATGAGAAGCGAAGACATAAGGAATTTGCAGTTGGAGAAGAAGTGATGGTGTACTTGAGAAAAGAAAGATTTCTAGTTGGAACATATAACAAGTTGAAGATGAAGAAGTTTGGACCTTGTAGGATACTCAGAAAATTTGATTCAAGAAATGCGTATGAAGTGGAGTTACCAGAGACATTGGGTATATCACCTATTTTCAACATTGCAGACCTATATCAGTATCATGAAGTAGAGTTCAGTGACATCATTGAAGAAGACTTGAAGAAGCAGTTACCACAACAACCACTTGAGTAGATTGAAGACATTTTGGACAACAGAGTGGGACGCAACACCAGAGGAAGACAATACAAAGAATATCTTGTGAAGTGGAAAGGAAGACCGAAAGAAGATTCATCATAGATTTCTTAGGCTGAGGTGGACCATCTTGGTTCTCCCCTAGCCCCAGCAAAGTGAGGGACTCACTTTTTCAATAACCTCAGATGTCTGATGCAAGAGCATCCTTGGTTCAAGATAAATCTTGCATCAACCAAAAATATTTACATTTTAGTTTGTTTGCAGTTCAGTTTGTTTCCTTTCATTTTTCAGTTCAGTTCAGGTAGTTCAGTCAGTAGCAGTTTAGATGTATTTTGGTCCGTATTCTGCCGCAGTTGCATTTCAGACCTTGCGGAGCTGGATTTAACATCTAGATTCATTCACCTACACCATATCCAATTCTCAAAATATTTGGATCAGTTACCGTAGAGATACCGCTATCAGAAGATTGACTATTTTCTCAGAACATAGCACCCTGACAATCTTAGATAAATCAGCTAAAGGAGAAGACTTGCGGAGTATTTCACAGCATGCAGAGCAAGTTGACATATCTTGTGATGTTGTTTGGTTCATGGCTGAACTTCCTTGAGATCTGCACACGATTCTATTCATTTGTGAAGGCGTTCTATGCAAATAGGTTTGACCTATCCATGTACACACGTTATAGCTCTTCATTTGAGTTTGTGATCTTCCTTGGCGGATGCGGAGGAATCTTATGTTCCGGATATGATATATATTGATGTAATAGATCCTTAGGAAAGTAGTCCATCACATTAGAGTTAGTTGATAGCTTAAATTCTTGCGAAGGAGCTTCAAAGCTTTATCTTGTGCATATTCTGTAATTAGGCCTGTGAGCCCTAATTGTAAGCCTGCTTGATGCTGGTTGATCTATATTTGAATTCTATGATATACTAAATGAATGAATCAACATTTGCTTCATATCTTTGAGTTGTTTTCATTGTGTTTACTCTAGCTGCACAGTCTGGACTGTTCTCTTTGAGGACCCTCCTAACCGTGACTACACCACTTGACCAAGAGACGGGCTGTGCTATGGAGCCTCTCTTCCTCAAATATCTCACTAAGACTGCCTACATTCAAGTCATTTTCATGTTACATACGAATATCCTTATATGCATTGTAGTCCTTGATGAAGTGCCACTCAGTTTCAACCACTTCATTAAGAAATTAGGAAAGAAAAAAAAATTGCCAAGATGTGACCGCCACAAGATCAAAAGTGACAATAACTCATAAATATCAAGATTTGAGACTAAGTTTGAATAAATGAGAAAGTCCCACGTACAACTGCCATTGCAAACACTTGCAGTACCTTGTACCATAGAGGAATAAATATTGAGCAGGGATGAAATGAATATAGAGAGAACAAGAAGCAAGCACGGATTTCATGATTTGAATAGGTGACGTGAACACCTCTTGTCACCACCCACTTCCAGAGAGCATTTATTTGAATTCCTGTTGAAAAGAGGTGTGCACAAACCATGTACTTTGGATGCAATCCATATGGACCACAATATAGATATGGCAACCTAGCTGGCAATGTCATGAAAGCTTGAACATTTCGACCATCTCCAAATAGGAAAGATGCCAGCTCGGCCAAGTATGCCACCTTGATGGAAGGAACCATGAAGCACTAAAAAATCCTAATGTCACTTTCCATCTTAGATTTCTATCCCTATTCGCTTGGCAATCTTCCCTTTAAGGGTAAAAGTTCAAAGCTGTGTGACATTTCAAGCCAACTCATTAGCATAAAGGAATTTAAGTATTTCTAATTAAAAGTCAATTTTGGTGAAATATATGTTCTATCTGGATTCATTCTAGCTAAATTACATCTAGGCCACAACTTTTTCAATTGGAACCATCCACTAAAAACGTATGTAGCATCACTTTAGGGCTAATTTACCAAAAAATGAAATTATTTGAAAAAATTGATATTCTAACAACTTCTACTCATGCAAATAATCATTTTAAAAGAATCTAAAAATACCCTTTTGTCTATCTATAAGTCTACTTTGTAAAAATATATTTTTTTAAACATTTCAATTAGTGTTTATATTTTATTTTTTTTATTTTTACTAAAAGTAGGTCATCAACACCAACATATGATGTTGATTGTCCTCTCAAGAAAAAATAGTAAAGTTTGTAAAAAAAAATATAATGCACTAGAGGAGAGATTCCATATTGAGATGATATAATTTTTTTCTTATTTTGGATAAATATTTAAGATAAAAGTTGACATCCCATCGAAAGAGTTGTGTTTTCATTACACACAACTTCCAAGATTTATTTAAAAATATATATTTATCAAAATGGGGAAAAAATTATTCCATGCACTAAAGTTTTGAGTTATGAATACATTAAAAAATATAGAAGGAAAATAAATGAAATTTACTATATAAAGTATAACGTCCCATTCAACCTTATTTTCTAGCATTTTATCAACAACTAATTTATAGTGTTAATTTTATAAAATACTACATTTAAATAATTTTTTAATTTTTTTTTTAAATACAAACATAAAATACACTAAAAATATACATTTTATTAGTTTACAACATTTTAAGATTCAAGACATATACATCACTTTGTAGTGATTCAAGTTAAAAAGTTAGATTAGTGTTGGTCGTGTCTTTATAAAAGTGTAAAACAACTTTGGACTTTCACCCTTAACAAATTTTTCACACATTCATGATGCACAATATGAGATTTAAATCTCAAACATTACGATAGTTTACATCACAATCAAAACCTTCTCTGTATAATATTAAAAATTCAATTCAAATTCATTGATATCTTCTCTGATCCTTATGAACTAATATGAAGGTTGATTCTGGTGAGGAGGCTGAGGGCCTATCTCTTTCGATCAAACATAGTATATTTGGAGGTGAATGCTTGGATAAAGCTATAAAAAGAACATCTTGTGTTTGATCAATAGCCAAATTAGTTAAACAGTCTACTACTTTATTAGCCTCTCTATAGCAGTGGGAACATTGAAATAATATAAATTCATTCATTTTTCTCCAGATAGGTTCAAGAATATATTTAATCCTCCAATTCAACACATTCCTGGACTTCAAAGCATTAATAATGATCATTGAATCACCTTTGATCCATATGTGATCCACCTTGAATTCTCTTTCCAATTCCAGTCCATACAAGAGGGAAAGGGATTCAACTTCATTGTTGGTGCTTTTTGGTAATTTGACTTCCTTAGCCACAATAATGTTCCCTTGATGATCATGAATGACACACCCCACCTTGGACATACCTGAATTACCTCTTGATGCCCAATTGAAGCTTACTTTCAAGAAAGGAAGGGTCGGGGGGGGGGGGGGGGAGAGACCATTTGACCACATTTCCATCCACATTGATTTTATTTGATTGAATTGCTCCATGTTGTGGTGGTGGTAAAGAAGATGCCATTATTTTAGTAATTGACTATCCCAACTAGTGAATTTGACACCAGCCACTGAATTTTTTTAGTATAATTGACATCATTACTTCAGAAATGGCGCTTTCGAGTTTGAACGATACTTTGGAGATGGGAGAAAGGGTCTTCTAAAGATTCTATAGTTTCTTTCTAGCCAAATATGCCAGATTACCAGAGAAGGACTAATCTCCCAAATGCATGCGAATGTAGAATCGACATAAAGATCTGACCAACTTTTGAATTGATCTAGAAGAGAATTAGGAAAGGATGCCACCTGATTTAATTTATAAAAAATCCATTTCCAACCTATTATTGAAGGAGAAATTGAGAAGAAGATGATCCACATCTTCTTCCACCTCACCACAAAGAACACATCTAAATGAAGGAGAAATACCTATTTTATGCTTGATCTTTTGCTTGTTAAAATTCTGTTATGAAGTGCAAGACAAGAGAAAGCACTAGCTTTAGGAAGATAGATGTTGCTCGAACAGAGTTTGTAAGGCCATTCTAGTTTGATCTTCATAGATATAAATTTATATCCTTGATTCATTGAACATATGCCAAACTTGGATGCATCCTAATTGACCTCATCTTCCTCCGCGGAAGATATAATAACCCTTTGAGCTAGAATGTCTTTGAGGATTTATTTTTGATTAGTGGGGAAGTTACTTATTGAAGGTTTGCCATTTGATTCTACCATTGTTATCTAGAGCCTATAAATACAAATAATTAAACACTTTGTCTCCCCAAGATTGCTTTAGAAATGTTCAGGCCTCTATTAAATCCATCCTTGTTGACAACAGAGGACAACCGTTCCAAGAGTCCTCCTAGAAGAGGGCTTTATCTCCCTTGTGAACTATCCAAGTTAATTTTGGCAATAGTACTTCTCTACCTTGCACAAGAAAATTCCACATCTGAGAACCCTTAGGGGGTTTTCCACTGTAAATATCCTCTCCCTATCATGACAATCCAAATATTTGGCTTGCATAAATTTGAACCATTTCGCCTCCAGTTTGAAATACATATTCCATGCCAATTTGTCACTAAGATCTTGGTTCTAAATCTCCAAATTTAATATTCCAACACCTCTCAATGTCTTTGGTTGACAAATATTTTCTAACAAAATCAAGGGAATCCTTTTCTTTCCTACAGTGCCTTGCCATAAAAATGCCTGAAGCAACTCTTCTATATTTGATCTGACACCTCTAGGCATATTCAAGATTGACATCACATAAATTATGGTAATAATTGTTAATACTACCTAAATACCAAGGTGAGCCTACCAACCATAGTTAACCATCGAATTTTCCATACTAAAACTTTGTTTTTGATTGACACATATATTGTATTCTAAAGGTCGTTTCTACCAACACCTAAAAAAGTGGTAGACCTTGGTATTTTCTTAGAAGTGATTCCATCTTAAATCCAAGAATCCCAACAATCCTTTTTTGGACAACTTTAGAAGTGAAGAAGAAAAATACCCTTGATTTTGTCTCATTAATGAACCATCTGAAAACATCACAATAAGCTTTGATTGTATTACTGATAGTTCTAGCCTTCACCACCGAAGCATGTCCAAATGGCATTGTATCATCTACAAAGAGGGATTGAGTAAATGAGTCTTGTATTGTCAGCAATTGAATACCTTTCCATTTATTTCTTTGATTTTCTTTTTTAATATCCCACCTGAGAGCTTGAACCATCAATATAAAGAGGTAAGGGGATGGTGGATCCCCTTGTCTCAAACCTTTCTTGGGAGAGAAGGAGCCAACAACATTACCATTTACCAAAGTTGAGAACCTTACACCTTGTTTAATATGAAAAGGGGGTATTTGATGTTGATGTTTTAGTTTGAATCCTCCTTTCCACAAAACATTCCAGGGGCTTTTCAACTGAGTTCTTCTCCCATCAAGAGGAGAGTCATCTATCAGATTGGGTTGCCACTTGGTTTTCTGCTGGGAAATTCAGAAGTTATCACACAATGTTGCTAATTAATGCTTTTATGCTCTTGAAACCCTAATTTAAGCAAAATAGTAATTAAATTTGTGAATTACGACAAATGCTACCAGAATTAGACAAAGGGTAAAGAACCTTAACTCACTGTTTTTCGCAGTCCAGAAAATGGAAATGTCAAGGACAATGGTGATGACGCCCTGGTCCAAGGTATTGCTTTTTCTGTGGATTCCCTATCTCCTTCCGACACTGATCTCTGCTACATCTTCAATTTCTGGCAATAGAAATGCGAAGGACAAGGTTGATGGTACCCTTGTCCTAAAATCCCGCACAGTGTCCGCTTCTTTTCGGATCCCAAATCTTCAATGTTTTCCTATCTTCCTTGCAACTCCACTTTCTCCAGATCTAACACCTATAACCTACAATCACAAGGAGTGTGGGAGGGGGTTGTGGTGTTAAGAGGCTTGCCTCAGTCAAGCCCCAGAGAGACATTCAAGTCTTTCGAACACCATTTTTAGAGAGAGATTGCGTATCCTTGTGGGATAGAGGCAAAAATCCAAATGATAATGATGATAAAGCACAATAAATGTCACCTTGATGATGAAGCTCTTATGGAAGGAAGAGGCTCTTCAATGCCATGAGGAGAAGATGTAATCCAACCTGCAAAAACAAACACAATAACAATGCTATACTCTACAACACAATGAGAATCACAAGCATGCCAATAGCTTTCAATCATCAACATCCTCTCTAGTTTCTAAATGATAACCTAAACATGCTTATATATGCAACTATTAAGATTCCTGCCAAGAATTTTGTATTTGAAACTTATGATGTCGGCCTAGGAACCAAATAACGGTCACAAACTCGACATTTGAATTTAGGGCAGACCCAAAACAGGGCTGGACTAGGGCAGTAGCGCCCTTGTCCACCCCCTGTCTTTGTTCTGGCATCATCAACATAGTCCCCCTTAGGTCCTAATTGCCACAAGACCCATGGGTTTCTCATTGGGAGTCTGAATTATCATGCAAGATACTCTAAATGCAATCTAGAGACTTGGGAGCTAAACCTTAAAGGAAAAAGCCCCCAATGGTGCATTTTTCTGACATAACACACTTGATATACATGAATGAATCCATTTGCACCACACCATTGAAAATCCCATTTTAGAAATGATTTGTAGAAGGAAATCCCAACTGAATTTGTGGTAAGATTTTGCCATGTCGAGTTTAATAACCATGGATGAGATTTTGAGGTCCTAGATGGAGTGAATAATCTTGTGAGTAATGATAGCTCCTTCAGTTGTCTCTCTCCTAGGAATGAATCCACCTTATTCTTCTGATATAATTTGAGGAAGAAAGGCAACCAACCTTGATGCCATTGCTTTAGAAATAATTTTGTAGATAGTGTTGCAAAGGGAAATAGGTCTAAATTCATCAAAACAAGAGGAACATCTCATTTTTGGAATAAGAGTTATGAGGGAGGCGTTAATTTCTTTTAGAATATGTCTATGCTTTCTTACCTCTTCTACCACCAATAAGACATCCCTACCTACAAATCCCCAACATTGTTGAAAGAAAGTCCTCATGAAACCATCAGGACCATGGGCCTTATCCCCCGCCATAGTGGCTACAACCGAATGGATTTATTCCAAAGTAAACACTTTCAATAAACCATCATTAACTAAATTAGGAATAGATGTTGTAACTGAGCCATATTGAGATTGAAGGAGATTACCATCACCAACCAGCACACCCTTGAAATAATTTATTGCTTCCTCTTGTATTTCTTCAAGTGATGACGTGAAATCACCATTAGCTTTCTTGATGCAATCAATGAAATTGGTTTCCCTTTTGATTCTAGTCGATATATGCATTTTTTTGTATTACGATCACCCTTTTTGAGCTAGGTCTCTCTGGATTTCTGTTTCCAATAAATTTCTTCTCTAAGTAAGATTTATTGCATTTCCTCTTTTAGGGACTTTTCCTCATGATATATTGCAGCTGTCATGCCATGAGAGATTATGTGAGCCGATATTGTAGAAAGCTGATCTTGAATTATAATTTTTTCCTTGAAAATGTTCTTGAAATGACTAACATTCAACTTCCTCACTTGCTCTTATATGTATTTAAGCTTATGGACCAACTAATACATTCTAAAGCCCTTAACAAATGGAGAAGAGTTCCACCATATTTCCTGCAGTGGTAAGAAGATTGGATCTCTAAATCACATTTCTTAAAATTTGAAGGTGTACTTTTGAAATTTTCATGCCTAAACTCCAAACAAATAGGGTAGTGATCAGAGCAAACTAGAGTATATATGGTGTTGATGAACTCCTGGGAACCCTCTAGACACTTATGATTAATAAGGAACCTGTCTAGTCTCTCTGCTATGTGATTGAAGTCTTTCCTTCTGTTTGTCCAAGTGAATTTGCCATTCTTTGGGATACAATAAAATAAATTATTTAGATTGATGAAGTCTTTGAAATCCTCCATTGTTTTAGTGGGAGGAATAATTTATCTTGATTTTTCTTCCTCATTTAAGATGGCATTAAAATATCCTTATATAATCACCATCTCATCTTTTTACATAAGGAGTATAGAGCTGTTAGTATCGCAAAGTTTGCACTTTTGAGTGGTACCTTTGGGCCATAAATATTAATCACCCACAGATCTGAGTTCCTCAAATATTTGTTGTATTTACCAAGAATCCAATTTCTCCCCTTACAATTGTTTTCATTTTTGTGAAACTCTTTTTGTTTGTTAAAACGGCTAAACCCCCTGATGCACTATTGGCGGCCACCAATGATGTATTCCACAAGTTCCAATCCTGCAATATTTGTTCCCCTTGATATGTAGAAAGCTTTGTTTCCTGCAAAAAAAACTATGTCTACCTTTGATTTGTCTAACTGACATCTAATTAGATGTCTTTTGTTAGGGGCATTGTGCCCCTAACATTCCATGAGAGGATCTTCATTACACCTGAGGAGAGTTTCCCACTCTCCTCGATCTTAGTGATTTTTCAAGGGTAGTTTGAATCCCGGTTGTGATTTCCTCATCTATTTTTGTAGACCTGGTTTTACACCCCTTACCTTTATGGTCTGGAGCGCAGCTTCCAACTTTTTCCTCCAACAGTGTTTGTGAGGTGGATAATTTCTATGCCAGATGGGATTTCGACTACCCATGGAGGACTTCATCTGCCAAATCATCACATATATCATTTCCAACTTTCATGATAACTTCCTCTAGAAGAGATTTAATAGTAGTTTCCATATCCCTACTATCCTCTTTTCCATCCATTCTGTGTAACTTATAATCCTTATCAAAATCCTTGAGAGGTGAGACTATGGGGATAATGACTTGTAAGCTGTCTGTGTTGAATTGTTCTTAATCTTCTCCATTTGTTCCGTGTTTGAAGTCTCTAGTTGAGCTTGCAGAAGATGCAAGTTGTAAGGAAAAATGTATCACTCGATTCTTCCCAACATAAATACGTGTATGCCAATCTCTCCAAAACAATTAAAACGAAAAATAGTAAGAATGTTCACAGACAGAATAGAATTAATACTTACTTTCATGTACACAGATGGTATCTATATATAACAAGCTTATGTTCAAAACGCGGATGATTTCTATATAATTTTTGACAAATGGGAATATGGTTCCTTAATAGATCTGATATAAAGATGGCAAAGGTCAATCAAAAATACCCTGTGCTAGGTCTATCAGTATCTCATCTAGCAAAGAAAAACAAATAAAAAAATTCAAAACGAGTGTACCGTGGTGCTTGTGGTCATGGCCGCTCCTCGGAGTGTAAATATGATCTCCAGGTATGATTTCACTTCTGCTTAGCTTGCTCATTTCAAGAGTTGGGACGCCTCCTTGCTGGGTAAGATGAGAGTGTTTTATAATGAAAAAAATCCTTTGCTTAGTCATTAAGCTGAGACACTGTTTAAAACCTTTGCTTAGTCATTAAGCTGAGACACTGTTTAGTCCTTTGCTTAGTCAAGCACATTATATGAGGGGAATTTGAATAGCATTTATAACCTTTTACCTGTTAGTTAACTGAATAACTTAAAATAAATTATATTTACCATATCAACAGAACCATAATTTATAATAAAAAAATTAAACCTAAATTCCATTACATGCTAACAAATTCTCAACACTAACCAATTAATTTAACCCTAAAAACTATGATCTAAATGGTTAGAATTATGTGGCTCCCCAATTCAAAGAACATAAATTAACAAGCTGATTAATAATAATACACCTTACAATACAATACAATGAGAATTTCACCTCTTCAAATTTGTTTCTCATCACTATCTTATTTACTGAAAAGGACTATTCTTAAATATCATTCACTTTAATAGTCAATGGTCAATTTTAACCAATAAAAATAGAACAAATATTTACCATTTTTCATTCTAATGATGTGTAAAATTGTTATTGATTGTTTGACCATTAAAGTGGATGATATTTAAATAGAGTGACGTACAAGTTAGTCATTTTGGTTCATAAAAATCTTTAACACATTGTCATCTTATTTCAATATAGGAATCTTAGAGTAACTTAATTAAAAATCTTATTTTTCTTTTATAGGAAGAATACTTTTTTTTAGATAGGGTCATTGGCTATAATAATTAAACAATAAGAATCAAATAATTATTTTAAAATTAATAATTGAGATAGTAATTATTTAAAACAATGTATTGAAATAATTTTAAAATTGAAATAAATATAGTTTTAGGTTTGATGTTAATTTGATTATGCTAAATGTTTTTAATTTACTCATTCCTACATTAATAATTAGGACATATCATACAATTAAATATGAATTAATAAATTTATATTTTGATGGTTGCGTGTAATGACCCTCAACTAAAATATTCATATAGATTACTTAGATTTAAAATGCCTATATAAAATAAATCAAGTTTGCACATATAAACTAGCTTGAATAGAGTGTTTCATTTACATATTTCATTCAAATGATTGCATAGATCTATTATTACAAATATTTTTTGATGACAAAGAGTGCAATGATTGTAAAGATATTGAGAAAATGCCCTAATGCTGAAATATTCAAAACACTATTGAAGTCCTCCAAGTTTGAAGTGCAAATTATTCAATTTTCTTATGAGGCTTCCCTCTTGAAAATAAATGGTTTTCATCCTCTAATCTCCAAGTCCAAGGGTTTTCTTCCTTAGATCCAATAACTAAACACAAGTGTTCAAACTAGGGTTTGGGTGTGTTGGTATGATAATAAAAGATTATCCAAATTGATGAAATTGTCTACCTTATATAGGAGTTGAAGGCCTAGTGTAGGCCCATACCTGTTGAGAGTTGTTTGAACATTTCCTACCATTTTACATTCAAATTTAGGCCCATTAATGACATCCCTAGTTGGCCATACTAATTAGTGAATTCTTTTATTCAAACAGTGGAATTTCGTGAAAGTGCATGCTAGAGGGCAGGGATCCAGGAAATGCTTACCATTAGATAGAGAAAAGAATACTCTAAAGGACCAATGTTGAGGGTTCAAGGAATGGGATTCCAAGGTTCTAGGATGCAATATAGCAGGGGACCATGGTTTTCTATGCTAATAAGAGCAATATGGAAAGGGTCCATGGATTCAAGAGTCAAGATACCTTGTTGACACATTCACACAAATTAACTATCATCAAAAACCTAAAGGCCTAAAGAGGAATGTGTGAGTGGAGAAGCAAGGATCAAGGAGTTGGGGTGCCAAGTAAATGGGGAGATGGAAATATGAAGGCCCGCAAAAGAGAAGGAAATGAGAGGCCAAGGCACAAGGAATGAAAAGAAGGCATGATAGTATGAAAAGGTCCAAAATCCTACCCAATGTTGGGAAGTGATTCAAAAACCCTCATACTTAGGATTATGACAATTACAAGTCTACCCTTCCCAAAATAGATTTCCCTCAAGTAATGCAAATTTGGATGCTTCAAGATATTTGATCCTTCCCAAGTAGCATCTTCAACAGATAGATTCAAGTGCAATGAACCAAATACTCTATAATGCTTATATTCCTCAACTTCTTAATCTTGATATCAATAACAACATCAAGTTCTAGAATGAGCTTTCCCTCATCATCCAAGGGTGGCAAATCCACTAATGGTGTGACATGTTGTTCAAGGGCCCTCTTGAGGCGAGACACATGGAAAATATAATGTTTTTTTCTATCTTCTAGAAATTTCAATTCATATGCAACTTTGCCAACTCTCCTTAGGATCTTGTAAGGCCCATAGAAGTGTGGTTTGAGCTTTTCAGCCCCACTAGTTTTGATGGAGGTTTTCTTAAAATGGTGCAATCTTAGAAAGACCATATATCTAACTTCAAATTACCTCTCTATGCAATTCTAATATGCCTAGAATTTCTATCAATTGTGGGCTTGTTAAAGGTGATCTTTAATTTACCTCAAAATGTCTTGGCTATGCTTCACTAAGTTACTAGCTATTGGCACTCTGCTAAATCAACAAAATTTAATGAATCATAACCATATAATTCCATGAATGGGGACATACTAATGGACATATGGTGGGTAGTGTTATAGTAATATTATCCCAGATGTAACCACTTAAACCAAGCTGACTGCTAATCTAAAACCTAGTTTCTCAAATAGCCTTCAACCCACTTGTTCACTATCTCTATTTGTCCATCTATTTGGGGATGATAGATTGTGTTAGCTGGTCTCACAGGATGCAATGAGAATAGGGACAATAAGAAGCCATGTGTGTCTGATGGAAAAGCACCATCTGCAATGGAAGGGGAGATCCTCATAATCAAGTGGTTGAGTCCAGGGTCTATCCTCCACCATCAAAATAATATCCCCATGAAAAGCCTTGGAGGTATCGATATCCACTAGAATACGAGCATATGTAGGGTGGCCCATTAGGGTAGTAGTTGAATCAACCTTCAAAAAATAACCAATAGCATTGCCAATGGCCTCATAACAAATCTTCCTAACACTTGAGAGGGAGATGGGGTAGTCTGACCCAAGTTGGCCTGATATTGAGTGGTTCTAAAAGTGGGTTGAAAGAGGAAGACTAGATGGCTTGAATGAAATGGAATGCTTGCCCCACATCCATAACCCGCTATCTAGAACCAAATCCCTATCATGTACAAATTTGAAGGTCATTATAAAACACCCCTAGCACAAGAGTACAATTCAATTTTTCCCTCAACAAGAGGTTGCCAAGATTCCAAAACCCATGTGTGTAGGTTAGGAAGATATGGCCACAATCTGGTAAACATGTAGACTAGACTGCAACAAGTATAAAAGAATTCATTGTCAATCACATCCCAACCACAGGCAATGATAGGGGAGAATCGAGAGCAAGGAAGAGGTTGGATTTGATATTAATTTGATTATGCTAAATGTTTTCAATTGATTCCTTCTACATCAAAAGGTAGGGCTTGTCATACAACTAGATGTGAATTAGTAAATTCTTGATTTGATTTTTTGAATCACTTCTATGATTATGAAACTTCCCTATGTATCTATAAAATTGATCATGCATCTACAAATATAACCTTTTTGCATGAATTTAAAATATAACTTCATATATGAGATTTTATAAATTTTAGGTCTAAAACCTACTCACCTTGATTTCTATAACCTGCATTGGAAAAATGGTAGTGTGGATAGAGGAGTTTGCTAGGCCAAGAATAATTCTCCCTCTTGTCAAATCCATAGATACTAATTTAATAGCTTGGTATATAATGATCGAAGATAACAATAAATCATATAGTATGCCTAGGAGGATATGCAAATATTAATGCTCTTATGATAATGCATTGAATAATATAGCTTTCTTACTAGGTGCTAGATGTGAAATAAATGTTTGCTAGATGTTCCAAAGGTATTAAGTTTTCCTTTAAATACAAAACCCTAGTGTGTAATTCAAATGTTTTGCACATGAATTCAACTTATAATGGCTAAATGGAGGGAAAATGTTTCAAGCCAAATTTTAAAATGTAACTTGGAAATCTAGGTTCATTTCTACAAATCACAAAACTAATCTAGGTAATTCTTTAATTTACAAATCTAAATTAGGGTGATGGATGGATAAACTAATGATTAGGTCTAGACCTTGGGAATGATTTAAAGTGAAAACAAGAAAGGATGAATTTGTTTAATAACTTTAATGCAAAATACATCATTTGCATGCTAGTCATTACATTAGGGTCTAACGAATTAAAATGCATCCAAAACTGAAGAAGAGTGCAAAGGATGAAATTTTCAAAATTACAAGTTTTTAAATGAATTTACTAATGAATATTGCAACACAAGAATATCTATGCTACATAATTTGTTTGAGATCCTAAGACTTCCAAAGTTATAAATTTTGTGGCTAAACATTGTACATATATTTTTGTGTATGTACAAAAATAAAAATTTACAAAACTAGAAATAATGTTATATCTCCAAATATGAATATGTTAAATAATTGGAAACTTAATGAATCTAGAAAACTTTTTATAAAATAAAAAGAAAATAATACACTATTCACAAAAAAAAAGGTGGTAGAAGACACACCCTCAAAGTCTACATGGGCCAAGCCCAAACATAAGACAAAACAAAGTCTAATAGAACCAAACCAAAACATCAATATATTTAACTAAGTTTGATCATATAATAATAATAATGTGAGAAAAAAAAACTAAAAATAAATCTCAAGTTTTTTTTTATAACAGTTTAGAAAATTTGATGATCATATTTAATATCAAAACCAATTTCATAGACCTGTAAGGGAAGACTATGTCTAACATTTCAAAAAAAAATTTACATATAGATTAACCATTCCCAACCTTTTAATTCTTAATGACTGCATCTATGCATTTCCAACCATTTTTCCCATTGTTTGAAGATAATGATCTAATCCATGCAAGGCAAATTCCCAATTATATTAAAAAATATGATTCTATACTAATAGCATAAAGCTCTATAATTTAGTCATAAGAATATAAAACAATTAAAAACTACTTCAATATCAAAAAATTGTTTCCTTTTTTAAAAATCAAATAATCTATGGTTAGAAATTTTCTATATGGAGAAGAAAGGAAAAATAAGGTAATTCCAATACTGGAGTTTGTACCAACAATAACTAGCAACTAACAATATAAGTTGGGATGAGATCATGTGTGGCATTGCCAACTCTTTTAGTCAATTCGTAACCATGGACAAAGTCACAAAATCCATGAAATGCTTGGTTTTTGCCAAATTCTGTGTGAACGTTGACATTAACAAAATGTTATCAAATGCCATAAAACTATGCTTCAAGTTTGGATTATGGGAGCAGAGAATTGATTATGAGCCATCCTCGTAGGTTTAGTGTCATTGCCATAAACCTGAGAACTTCTCCCATTCGTGCCATGATAACAAGAAGAAGCACCACGGTATCATTTTGTCTTCCAATCATGGGAAAGAGGTTCAAAATGTTAAAGGAGATTTATAGATAAAAGAGTACACTTATGAGGATTGATGTGGTTAGTAACAAGTTGGTCGCTAAGGCTGTGGATCTTGTTGAGAATGTGCAGGGTCTCCCATTAATGACAAGAGAAAATTTGATTCACTTGTTGAGCTAATGAATTGTCTTTTGGTTGAGCTTGGAGCTTCTTCAAAAAAGGTAGGATTGTTCCCCATTTGGGTTAGGCTTTGGTTCCAATTCAGAGTTCTTTGGAGAGTTTTGGATTCAAACTTCCACGATTGTATTACATCATCCCTTTGATGTGTGCTAGTAGTTCTGTCTTATGTTTCTCATGAGGCCTTTTCTAGGTTTAAAGACAACTCTTCCGTAGGCTTTTGTCTCATGTTATTGCTCTTGCTTTTATCTATTGTACAAGGTTTCAGAGCCCTTCAAAACCTGTTCATCTAATTGAAAAAACAATATAAGCTGGCAAAGTTTAAAAAATAAATTGCAGAGTGATATTCAAAGATGCCAATCATAATACATGCTGAATCACCTTCAAAGCCCAAAATGAAAGCAAATGAGATATAAGACTTCCTTGTCTGAGGGAGGAATTAACAGGAATTAAAACTACTACAAGGTTGTAATTTTATGGTGATAAGCCAATACATACATGTAACATTTCTTTCTCTGAATAAAATGAATGGAAATTTTTTTTATATAGAGAACACCAAAAATAAAAAATCCATAATTAACAATTATAAATGGAAAAAAATAAAATAAATAAGAACATTTAGTAAATGTGGTATATGAAGTATAATCCAAAATTTTGATAAAAAAAACTTTTACACAATTATATTTAAAAACATTCTACACAATTTTATCTAAAAACATTCTTGATCTCACCATAATCAAAAACATTCTTGATCTCACCATTATGAACTGTTAATACATTAAGCATCTACCGTACCAATAATAATGAAGAGCAACTTGTAGAATTGATCAAAATAATTTCATTTACAAACCACTTAATTTATTTATTCACTGCCTGCAACATTCACTAAGTATCTACCATACCAATAATAATGAAGAGCAACTTATATAATTGATCAAAATAATTTCATTTACAAACCACTTAATCTATTTATTCACTGCCTGCAACATTCACTAAGTTTTATAGTTCAAAAACACTGTAAAGAAAGCCTGAGACAGTCAAACAAACCAATTACTACCCACTAGCAATTAGTGACTGCACTTATTTCAACGAAATGATGAATCAAATTTTCGCTATGTCATGATAATGATTTTTAAAAAAGTTGTCAAATCTCTGCAATAGACAGACTTGACATAATGAAAAGAAATGCCTCTGGGAGAGTAAATTAAAATTAAAGCTTGCTAAGGGTTTTGTGATATATTTAACTTCTTTCATTCTGTATTTTCTCATTTGAGAAGGTGTTTTAAAGTTTAGATTTCAAATCATTTTGTGGGAAATTGATCCAAAAGGATTTAGAAAATGTGTGAGAAAATTTTAAACAGAAGATTAATTTTAGATATAAGGACGGGTGTTTGACAGTGTTGTAAAACTGTAAGACACAAGGACTTCTCTGTGTTTGTGGAAGTGTCCAGACTATTTCGCAGTTGTAGAAGCATCCACAGACAGTACACCTGCCAAGAGTCAAAATCCAAACCAAACAGTTGTCCATCCAACTTCTGGTGACACTTGATTTCTTCCTTGGGCCTAGGAGAACTCAATTGTTATTAAACTAGCAGTTGTACGAAATTTATGCGCAACCGAATAGCTGATAGGGTCTATCAATATTTCATCTATAACCGTAAAGCTGAAATGCAAGAATATTCAAAAAGAGCATATTTATAATTGTATATGACTAGGGTGTATCAATTTGTAATCGTAAATTTGAAATGCAGATTTGCATGAAAAACATTGGGAAATAAATTGTAGAAATATTGAGAAATAAATCGACCAAAAAATTGTTGGCATGGCTTCAAGTACATTTTTAATGTGTTTATTGCATTAAGTTGGATACCAGCTTTAAAAAAAAATGAAATTATAGGTGGTAAGCTAAAAAATTATTGCATTCATGTAGAGAGTGGTGGTGTTATCTCATAAATGCAACATATGTTTCACCTTCCCATTATTTTAATATGTGAAATATAATTAAGTAAAATGGAAATTTCGATTAAAGTGAAAATTAAAATATATATAGTCTATTTTGAATTATATATATTGAATAGTAAAGAAAATTTGAGCCTATAATAAATCTTATAGTTTATTTTTCTATTAAATTATTGCTAAGGTTCATGCTAGGTTCATATAAAGAAATCATAGGGAGGGGCAAAAACCATGATTAGAGAAATTAAAAGCATTGGTAGGGTTGTATAGGATTTTGCAAATAAATTTGGATCACAAAGATAGTTGCGTATCTAGAATTGGAAAACACATGTAGGGTTTTCAATAGAAGTATGTGCAAGTGTAGGTGTAAAAGTGAGTGTGATTGTATGTGTGTGCGTGTGTGCATGCCTGCATGTGTGTGTGTGCATGCGCATGCTCGTGCATGCATGCACATGTGTGTGTGCACGCTCATGTGCATGAGAGAGAGAGAGAGAGAGAGAGAGAGAGAGAGAGAGAGAGAGAGAGAGAGAGAGAGAGAGAGTGCATGCATGTGTGTGTGTGTGTGTGCACGTGCGTGCATGCATGTGTGAGTGCGTGCGTGTGCATGCATGTATGTGTGCGCACGCATATGTGTGCATGTGTGTGTGTCAAATTCATAAAAGATAGATATTATTGCAATAATCATAAAGATAGATTCTCTTGTAATGATCATAAAGATGAATTCTCTTGCAATTCTCTTATTGCAATGGTCATGATCTGAAAGGAATTAATTGATTGAATGTATTTTTAATAACATGTCATTGGTAATCAAAATGAAAATCAAGTTTTATTCAAAGAAGTTAATGAAATTAAATTAAAATTTGGGATTTTATAAAATGGAATACCTCATTGATAGATATTATAAGTGTTCTTACTCCTAGCAAAATGGTGATAGATTTTTTTTAAAAGAACATGTTGAATGGAATGAGGCTAAGTTATCTTATATTTATCCCCATTTTTTTTTCAATTTTCATGAGTTTATAGTAGAACACTCAACATAATAGATCCATCAAATATTTCATCAAAGTATTCTTCAAATCTTCTATTAAGTTCTCATTAAATTTCTATTCAATGATAAAAACTTGATAGAAACTTGTTCAAATACAATTTAAAGAATTTTTATTTAAAAATGCTAACATTAAATATTTTTTTCACCTCTTAACATTAATAATATATAATTATAATTATATACGTAGTAGTAATATAACTATGACCAATACCACCTATCTGCACAATTCAACCAACTTTGTTGTAGAAGAAAAAACTTCGGTGGCATAGTTATGGGCATAATGATTCACAAACTCATGAATGAAGAGAGAAATATAAGATGTGCCATAGTTTTCAATGCTATCTCATTTTGCCCATAATATAATGAAAGTAGTATGTAGAACTATTATTAACGATGTTCATATCCATTTAAGGTAAATTCAACTTATTTGGAACTTTCCATAGGCCCCTAAATCATTGTAATTTGTTATGAGATGTATGCCTTCATTCACTGTAACTTAGGCCCCCATAAACAAATTGTGTAATTGATGGCACTTCTTTAACTTTGAAATCAAATCATGGCTCATGGTAAAATGAATTTCTTGGGATATATCCAAGAAATAATGTAGTTCCTTATATGCTGGTGCACATCAAGAACTCAAAACTTGCTTATTTCGTTATTATGAAAACTATAGAATGTGGGTAGCTTGCATGGTTAAGCATAAGAAGCTAACGATGGTTGTTCCTCCTCCATAATATATAGTACCTCCCATTTCTACTATTGATATTAACATAAGAAGCTAACGATGGTTGTTCCTCCTCCATAATATACAGTACCTCCCATTTCTACTATTGATATTAACTTGTTTACTTTTGGTTGTTGTAAGCAATACCTACCGTAGACATTATAACAATTGCCCTCAATCAATCCCTAGCATAGTGAGATGTAGACATTATAACAATTGCCCTCAATCAATCCCTAGCATAGTGAGATTATAACTTCAACAAATCTGTACAACACTAATAATAGTCTGGTTTCCTCATATTCTTTTACTTGCTCAATATCAGTCTTTAATTACAACTATTTGGGAAGGAACCAAGTTCAGGGTTTCTACTCATCCATGAGCGAGTGGGCAACAGGGTTTCTGTTCTCCCATGAGTGATTAGGCAAGGTTTCTACTCTACCATAAGGGTGTTGGCTTGCATATAAGAACATGTTATGATGTACGTATTCATAATATGGATGGTGTAACAAGTGCAGTCCAAAGGTGTAAGGGAACCAACTATGTGGCCAAACAACACTAATTTTCATGTGGGTACTTGCCTGCACATAAGAACAGACCTTGGTATGCAAATTCACAATGTGGGCAATGGAACCAAGTGCAGTTCGACAAGAAGGGCACCCACACAAATCATAGCTATAGTCTACAATTATTAGACTACATTTCATTTCATTATTAGACATATTTTCTATCTTTGTAATGAGAAATTTTGTTCAAAATAATATGTGACATAAAATTACTAGGGTCAAATTGGACTGGAATATTTGAATGTAAAAAATGATACATTTTAAGCACTACGTTAAGCCTAGATGTAGTCATATGTGAGACTTGGAAACATCTAGAGAAATGGAACAAAATAAAAACATCTATTTCAGATAACATCTTACAGTTTCTACTCAACGCCAGATAGGTTCAACATTAACCTATTAAACTGACGAAGGAGAAGTTAAAAAATTTACAGAGAAGGAGCAACTGCGTGTATAAGCTGCAAGTCTTAAAATTTGGTACCTTTGTCATTCACTACAACTACACTCGTGTTGTTGTTAATACTCTTCAATTTGCCCTTGAATAATACCCAATAAGCTTTCTCTCTGAGCACCGCAGCCCTTTCCATTCCTCCTCCTACACTGAGATCTTGTGTGCAAATTCTTATTCCCTTCGGGGGCTTTCTCTTTCTTTCTTGACATATCACTTTGGGTCTTGATGGCATGTTCCGTTTTTGGACTAACATGGGTGATGTGCAACTTGCTTCTTTGCTTCTTCATGATAGTTGCAGGAGCATCCACATTCCATTTGCAGATACATTTATTGCCTTCCTTGCCAACTTGTACAACATGAGAGAATACCCAAAATGTTTTGAGCACACAGGAATAATTTAAAAACAACGTCTGACGATTTTTTAGCACCGCTGACAGTTTCTGGTGTCCGACGATTTCTGGGAGCAAAAAGATCCCACTATAAGCCTATCAGCTAAAGATCTATAAATAGCCATGTATGCAAGTATTCAAGGCATGTCTACTAGTTGAAGAATTAGTGGGTTATTGTATGATTCAATTACGTTCGCGGTAGGGAAAAATAAGGAAAAGAAGGTAAGATTTCTCAATAGTTGTAATTCTCTCTTTCTAAGGTAATAAAGGAAGGTAGTAAGGTACATTGTTGCTACGACAAGATTGATTTTACCTCCACACTAAGGGTTGTCCAGGATAAAAATCAGTGTGCTTTCATTTGTTATTTCATATCTGCTTTTCAATACAATAATTCCTTCTCTATAGTGGATTAGCTGTTTTGCAAGATTTTAATTGTGGTTGATTTCTAAATTCTAGTTTTAAGTATTTGTAGAACATTTTTTATATCAAAGCAACTTGATTTCTTGTGGATTTTTGCAAGGATTTTGTATTAGAGTGACAACAAGTGCAGCCATGGAGGAATTAAATATAAGGTTGACAACATTAGAAGGCCACGTGAAAGGCATCGTGAAAAATCAACAATAGTTGAGGCAGCAACAAGAGCACGAGTAGGAAACAAGGTAAAATAGAAGAAGAATAAGCTTCCATCCATGAATTGGTAAAAGTTTTGACTAAAAAATTTAGTATTGGTGATAATAAAGATGATTATAAAAATGAGAATTTATTGAATGAATCCAATGTAGAAGTAAAGGAAAATAATGTGAACCCATTTAAGGTTGAAATACAAGTAGAGATTAAGTCTTTTAATGGACAAATTAATGCAGAAGTATTAGATACATGGATTAAGCAATTTAGAGGTCTATTTTAGTGTGCATAAAATAAATGGAGCACAAAAAATTAATTTCACATCTAAATATGATAGATCGTATTCTTGTATGGTGGGGAACATATGTTGCAAATTGTAGAAAAAGGAAAAAGCCAATACTTGATAGATGGGAAGAATCCATAAAATTAATGAGAAATTTCTTATCTCATAGGACATAAAGTTGATAAAAAACTAAGTGGATGTACTACAAATAATATGGTGGTCAAAGTGTGCAAAAATACCCAATAGAATTTTGTTAGCAAGCTATGACGAATGGCATGGATCTTAATGAGGGGGACATGTTAACAAAGTATCTTAGTAGGCTCCATTCTCACATTCGAAGGAGGATAGTCACTACCAATCCAATGGACTTGGATAAGTCACGTATCCAATAATACTATGTAGAGGAAGAGAAGAAGAAGAGGTATGAGGTGAGTCTTCTAAATTCAAAGAAAAAAATAGAAATAATTGAAGAATAAAGAAAATACAATTGTGCAAAAGGATGATAAAATAGACACAAAAAATCATTGTACTTGTTGTAATTTAGATGGGCATGTAAATTCAAAGTGTTGGAAGCTTCACGTTGAACTACATCCTAAGAATAGAAATAAGGGTAAAGAAAATGATACAAATAAATCTATTTTATCTATTCAAGAAGGGAAAATAGAGATAAATGATAGTTCAAATATAGATCACAAACTTGGATGCATGGCCACTAAGGAAAATAAACTTGAGGAGATGAATAATATTCTTGTTTTAAAGTTGCAAATTCAAAAGAACATAACTATTGCATTGATAGATCCAGGATCACAATATAATCTCTTTTTGAAAACTTGGCTAAGAGGCTCCATGGATATGCATAGAAGAACATCCACATCCTTATCCATTGGGATGGGTGAAAGAGGTGTAGAAATATAGGTGGATAAAATGTTCAAGGTAAAATTTAGGGTTAATGCACATTACATAGATGAAATAGAGGTTGGTGATATCCCCCTTGATACTTTTGATATTGTTCTTGGTAATTTATATCTTTATGTTAGGATGATATTTTCAAGAGAAGGATGACAGATACATGTGGTTCAAGGATGGAATCAAATACATAATTAGAGGGCACTAAAGCAAGGCTAAAGTAGCTATAGTAAGTGTTAACCAAGCAATCAAATTGATTCAAAAAATTAAACAATTTTGTTTGCTCTTGCTTAAATATAAGATTGAAGATGTTATGGTCATCTATACCATGAATTTCTCAAAATTGAAAGGCTTGGATGAAGTCTTGTCATCTTTTGATGTTCAAAGAGTAATGTAGTCATGGATGTAGGATCCAATTAGGGAGTATCCAACCATGTAGGTAAAAAAATACAATGACACTACAAATAGATGAAAATATAATATTATTGATTCATAGTCAAAATTACATTCACAATCTTGTCACAGGGGCTTACAACATGAGGCCTCAACCTTTAATGAATTACAAGCACAATTAGTATGAAAATTACAATTTATATGCTCATATACAATATGATGCTCTTTAATGTTCTATTAAACATGTTGGTGTCATCCACCTCCCAGGAGCACCATCTACAACAAACCTTCACAAAAAATGAGAGAGGCAACACAAGGCCATTTCACCAAATAAGGAGTGAATAAAAATGAGATGAATAATTTACATATTGTACAATCTTTTAAAGGCAAGAAAATATATGACGGGTAATCTTTTAACTGATAAAACTACCCTAATGGGAATACCTTTCCAAACTAATTATTTAAGCCTAAGTAAAACTTAAGCAAGGTAAAACCTATTTACCCTAACACCCCCCCTTAAGTGCAACTTAGGGAGAATTATTATGCAATATGGGTCCCGGCTACACAACCATGTTAGGTACCCATTTACAATGCAAAAAAGAAATCTCTCACAACTAGAGAAAAGGAGAAAAACCCTGTGGGAAAAAACCCCTCCCCAAAAGAGAGAAAGAAAACAAAAATGATACATCCCCTCAAGTACTACATACATCCTGTATATACAATCTATGGCCCCCCCATAAGAGGGAAAAAGAGATACTATATAGCCCCCCCCACAATGTGTAATCACCTGCAAAAATGGTAAGTGCCTGAGGACAGAACATGATCCAATGTCGACAAACCACTTGTCTCCCTTTTGGAAGAAACAAAACCAAGTACTAATACAAGAATGCTTCCCACTCTAGATATGAATTGAAAGAAAGAAGCATTAAAATGTATGATGATGTCTCTAAAATCTGCTCATGTGTCGCTAAGACCTTGGAAGATGATGCCATGAACCAATCAGGAACATGCCCAATCACAATAGAAGGTGACAAACAAGGTACCATTGGAAACTATTTTTGAACATTCTCCAAAGACAAAGATGGAGTGACAACAATTGTACCACAAATATCATCAAATAGGAGGGATAAACCCTCAAATGTGTCTTCCAAGTCAGAAATATGAGATTCTATGAACAATGAACTAATGTCCAACAAATACGAATCCCAATCAAGAAGACAATGAGATACTGGTTGTGATGAATCACTGGACCTGCTCAATGAATCACCACCAAAAGATGAATGGTCCTACTGAACAGGAATAATAGGAGCCTCAATCAATGACTCTGCACAATGAATCACTGAAGGTGAAGGTACATCAACTGTCCCTGATGGAGAAGAAGGAGAATTTGAAGAACCCTCATCATCCTCATCTGAAGATTCAAAGTTTTTCAAAACTTCAAACTCTTGCATAGTAGCATGATCATAGGGTATCCTATATGAAAAATGAAGAGGCACAAGACAATCTGAAACAGGATCATCTGGGAATAACTGAGTATTAGGATCTCCATGTATATCCCAAATTTTAATCCAAAGAATATGAGGACACTCAAAATGATCAATAGCATTCAAAGTGGCATCATCAATATGCATTGCAAAAACTCCTAGGACATGATCCCTATTGCAATTCCATGCAAATTTCTTACTATCAGTACCAGGAAGGGGAACTAGATTATATAAATGTGGCAACAAATGAATCCATCTGAGATGTTTTATGATACCATCTCTCCATCGTTTATAATTTCCCCTTTTCAACATAATCACATCAGGATGAAATGAAAACCCCATAATGAACTATGACAAATCTCTAAAATTACAAAGACATTAACCTTCAACAACAATTAGAAACTCCCAAATACTAAAAATGAAGCTTTCAAATCAGCAAAATTAGGCAGATTTACCTATACCATTGCAAGCTTGGCAAAATCAACTTTTCGATGATATGCGGAATGCTAAAAATAGACTCTGGATGCCAAAGATATGCTCTATGGAAGAAAAAATGCCTATAGGACCGGATTAAGCCCTTGGTCACCCACGTGACCACCTCCTGCAAGTGAGCAAAAAAAATGTAACAAAGAAGTTGCAAAATATGATAGCAATCGTGCCAATCAATCACTAATCTCAAACAACAGCAAAAACGGGAACTCCATCAGCCAGATCGATCCTCATTGAAACTGAGAAAAAAATGCCTCACAAAAAAACTTTGACGGCTTATCTCCTCACACTGCCATGCCACAACAAGTGGAACAAATGCCACGGTCAGGAAATTTAACGCCAAGAGGTTCCAGGCAAAACAGAAAATAGGCAACTTTAAAATTTGAAAATTTTCAAATGCCAGAAAAAACAATCCCAAACACTCTGATGAAAACTCTCAGAGGAAGGAGTGCAGAATGGTTGGCTTTGATACCATGTTGGTGTCATCCACCTCCCAGGAGCACCATCTGCAACAAACCTTCACTGAAAATGAGAGAGGCAACACAAGGCCATTTCACCAAATAAGGAGTGAATAAAAATGAGATGAATAATTTACATATTGTACAGCCTTTTAAAGGCAAGAAAATATGACGGGTAATCTTTTAATTGATAAAACTACCCTAATGGGAATACCTTCCCAAACTAATTATTTAAGCCTAAGTAAAACTTAAGCAAGGTAAAATCTATTTACCCTAACAAAACCTTTATATTTCAACATTATAGATAACTTTCTATGTAGAGTGAATGGTGCTTTTATAGTACAAGTGCAAGAAAATAGAAGGTTATGCTCTGACCAACAAGGTCGTATAGAATGCTCAATGCGTAATGAAACATGTAGAAATACCTCTTCCAAAATGAATGCAGTAAGTTATAAACATGAGACCTTGATGTGGTTCTAGTCATGAACCTCCTTGAGACCAATTTAAGCTTGTACATATTTTCAAAGGTTACCACAAAGCTTGGATGTTTGTTGCATGGCCCAACTAAGTCTTCTTTGATAAGAAATTTGACAAGTTGTATCATTGACCATAAATAAATACTTTATGATGGCATGACATGTTGTACTATAATCTAATGAAGATTTGATATCAATTTGGAAACTCTGGGATCAATATGCATTCTTGCAAAGTAAGATAATTGTCTAGAATTTTGATGTGCTAAAATGAACAAGAATATGCGTCTGTGGTATGCCTAATCTTCTATGGTGAGAGTATGATGATTGGAACATTATTAGAAAAATTATGAAAAATAAACGTGAAAGAAAATATTCTTAGTTGATGCAAGATTTCTGTTGTACACCATGGATGCTCATGTGCATCAAAGAGCCAAGAGGGTTTCCAACAAGAAGGGAGGTGGAGCATGAGATTCAACTCTTACCGAAATCTTCTTTTGTGAATATCTACTATATCGACAATCACTAGTAGAGAGAGCAACAAGATCAAGAGGTAGCTTTAGGAGCTATTGGAGCAAGAGGTGATTCTACAATGGCCTTGATCTCATGAGGCTCCACCTTGACTCCTTCATGTAACACAATATGACCTAGGTACTCAACTTATTCGACTTTGAACACACACTTGGATTGCTTAGCATAAAGCTAATGCTACTCAAGAATATCCAAAACTTGATTTACATGTTGCAAGTGTTCCTCCCAAGTTTTTCTAGATATTAAGATGTCATCAAAAATACCAAAACAAATTCTTATAGAAATGGCTTGAAGTTAGAGTTCATCAAACTTTAAAATGTAGTATTCCAAATACAATGTCCATTAAATAATATTTTTATTACTAATACAATTTTATGTTCAATAAATTACTAATCTTTTGATTCATTTTGTATGTAAAGAAACTTCTTATATCATATCAAAATATGGAGAGAGAAAGTGTGGATATAATAAAGAATATATAAATAATTTTCTTTAGGACTAACTTAATGAAAATTTTACACATATACCATAGTGTATATGAATTCATAACTTGCAAATTGAATTGTTAGTATAAGATTAAAGTATTGTAATAGTGAAATTTGTATATAGCTATGATATTTCTTATTTAGTTTTTGAATTGGTAGAATAAGAAAAAAGTATTGTGATAGTGAAATCTGCATAGTTGTGTTATTTTTCATTTAGTTTTGGGATTATTATGATGAGAGCGACTCAATGCAGACATTTTGACAATAACTTAATTTTGTGTAAAGTTAGGTCCCCTACCTTATGCCACCTACCTAGATCCATTATAAAAATTCATATGCACTTATCTCTTACTCTATCCTTGCATTCACACATACCTATTCATTTTCCCTACTTGTACATTTATTATACCCATACATGCACATACTTTCATATATTTGATTTCCATGGTGATTTAACAATTTCTTATGCCTAAGATTATTTCTAGGATTAGGAGGTCGATCCCACAATCACAACCCTGACTCTTTCAAATTTAATAGCTTTAAATGAGGCCAACTAAGCACAAAATTATGCAATGTGTTGCTATGTTCTTATATTTGAAGGAATTCAATGCATATATTTTAAACATATCTTAATCATTAAAGAATCAAAGAATCATTCACATACCATTTGTATTACAATACTTCAATTGGTGCACTAAAAGGAATAGAGATCTACACAATCATTTTAGGAGCATATGCACATCTAACTTAAATGTTGTTTTCAATTCTTGTACACACATTTGTATGGGTTTACCTAGGAGAATGTGTCCTCTATCAACACAACAATAGCCCTTCTAGGGTATTTCTAAATATCATTTTCTCTCAAATTAGCAGAAACGAAAAAATAGACAAAGATTAATTACGAAGATCAATTAGGCAAATTAAATAACAAAAGTATATAATTCCTTAAGGTCAAGTCCAAATCTAGAGAATGAGTCCATGATCACAAACTTGACCCTAGACATAGTATAGGATCAATATAAAGACCGAGGCCTTCATGTAATAAAGAGTTCAAATTTTTAAGATAGAAAAAACAATATCCTAGAATCTTGATCAAAAAGAAATTTTTTTAGTCATAAAACTGATTATCTTATCTACCACATTTACTTAAAATAATTATTAGAAATCATCAAATTTATTTACTAATTTTATTATTGAATTAGGTTAATTTATGTTTATATATGCAACTAGGCTTAGAATTTGAAGGTTCCCCCTACCTATCATATAATTTTTTTTATGATGGTTTGGTCATTTAACTACCTTTTAATTGATGTTCTAAGAAAAATATAAACTGTCAACATTTTTTTTATATTGAAATAATGCATGTGACAAAAAGGAGTTGTTTAAAGACTGTGAAAAATAGCAGCAATCAATAGCATACTCACAAACAAAACTACAAATAGCAAGACTTCTTCCTTTGGAGAAACTTCACAGTGATCAGCTGAGATCAATTGGTTCAAGCTGTTCACTTTGATATTCACAACTATACTGAATCTTCCCTTGGCTACAGAGGATTCTTAAAACTGAATGACAATGGAGGAAGTAGCAATAATTCTTTTTGATCCCTGTAATTGTAAATCATGCTTAATTACAACGCTTCTTAACCTCTGTTATTGTAATTTGTAAAGTTGTACAATGTACTTATTCCATATATAATAAACAATGAATAACAAGTATAGACAAAGCAAAGATTTGTTTCTAAATTGATTTTTAAAATTTATTGATGCTAAACATTCTAAAAACTTTGAAAAGATTCTAATTTAATATATATTTCTATATCAATTAAAAAAAATTCAAGATAAACATTGTAAAAGAAAACATATTCATTTGTATTTCTATAATAAAATATTATAAAATGATATATATTATATTATATTTCCTTATAATAAAATTTTACGATTTACAAATAATTTAAAAATAATTTAAAGAGTTAGAAGTCAAGTTATACAGTCTAATAAATTTTATGATTGTAAAATACAGTCTAAAATTGAAAAAAGGGTCAAATCAAAATCTTCACCCTAACAATTAAAATCTTCTCTGGCCTAGTAAAATTGTCATGCATTCAGCTTCTGAACAATTTCATGTTAAGTCACCTTATGTCTTGCCAAGACGACTCAAGAATCACTTTGTAATAGCTCATCCATTGATAACTAAACAATTGTTATTATTACAATAGTACAAAGAAAGATACTACTACTTGACACTTGTTGAAGATGCCACAACTGCATTTATTACTATAAAAAGCTTTCACAAGAAGCTATCACAAGGTGATATGGCATTATAGATGCATAACCGGTTGCCAGTTGCCTCTCCTATCATTTTTTTGTAGATTTCTATGGAGGTGCAACTGTGGGGCCTAATTTTGATGGTCGGGTTTGCACCTCAAGATATTTATAGACAGCCAGTCCAGTCATAGTTCGAGTCTCAAAAGCAGCAGACTTTGCTGCTTCTACTTGTCCACTTGGAATATGCTGCCCGGTCTTGCAATAGAGAGCAAAGTTCTCACAGTTGTTAGAAAGAAGATTGTAATTTCCAGCCCCTTCTTTACCCAGCTTTTCTGCTCGACTTATTACTGTTTTCGGGGGATCTGAAGTCGCAGTCGTGCAAGTTCCTTTTTCTCCAGAAACTCCGTATTTATATCGATAGATATCTCCTCCCTGCGAAAAGCAATCCAAGGAGGAGGCCACTACTCCACTGCTTGTCTGCTCTATCACTCGGTTCTTCCCATCATAAATACCTGTATGCCAATCTCCCCAAAACAATTAAAAATTAAGAATCTTCACAAACAGAATAAAATTAAAATTTTCTTCCATCTACACAGATGATTTCTAAATATCTTTCCTTGTTATATCTGATTAAAGATGGCAAACGGTTAATCCAAATTACCCAAAGCAAAGAAAAATAAATAAATACATTCAAAACGAGTACCGTGGTGATAATATTCGACTCCGCCAGCCTCCCTTGGACTGTAAATATGATCACCACGTTTGATTTCCTTTCTGCTAAGGCTCCCCATTTCAAGTGTTGGTACGCCACTTTCTTGGCTCAGATGAGAGGGTTTTATAATGAAAAAAATCCTTTGCTTAGTCACTAAGCTCAGAAACTAATTCTATTGCTACTTTTTATTCGTCCACAAAATATGCTCATTTGATTTAGATATTATTATTCTTAGACGATGGAATTTGAAAAACTTTTGATTATTTTAGACTGTAGGAATCAGGTAGTCCCCTATAAACTGCAGTGTGCCCGATAAACTTTTTTCATGTGACATGACACTAGTGTGACACACCCTTGAATTCAAGAGGACAGAGGAGACTGGAACCTTTCACCTGTGATTTAATATGCCTTTACAACACAATTTATTTCTTACCAAGTTCAATTCAATCGGTTTTACAATCCCATTGTCATCTCATTTCAATATTTGTTTATATACAAATCGAGGGAATTGATACTTCATTGACATTGTATCTAACAAGCTTGCATATTAATTTGGATGTTTAAGAATTGTCTTTCTATTCATATAGAAATAATAACAATGACAGCTCATATGAGATCTTGGAATCAGGGCTTAAATTTGATGGCCGTATGGTCGTAATTAGTAATTTTAGCCGTAAAATACAATTAAAATTTTAGGAAGACTGTATCACTTGAAAGGCAAGATTTTAAGTAAACTGTCAAATTTTCTATATAATTATTTTATATATATTTTTAGTCTATATATTTTTTTTCCTAAAATAGATAGGCTTTAATATCTGAAAGGCAACTTCAAATAGATAACCGTCATAAAAAAATTACTTAACAGGCAGGTTCAATAGTCAAATTTAAGCCCTGCATGCAGGGCTTAAATTTGATGGCCGTATGGCTGTATTTGGCTATTTTTGCCGTAAAATACAATCAAAATTTTAAAAAGATTGTATCACATGAAAGGGTAGATTTTAGATAGAACGTCAAAATTTCTATAGAGTTATTTTGATATATGTATTTAGTTTATAAATAATTTTATAATAAAAATATGTCTTAATATTCAAAAGACAAATTTGAGTAGATAACCATCATGAAAAATTTGCTTGACAGGCAGGGTCGACTGTCAAATTTAGGCCCTGCTTGGAATGACCAAATTAAAAAATCCTGTCTTTTTTTCCGAGATAGAATATTATTCCTTTTACATTTGGCCATAGACTAAAGTAATTAAACTATATACTAATCGAATAATTATTTAGAATTAATATTTGAGATAGTAATTATTAGTCTCTTTTTTGGTAGAGAGTACTTATGTTTTGGATTCGAACCATTTTTTTTTTCAAATGTTTTGTAGTGAAAAAAGTATTTCTTAGATTTTTGATTGGGTGTTGACTATTTTTCTGGTTAACAGATATTTTCTATAAAAAAAATTGTAAAAAGGCTATCCAATGGAAGAGGGCAAGGGAAAAATTAAACATAATTTTAAAGATTTGTAGTTGTTTGTTAGAGGCAGGGCACGTATTTGTGTACTTGACTGCAACTTAGGGTTTTTGGGCATTGTGTGGTGAAAATATCTCTTGCATGGAGCCGTGGAAATAAGGTATGAACATGTGTCAAAAATTTTGTTAAATAAAAAATGAGTGTTTAAATAAGTTGTTCTAGAATGTCATATTGGTATTTTTTATTACCTTTTACTAAATTTATTGATATCTTTGATCCATTCACATTGCAAATGCAGAGCTTTGTTGTTGTTTGTTATATTTTTTCTAGATTAGGGTTTGCATGCTCTATATCTAAAAAAATGTGTAAAAGCTCTGCAAATGTTGAGGGAATGTGCAATTTCACTATTAAGTTGTTTAGGGCCACAATTTTTGTTTGTGTTCATGATGAATCTTTATAGGAGGAGAACAATGCTTGCAAGTAGCTTGTATACGCCGAAATGGCTTCAAATTATTCAAAATATTTGAAGACGACATAAAATCTTCACCAAAAAGGCAAAAAAAATTGTAATTTGAGAGACATAGGAGCAAAATCTTTAGAATATATTCAAGAAAAAAGAAAAAATCTCTACAACTTAAGCGACAAAGAAGAAAAGTCTTTGAAGAAGGTAGAAATTTGTGAAGAGAAAAGTAAATCTTATTGCAACATTGAGGAATTTGAGAAAAAACCTCATTGAAGCCTGAAAAGCTAGTGGCTTATCCACGTTGCCACATCTTGGAGATGAAATTTTGTTATTTCAAAAATTATTCCAAAGCCAACACCGAAACCAATCTCAATAGCTTCATTTTACTTTGTACCAACTTTCTTGTTCCCCATCTTTTCGCAACCACTATAGTAGCTTTGTTTGTCTTTATGAGTGGAGCTCTACTTTGGTTAAGATTTCTTTTGATCTTTATATTTCAAAGTATTGTGAGGGTATATATAACCAACCTAGATTGTATATCAATTACAATGTAGCACTTTTTAGTTCAAATTCAGGGGTTGAAGGATGAATTTGTGGCAAGTGCTTGTAAGAGAAAAGCCATCAACTATCAAAATGAATAAGCTAAACCTAAAGGCGAATTCAGGTATTTTATAAGGTTTGATTTTTTAATTTGTATATATGCCTAAAATACTTAATTGAAAGATTTCAACCATTTTTGTAGTTTTTTTTATTCACCTTATGGAGTAACCTAGGGATTGGTTGTCATAAGACGCATACATCTTCCTTCAAATTCACTCTAAACTTCCACATGGCCTTGTTCATTCAGGCTTGTCATATATGGTGAGTTTGGATGTGATATTTTGGGCCCAATTTCAAGACTTTGAAATTTGAACATGAGATTCCTTATTGGGAGCCCCAAACTTTGTATCACTTGAGTTCATTCCTTTTCGCTTTGTTTTACTCATCCAACTTGATTGTTTGCATTATAATTAAGATTTTAACTAGCCAATGTCCTAAAATACAATACACCTCATTAATATAGTTCATTAGGAAGAGGAGGATAATTTCACTATTCAAAATAATCTTTGCTCTTGTTGTGTTCACTTCAATATTTATTCAATGATATTGGTTGATGTATTGGGGCAAGCAATCATTTTATATGGAGAAGTTATATTTTAGAGTAAAATTTTGGTCCTAGGAAGGGCACATGATTTTAATGCCTTGTGATAAATTTTAATTTTGTTGTCTACCCATTTTTAATTTTCAAATTTTGATTAAATAATGGTGTGTTAGTATGTTTCTTCTTTTGTGTCTATTATGGATTGTAATATCTTTCTTAGGACATGATATGCCTTTGGAAGCCATGAGTTGTTTTTTGAATAATATTATTTTATCAGGCCTTATAATAGGTTTAACTTTCACCAAGTTTTTCCAACGTATGTTTGTCATCTCCACCCCTATTGCTATTACAAGACTTGGTCTTCTCATCAAAGGCGAAAGGTTTTTAGAAACCTTAAGAAAGCTCAAGGTTGTGGCCTTTGACAAGACTAGGACTCTCACAAAAGGATAATTTCAAATAGTGGACATCAAGTTTGTGGAGTTAAAGGCCACAAATAGAGAGGATTTGTTGCATTGGAATGTAATAATTTCCATCATAGGTTCTCCAATATTCTATTCAGATCTATTCATATATATCTATGGGTAAGTAATAAGGGAAATACATACTATCTAGATTGTAAATCAACACATCCTATGGCCATGGCCCAGTGGTAGCATACTGCAATAAATATGGAATTCAATCTACTGAGGTGAAGTATTTTAATATATTACAACTTGAGAGGGCATCTAAAAGGTAATTTCTAGCCAAAATAGCTACATTGGCAATAATCATTTGAAAAATTAGCTTTCCTAGGGCCAAGATAAAATTTACACTTGCAATACTAATTATTTTTCACGTTATAATTTTCAAACTGTTAACATTTTAGCAATGGTGGATTATACATGTACCAAACATGTGGAATATGGAAGTATCCATAGTGGCATATGTTAGAGTAATTGGTTTCGGCTACCTAAATCTATAAACCTTATTCTAAAGTCATACGTTTGGGGCAAGTTAATCATTGCTTATGAAGGTTGAGGAGTTTAATCTTACTTTAAATGTTAGTACTTTTCTTTAAAAACATTAAACAGATAGTCAAAAAACATTGTGCATTTTTTGTTTTGTTTTTGATCTAGTTGAATTAAAATCTTTCAAGTTTCTTATTGATGTTCCCTTTGTTCATGTAGGGTATATTTATTTTTGTAATAGGTTTTGGGATGACATGTCTACTTAGTATAAATTCTATAAGAAGTTTAACTTGAAAATGTTATATATTAATAGTTTGATGTCTTAAAGATCTATTAATGGGACTATGAAACATTATCAAATTGATAATGTTTTGTTATTGAGATTTCAGCAATACAAGCCTAGTTATACTGCCCCTTAGTTATCTTTATCTAAAGGCATTGCCATTAATATTAGGTAATTTGTCCATATCTCTCCTCATCTATTGAGTTCTATTGTACATTAAAATTACTCTAGAATGTACCTTCTTATCATTACTAATCTAGTCTTGTTCCATCAAAGTAGGTCAAGCAAGGAAATATCTAAAGTAAGATTGGACTTTCATGATCCTCACCTTCTTTCTATTGTCCCAATAGAGAGAACTTTTCATGAGTGAGTATGGTGAATACTCATTAGTAAATTGAAGTGGCACATATGTTTGCATTTGGTTTCCTTGAATCGACACCCCATTATTCTCATCTCCATTAGATTTTAGCATATTTCTTGTATTTTGTGCTGAGAATCCCTTGTTAGTCCATGATAAATAACATTATTTATCACTTCTTATGTAACTTAGTTTTTTCCTCATTGGGAGTCTTGAATGCTTGAGGGAAAAAATGTCTTAATAAGATGTACCTAGCATTATATTTTAAATAATATATTAAAGATTTATATCAAATGACAATTACGTATTCAATGGTACAATAAGAGTTTCCTATTGTAATGTCCTAATTCTTATGACTTCCTTGTATACTAACCATAGATTTGGGTTGATATTTAGCTAGGGCATAACAAAGGGAATTAGATCTACCAAACTGAAAGTATTTCACTAATTTATAACAATAGTCAACAAACTCTAAAATTCCTACTGCAAGTGTGTTTCACTAGTCTCATAGTTTCATAGTCATTTTTTCTTAAATGTTAATCAATCACCTTAGCAAAAATTGTGTGTCTTTAAAATTGTGTCATGTCCATTTTTCACCTCCCATAGATTCTTTGTTTGCATTTGAGATCCTTCACTAGTATGAGTATATTCCTTCATGTACCACTAAAGAGCTCATTGTCCTAGTGTTTGTTGACTTTATAAGACTTAGTCGAATGTCATAGAAGTTTGAATTCGAAATTAAAATCTTGAAGTAGTTTTATGCATCTCTTGAAATTGAATTATCATTTTTATGGATTAATTGGTGATTTGATTTTTGGCATTTTTTTGTATTCAAGTTGAGACATGCTCCATGTTATTCTAAGTGATTCTCATTCCTTGCTATAAAAAGTAGTTAGTTGTAATATAAAAAATGGCATATATGTAAGTTTGAAATTTTGTATATAACAATATCCATCTCAAATCCCTTACTACATGACTATTAACCCTCCATTCCTTTGCTACATGCCTAAATCTCTACATCACTCAACTATGGATAAATCACAAATGCATGTTTTCACTGGTTGGCTATGGTATTAATTATGGCACCCATAGTTTAGTTCTTATTTTCCTTTTTTAAAATTTAAGTTAGGGTTTGGTTTTATTAATTTCAAGGAGTTTTTCCTTCAATTCAATGAGAGGTGGGTGGCATGAAGCATCTTAGTGGTAGGTTAGGGTAGCTATTTTACGAATGTACTCTTTCAAGACATATTTGAAAATCTGCTTGAAGGTTATTTATTCTTCCACCATAAATACTTGCTTCCATTATATTTATTTTTTAAACTAACTATTAAAAATTATCAATTTATCAATTCCAATTATAACTAATTAATCTAAACTGAATTATATTAATTAATTGCACTTGTTTATTAACTTAGATTAGATTCCAAAAAATAAATTGCCATTAGTACCTGATGCTCAACAACAAAAAGATATCCCACAGACTTGTGCAAGTGGCATACGCTCTACAAGGTTAAGTAGACCTTTTGAAAGATTTTCTCCTTTATTATATTATATTTTATTAACTAATTATGGTGAACCTGAAGGATATGAAGAAGTAATACAGGTAGATGCCAAACAACAGTGGGAGCAAGGTATGAAAGAAGAAATGGACTCCTTGCCACAGAATTGGACTTGGGACTTAGTCCACTTACCTACAAGTAAAAGAGCATTGCCAAACAAATGGGTTTATAGGTTGAAGGAAGAGGAAGGAGGCAAGAAAAGATATAAGGCCAGACTCGTGGTAAGAGGTTTTGCACAGAAAAAGGGTATAGACTTTGATGAGATATTTTCTCCCATTGTAAAAATGACTTCAATTAGGACTGTTCTAAGTATTGTGGCTAATGAAGACTTGCATCTTGAATAGCTAGATGTGAAAACAAATTTTCTCCATGGGGATTTGGAAGAAGAGATCTATATGCAATAACCAAAGGGATATGAGGTCAAAGGTAAGGAGGACTTAGTGTGTAGGCTAAAGAAGAGTTTGTATGGCCTAAAGCAAGCACCCCGGCAATGGTATTTAAAATTTGATAATTTTATGGCTGAACAAGGTTACAACAGATGTCATTCTAATTACTGTGTTTACTTTAAAAGATTGGATAATAGCAGTTATATTATCCTTGTTGGAAACAAGGTAGATAACTGAGAGGGGGGGTGAATTAGTTATATTTCCTTTTATAATTTGTGCAGCATCAAAACACATAAGCATATATAATCATGAGAGCAGAAATGAAATCAACACACATTACACAAGGATTTTAACGTGGAAACCCTATTAAGGGAAAAACCATGGGGTGACTAACCCAAGATTGTATTCTCTGTTAAAAGAATAAGAAGTACAAAATGGCACTTGCCAATTATGGCTCACTGCCCGAGCATACTGCTCACAAGAGGCACACTGCCTACAAGAGACTCACTATCTACAAAGTTTATAGAAGGTAACCAAGTGCTTGAACTGATGAGAAGCATCTGCTAATGCTGAGGTTCAGTTCCGGTTAGGCTCAATATACTGATTTAATGCACTTCATTCTTCCTCTATTCTAGTACTATTGTTCTGTCACATACCGAACTTGTATTGTTGCTTCCACACTTCTCTCTACCTTTCCTCGCACCCTATATCAACACACACACACCTTCATACCGAAATCCATTTGGTATATATATCCGCATCAAGGATTTCAACATATTTCTAGTCAGCAACCGGAATACTCAGGATATTTTCAAGACACTGATCTGTCAACTGAATCCATGCTTAATATGTGATGCGTATCAAAGTCATAGACATAGAAGTCATCAATCATGTTGCCCAACCATGTATGATCCCTCAAATATCTTGATCACCATCAACTTCTCATCCGGATTAAAGTCTGATGCTCTGCCGGTTAGTTCTTTCTCAGTCTACTCTACCTCTCAGGAATCCAACACTTAGATGCTCATATGTTTTCACTCATACATCACCGGAGGCTCAATCTCTGGAATGCAGTAGTCATGGTACTCCTCTTGACTTGTCCAAGTTCGCAACTTGCTGAGTTACACCATCTAAGAGATCCGAACTTGATTGTTGGACTTTGCTGCATGCTCTATTCTTGCTCACCGAACCAAAACACTCTTCAATCTATCTTCCGGTATAGACATACTATGTGCTGCGGATGTGTAGGATGGACTTTTTTACCATCAATGACAACACTCATGAATCCATACAGTGTACGCTTGATTGAATTGCATTGGAAATCAATAACTCTTCAATAATTACATAATTTTTATTTGCTTAAGAGTTTTAGTTGTCAAATTTGTTAACTATTGACATAAATTTGATAATTTGTTAATTGTTGTGACTAATAATCATTTACTTGTATTTTAAGAGTCTATTTGTAATCATTATGTTCTTTTTATGTGACCATTCTATTCTTTTTTATGTAATTGACAATTTTAATTAAGATATATTGACAATATTATCTATTTAAAAAAAATGACAATTACCATGGGAAGGAACAAGTGGGGAACACTTGAGCAAATTGAAGTGGAGAATGAAAAACAAAACAAGTGCATAAAAAGGATTCCTCAAATGAGAAAAGCTGGAGGAGAAGGTATGCCATCAATACCAATTGATATGAATGTAGAAACAAGTCCCAAATAACCTACTAAAATAATAAATAATGAATGAAATTTACCTAATGCAAACCAACAATAGATGCAAATAAAAACACCACCTAAAATTATTCATAAAATACCAAAGTATCTAATTGAAATTGATGAAAATATTTTAAAACCAATGCCCAATAAGATTCCCAGATGCATATGTAGAAGAATTGCTAATAAAATATGGAAAACATTTTTTAAAAGATTAAATGAAATAAGAAGGTGCTAATAATTTTTTTAAATGATTAAAATCTTAATTTTAGAGACACTATGAAGATCCTTGGTCTAATATCATCCAATACTGATAATGAAAAGCTATTGTAAGAAATATAATTAATACATACCAATGAATAGGTTCAACCTCACGCACTAAATATAATAATGTTACCTCACATGTTCTTACATCCACTATAGTAAGCAATAAAACAAAAAGTCTGGTTTAATTAGAAAAACAAGTAGATCAGTAAAGATAAATATAAAAACACTATTGAAAGCCATTAGGAGATGTGAAAGAGTTTATGATCCCAATAAAAATGAACTATAGGCCTTCTCAGGTAGACTCCCATGCAAAGATAAGGTTATTGTTGATGCCTTAAAAAATTAATTGAACAATTTTGAAAAATAACACAAGAGTTTCTCCTAATCAATGAGATGTTGTAAGAAGGAGGATTGGATCTCAAAATCATGAACCACATCCTAAATATTTCAGGGATATGACTCAAACATAATTTTATCACAAGTTTATCGAGTTATCCTCAAATAAAAATTAGTTAAAGGTATTTTGAGATGGCCAAACCTTTTTATGCTAAAATAAATCATGCATGAACTACTTGTACTTGTTGGGTGCATATTGAATTTTCCATGCATTATAATAATTATGGTCATATATGTGTTGGTTTGCATACTAATGTTGTTTTGTAGGAATGCATGATATAAGCCCTACCTAAATCATCAAGATATTTTATTTCAAGTGTATGATGTTTAAGAGTGGATAGATAATTTTTTTATAAGAAATCATGTTTGAAAATATCATGTGTTAGTTGTGGTGGTTTGCAACATTTGCAAAAATATATACATATAGAGCACACACATGAAATTGTGAAAAAAATAGTTAGTTTTAGAAAATACAAGTCAATAAAATATGGAGTAAAATATGGAAAAGAGTTAAAGATATGTTAGTTAGTGAGTAAAGATATATTTGTAGATGAATTTATGTGAATATTTTAGGGGAAAATAGTTAATGAGTATGCAATGCATACACACAAAGCTCGATGGTTGGATGTGCAATTCAAGTTGTGTAAGGACACATTTCCTCTTGGTACCATTACATTTGTTGTATATTTTGATAAGACACATACATTAGAACCATAAAATAAACTTGGGTATGTCCATTTCTTATGTATTACATTTGGTGGTTCCACCCAATCTTTTTGCACAACTTATGTCTTCAACATATCATCCTTTTCATTATGCCATGTAATCTTGAACCCAATTTAAACTTGACACCTTCTAAGCCTAAATTTTCTTAGTGATTGACTTGACTATAATTTTCTCACGCACGAGCTACTTGTGATTGACTTGGCGATTATGTAGCACTATTTTGACATAGATGAATCTAAGGATCTTGTGTAATATACTTTCAACACCAATACACTTGTTTGTTTGACATGCGATATCCTTGCTAAACCAAACACATTAAGACTAACTTGAATATCTCATGAAGTTAAATTTTTATATTCTTCTTATTAATGCATAAGAATTTTATATCTAATTTCATGTTGATTAGAATTCAAATTACTTTAATAATATCCTTTCAAATTTAATATTGTTTATTTCTTGTCAATAGAGATGTGACTTGGTGTTTGCTATGTGGGAAGACCATAGGCAGTAGCTAGGATTAAATATAGACATGATTGAATTTCTATAGTATGTAGTGAATAAATTTGGAGATAAAATATAGAGACATTGGAAACATCCATGAGTTAATTATAAATTGGATCCTGATGTTAGAGATTGTTATGTGTAGGAATTTGTGTGCAGATTGAAGCAATTTGCTCCCTTGATTCTCTTAGGATAAATCTAGTATAATTATTTTACTTGCTAAATCCATATCCAATTGTGTCCTAGTCCTATAGAGGCAAATCCAAAGATAAATTGATATGTTCTTAAGTGTTTATATCTATTTTTCCTATGGAAGAGAATTAAATGTTTTGACAAAAAGCTAATGTGTCTTGATGAGTTTGGTGATTATGACAAGAGACAACATCTCTTGAACTTTAGGACAATTTGTAGTGCTCTTTACATACATGTTTTGCTGATTTTTGTAGTTGTTACATTCATTGAACCATTCTGTGCATAACAATGCCTAAATAGTTTCTTAGGTATCAATTGAAGATTTTTTTTGTTTTGTATGGCCAATAGTAATTAGTATGAATATGAGGAATATGTAGTGTAGTATGAGCAATACATAGATAAATGTTTCTATAATTAATAGGATATTTCAAGGAGTTTTGTGAGGGTGCCATGAAACTTTTGTAATCATATTTACTATTTTGATTGTATTAAGGGGGTAATTAAGGGTACGAAAATTGTAAAACATTAAAAGACACTTGAAATGATCTCCTTATTGATACAAATGAGATTTATGGTTGGCTATAAAAAGTAGTTAGTTGTAATATAAAAAATGGCATATATGTAAGTTTGAAATTTTGTATATAACAATATCCATCTCAAATCCCTTACTACATGACTATTAACCCTCCATTCCTTTGCTACATGCCTAAATCTCTACATCACTCAACTATGGATAAATCACAAATGCATGTTTTCACTGGTTGGCTATGGTATTAATTATGGCACCCATAGTTTAGTTCTTATTTTCCTTTTTTAAAATTTAAGTTAGGGTTTGGTTTTATTAATTTCAAGGAGTTTTTCCTTCAATTCAATGAGAGGTGGGTGGCATGAAGCATCTTAGTGGTAGGTTAGGGTAGCTATTTTACGAATGTACTCTTTCAAGACATATTTGAAAATCTGCTTGAAGGTTATTTATTCTTCCACCATAAATACTTGCTTCCATTATATTTATTTTTTAAACTAACTATTAAAAATTATCAATTTATCAATTCCAATTATAACTAATTAATCTAAACTGAATTATATTAATTAATTGCACTTGTTTATTAACTTAGATTAGATTCCAAAAAATAAATTGCCATTAGTACCTGATGCTCAACAACAAAAAGATATCCCACAGACTTGTGCAAGTGGCATACGCTCTACAAGGTTAAGTAGACCTTTTGAAAGATTTTCTCCTTTATTATATTATATTTTATTAACTAATTATGGTGAACCTGAAGGATATGAAGAAGTAATACAGGTAGATGCCAAACAACAGTGGGAGCAAGGTATGAAAGAAGAAATGGACTCCTTGCCACAGAATTAGACTTGGGACTTAGTCCACTTACCTACAAGTAAAAGAGCATTGCCAAACAAATGGGTTTATAGGTTGAAGGAAGAGGAAGGAGGCAAGAAAAGATATAAGGCCAGACTCGTGGTAAGAGGTTTTGCACAGAAAAAGGGTATAGACTTTGATGAGATATTTTCTCCCATTGTAAAAATGACTTCAATTAGGACTGTTCTAAGTATTGTGGCTAATGAAGACTTGCATCTTGAATAGCTAGATGTGAAAACAAATTTTCTCCATGGGGATTTGGAAGAAGAGATCTATATGCAATAACCAAAGGGATATGAGGTCAAAGGTAAGGAGGACTTAGTGTGTAGGCTAAAGAAGAGTTTGTATGGCCTAAAGCAAGCACCCCGGCAATGGTATTTAAAATTTGATAATTTTATGGCTGAACAAGGTTACAACAGATGTCATTCTAATTACTGTGTTTACTTTAAAAGATTGGATAATAGCAGTTATATTATCCTTGTTGGAAACAAGGTAGATAACTGAGAGGGGGGGTGAATTAGTTATATTTCCTTTTATAATTTGTGCAGCATCAAAACACATAAGCATATATAATCATGAGAGCAGAAATGAAATCAACACACATTACACAAGGATTTTAACGTGGAAACCCTATTAAGGGAAAAACCACGGGGTGACTAACCCAAGATTGTATTCTCTGTTAAAAGAATAAGAAGTACAAAATGGCACTTGCCAATTATGGCTCACTGCCCGAGCATACTGCTCACAAGAGGCACACTGCCTACAAGAGACTCACTATCTACAAAGTTTATAGAAGGTAACCAAGTGCTTGAACTGATGAGAAGCATCTGCTAATGCTGAGGTTCAGTTCCGGTTAGGCTCAATATACTGATTTAATGCACTTCATTCTTCCTCTATTCTAGTACTATTGTTCTGTCACATACCGAACTTGTATTGTTGCTTCCACACTTCTCTCTACCTTTCCTCGCACCCTATATCAACACACACACACCTTCATACCGAAATCCATTTGGTATATATATCCGCATCAAGGATTTCAACATATTTCTAGTCAGCAACCGGAATACTCAGGATATTTTCAAGACACTGATCTGTCAACTGAATCCATGCTTAATATGTGATGCGTATCAAAGTCATAGACATAGAAGTCATCAATCATGTTGCCCAACCATGTATGATCCCTCAAATATCTTGATCACCATCAACTTCTCATCCGGATTAAAGTCTGATGCTCTGCCGGTTAGTTCTTTCTCAGTCTACTCTACCTCTCAGGAATCCAACACTTAGATGCTCATATGTTTTCACTCATACATCACCGGAGGCTCAATCTCTGGAATGCAGTAGTCATGGTACTCCTCTTGACTTGTCCAAGTTCGCAACTTGCTGAGTTACACCATCTAAGAGATCCGAACTTGATTGTTGGACTTTGCTGCATGCTCTATTCTTGCTCACCGAACCAAAACACTCTTCAATCTATCTTCCGGTATAGACATACTATGTGCTGCGGATGTGTAGGATGGACTTTTTTACCATCAATGACAACACTCATGAATCCATACAGTGTACGCTTGATTGAATTGCATTGGAAATCAATAACTCTTCAATAATTACATAATTTTTATTTGCTTAAGAGTTTTAGTTGTCAAATTTGTTAACTATTGACATAAATTTGATAATTTGTTAATTGTTGTGACTAATAATCATTTACTTGTATTTTAAGAGTCTATTTGTAATCATTATGTTCTTTTTATGTGACCATTCTATTCTTTTTTATGTAATTGACAATTTTAATTAAGATATATTGACAATATTATCTATTTAAAAAAAATGACAATTACCATGGGAAGGAACAAGTGGGGAACACTTGAGCAAATTGAAGTGGAGAATGAAAAACAAAACAAGTGCATAAAAAGGATTCCTCAAATGAGAAAAGCTGGAGGAGAAGGTATGCCATCAATACCAATTGATATGAATGTAGAAACAAGTCCCAAATAACCTACTAAAATAATAAATAATGAATGAAATTTACCTAATGCAAACCAACAATAGATGCAAATAAAAACACCACCTAAAATTATTCATAAAATACCAAAGTATCTAATTGAAATTGATGAAAATATTTTAAAACCAATGCCCAATAAGATTCCCAGATGCATATGTAGAAGAATTGCTAATAAAATATGGAAAACATTTTTTAAAAGATTAAATGAAATAAGAAGGTGCTAATAATTTTTTTAAATGATTAAAATCTTAATTTTAGAGACACTATGAAGATCCTTGGTCTAATATCATCCAATACTGATAATGAAAAGCTATTGTAAGAAATATAATTAATACATACCAATGAATAGGTTCAACCTCACGCACTAAATATAATAATGTTACCTCACATGTTCTTACATCCACTATAGTAAGCAATAAAACAAAAAGTCTGGTTTAATTAGAAAAACAAGTAGATCAGTAAAGATAAATATAAAAACACTATTGAAAGCCATTAGGAGATGTGAAAGAGTTTATGATCCCAATAAAAATGAACTATAGGCCTTCTCAGGTAGACTCCCATGCAAAGATAAGGTTATTGTTGATGCCTTAAAAAATTAATTGAACAATTTTGAAAAATAACACAAGAGTTTCTCCTAATCAATGAGATGTTGTAAGAAGGAGGATTGGATCTCAAAATCATGAACCACATCCTAAATATTTCAGGGATATGACTCAAACATAATTTTATCACAAGTTTATCGAGTTATCCTCAAATAAAAATTAGTTAAAGGTATTTTGAGATGGCCAAACCTTTTTATGCTAAAATAAATCATGCATGAACTACTTGTACTTGTTGGGTGCATATTGAATTTTCCATGCATTATAATAATTATGGTCATATATGTGTTGGTTTGCATACTAATGTTGTTTTGTAGGAATGCATGATATAAGCCCTACCTAAATCATCAAGATATTTTATTTCAAGTGTATGATGTTTAAGAGTGGATAGATAATTTTTTTATAAGAAATCATGTTTGAAAATATCATGTGTTAGTTGTGGTGGTTTGCAACATTTGCAAAAATATATACATATAGAGCACACACATGAAATTGTGAAAAAAATAGTTAGTTTTAGAAAATACAAGTCAATAAAATATGGAGTAAAATATGGAAAAGAGTTAAAGATATGTTAGTTAGTGAGTAAAGATATATTTGTAGATGAATTTATGTGAATATTTTAGGGGAAAATAGTTAATGAGTATGCAATGCATACACACAAAGCTCGATGGTTGGATGTGCAATTCAAGTTGTGTAAGGACACATTTCCTCTTGGTACCATTACATTTGTTGTATATTTTGATAAGACACATACATTAGAACCATAAAATAAACTTGGGTATGTCCATTTCTTATGTATTACATTTGGTGGTTCCACCCAATCTTTTTGCACAACTTATGTCTTCAACATATCATCCTTTTCATTATGCCATGTAATCTTGAACCCAATTTAAACTTGACACCTTCTAAGCCTAAATTTTCTTAGTGATTGACTTGACTATAATTTTCTCACGCACGAGCTACTTGTGATTGACTTGGCGATTATGTAGCACTATTTTGACATAGATGAATCTAAGGATCTTGTGTAATATACTTTCAACACCAATACACTTGTTTGTTTGACATGCGATATCCTTGCTAAACCAAACACATTAAGACTAACTTGAATATCTCATGAAGTTAAATTTTTATATTCTTCTTATTAATGCATAAGAATTTTATATCTAATTTCATGTTGATTAGAATTCAAATTACTTTAATAATATCCTTTCAAATTTAATATTGTTTATTTCTTGTCAATAGAGATGTGACTTGGTGTTTGCTATGTGGGAAGACCATAGGCAGTAGCTAGGATTAAATATAGACATGATTGAATTTCTATAGTATGTAGTGAATAAATTTGGAGATAAAATATAGAGACATTGGAAACATCCATGAGTTAATTATAAATTGGATCCTGATGTTAGAGATTGTTATGTGTAGGAATTTGTGTGCAGATTGAAGCAATTTGCTCCCTTGATTCTCTTAGGATAAATCTAGTATAATTATTTTACTTGCTAAATCCATATCCAATTGTGTCCTAGTCCTATAGAGGCAAATCCAAAGATAAATTGATATGTTCTTAAGTGTTTATATCTATTTTTCCTATGGAAGAGAATTAAATGTTTTGACAAAAAGCTAATGTGTCTTGATGAGTTTGGTGATTATGACAAGAGACAACATCTCTTGAACTTTAGGACAATTTGTAGTGCTCTTTACATACATGTTTTGCTGATTTTTGTAGTTGTTACATTCATTGAACCATTCTGTGCATAACAATGCCTAAATAGTTTCTTAGGTATCAATTGAAGATTTTTTTTGTTTTGTATGGCCAATAGTAATTAGTATGAATATGAGGAATATGTAGTGTAGTATGAGCAATACATAGATAAATGTTTCTATAATTAATAGGATATTTCAAGGAGTTTTGTGAGGGTGCCATGAAACTTTTGTAATCATATTTACTATTTTGATTGTATTAAGGGGGTAATTAAGGGTACGAAAATTGTAAAACATTAAAAGACACTTGAAATGATCTCCTTATTGATACAAATGAGATTTATGGTTGGCTATAAAAAGTAGTTAGTTGTAATATAAAAAATGGCATATATGTAAGTTTGAAATTTTGTATATAACAATATCCATCTCAAATCCCTTACTACATGACTATTAACCCTCCATTCCTTTGCTACATGCCTAAATCTCTACATCACTCAACTATGGATAAATCACAAATGCATGTTTTCACTGGTTGGCTATGGTATTAATTATGGCACCCATAGTTTAGTTCTTATTTTCCTTTTTTAAAATTTAAGTTAGGGTTTGGTTTTATTAATTTCAAGGAGTTTTTCCTTCAATTCAATGAGAGGTGGGTGGCATGAAGCATCTTAGTGGTAGGTTAGGGTAGCTATTTTACGAATGTACTCTTTCAAGACATATTTGAAAATCTGCTTGAAGGTTATTTATTCTTCCACCATAAATACTTGCTTCCATTATATTTATTTTTTAAACTAACTATTAAAAATTATCAATTTATCAATTCCAATTATAACTAATTAATCTAAACTGAATTATATTAATTAATTGCACTTGTTTATTAACTTAGATTAGATTCCAAAAAATAAATTGCCATTAGTACCTGATGCTCAACAACAAAAAGATATCCCACAGACTTGTGCAAGTGGCATACGCTCTACAAGGTTAAGTAGACCTTTTGAAAGATTTTCTCCTTTATTATATTATATTTTATTAACTAATTATGGTGAACCTGAAGGATATGAAGAAGTAATACAGGTAGATGCCAAACAACAGTGGGAGCAAGGTATGAAAGAAGAAATGGACTCCTTGCCACAGAATTAGACTTGGGACTTAGTCCACTTACCTACAAGTAAAAGAGCATTGCCAAACAAATGGGTTTATAGGTTGAAGGAAGAGGAAGGAGGCAAGAAAAGATATAAGGCCAGACTCGTGGTAAGAGGTTTTGCACAGAAAAAGGGTATAGACTTTGATGAGATATTTTCTCCCATTGTAAAAATGACTTCAATTAGGACTGTTCTAAGTATTGTGGCTAATGAAGACTTGCATCTTGAATAGCTAGATGTGAAAACAAATTTTCTCCATGGGGATTTGGAAGAAGAGATCTATATGCAATAACCAAAGGGATATGAGGTCAAAGGTAAGGAGGACTTAGTGTGTAGGCTAAAGAAGAGTTTGTATGGCCTAAAGCAAGCACCCCGGCAATGGTATTTAAAATTTGATAATTTTATGGCTGAACAAGGTTACAACAGATGTCATTCTAATTACTGTGTTTACTTTAAAAGATTGGATAATAGCAGTTATATTATCCTTGTTGGAAACAAGGTAGATAACTGAGAGGGGGGGTGAATTAGTTATATTTCCTTTTATAATTTGTGCAGCATCAAAACACATAAGCATATATAATCATGAGAGCAGAAATGAAATCAACACACATTACACAAGGATTTTAACGTGGAAACCCTATTAAGGGAAAAACCACGGGGTGACTAACCCAAGATTGTATTCTCTGTTAAAAGAATAAGAAGTACAAAATGGCACTTGCCAATTATGGCTCACTGCCCGAGCATACTGCTCACAAGAGGCACACTGCCTACAAGAGACTCACTATCTACAAAGTTTATAGAAGGTAACCAAGTGCTTGAACTGATGAGAAGCATCTGCTAATGCTGAGGTTCAGTTCCGGTTAGGCTCAATATACTGATTTAATGCACTTCATTCTTCCTCTATTCTAGTACTATTGTTCTGTCACATACCGAACTTGTATTGTTGCTTCCACACTTCTCTCTACCTTTCCTCGCACCCTATATCAACACACACACACCTTCATACCGAAATCCATTTGGTATATATATCCGCATCAAGGATTTCAACATATTTCTAGTCAGCAACCGGAATACTCAGGATATTTTCAAGACACTGATCTGTCAACTGAATCCATGCTTAATATGTGATGCGTATCAAAGTCATAGACATAGAAGTCATCAATCATGTTGCCCAACCATGTATGATCCCTCAAATATCTTGATCACCATCAACTTCTCATCCGGATTAAAGTCTGATGCTCTGCCGGTTAGTTCTTTCTCAGTCTACTCTACCTCTCAGGAATCCAACACTTAGATGCTCATATGTTTTCACTCATACATCACCGGAGGCTCAATCTCTGGAATGCAGTAGTCATGGTACTCCTCTTGACTTGTCCAAGTTCGCAACTTGCTGAGTTACACCATCTAAGAGATCCGAACTTGATTGTTGGACTTTGCTGCATGCTCTATTCTTGCTCACCGAACCAAAACACTCTTCAATCTATCTTCCGGTATAGACATACTATGTGCTGCGGATGTGTAGGATGGACTTTTTTACCATCAATGACAACACTCATGAATCCATACAGTGTACGCTTGATTGAATTGCATTGGAAATCAATAACTCTTCAATAATTACATAATTTTTATTTGCTTAAGAGTTTTAGTTGTCAAATTTGTTAACTATTGACATAAATTTGATAATTTGTTAATTGTTGTGACTAATAATCATTTACTTGTATTTTAAGAGTCTATTTGTAATCATTATGTTCTTTTTATGTGACCATTCTATTCTTTTTTATGTAATTGACAATTTTAATTAAGATATATTGACAATATTATCTATTTAAAAAAAATGACAATTACCATGGGAAGGAACAAGTGGGGAACACTTGAGCAAATTGAAGTGGAGAATGAAAAACAAAACAAGTGCATAAAAAGGATTCCTCAAATGAGAAAAGCTGGAGGAGAAGGTATGCCATCAATACCAATTGATATGAATGTAGAAACAAGTCCCAAATAACCTACTAAAATAATAAATAATGAATGAAATTTACCTAATGCAAACCAACAATAGATGCAAATAAAAACACCACCTAAAATTATTCATAAAATACCAAAGTATCTAATTGAAATTGATGAAAATATTTTAAAACCAATGCCCAATAAGATTCCCAGATGCATATGTAGAAGAATTGCTAATAAAATATGGAAAACATTTTTTAAAAGATTAAATGAAATAAGAAGGTGCTAATAATTTTTTTAAATGATTAAAATCTTAATTTTAGAGACACTATGAAGATCCTTGGTCTAATATCATCCAATACTGATAATGAAAAGCTATTGTAAGAAATATAATTAATACATACCAATGAATAGGTTCAACCTCACGCACTAAATATAATAATGTTACCTCACATGTTCTTACATCCACTATAGTAAGCAATAAAACAAAAAGTCTGGTTTAATTAGAAAAACAAGTAGATCAGTAAAGATAAATATAAAAACACTATTGAAAGCCATTAGGAGATGTGAAAGAGTTTATGATCCCAATAAAAATGAACTATAGGCCTTCTCAGGTAGACTCCCATGCAAAGATAAGGTTATTGTTGATGCCTTAAAAAATTAATTGAACAATTTTGAAAAATAACACAAGAGTTTCTCCTAATCAATGAGATGTTGTAAGAAGGAGGATTGGATCTCAAAATCATGAACCACATCCTAAATATTTCAGGGATATGACTCAAACATAATTTTATCACAAGTTTATCGAGTTATCCTCAAATAAAAATTAGTTAAAGGTATTTTGAGATGGCCAAACCTTTTTATGCTAAAATAAATCATGCATGAACTACTTGTACTTGTTGGGTGCATATTGAATTTTCCATGCATTATAATAATTATGGTCATATATGTGTTGGTTTGCATACTAATGTTGTTTTGTAGGAATGCATGATATAAGCCCTACCTAAATCATCAAGATATTTTATTTCAAGTGTATGATGTTTAAGAGTGGATAGATAATTTTTTTATAAGAAATCATGTTTGAAAATATCATGTGTTAGTTGTGGTGGTTTGCAACATTTGCAAAAATATATACATATAGAGCACACACATGAAATTGTGAAAAAAATAGTTAGTTTTAGAAAATACAAGTCAATAAAATATGGAGTAAAATATGGAAAAGAGTTAAAGATATGTTAGTTAGTGAGTAAAGATATATTTGTAGATGAATTTATGTGAATATTTTAGGGGAAAATAGTTAATGAGTATGCAATGCATACACACAAAGCTCGATGGTTGGATGTGCAATTCAAGTTGTGTAAGGACACATTTCCTCTTGGTACCATTACATTTGTTGTATATTTTGATAAGACACATACATTAGAACCATAAAATAAACTTGGGTATGTCCATTTCTTATGTATTACATTTGGTGGTTCCACCCAATCTTTTTGCACAACTTATGTCTTCAACATATCATCCTTTTCATTATGCCATGTAATCTTGAACCCAATTTAAACTTGACACCTTCTAAGCCTAAATTTTCTTAGTGATTGACTTGACTATAATTTTCTCACGCACGAGCTACTTGTGATTGACTTGGCGATTATGTAGCACTATTTTGACATAGATGAATCTAAGGATCTTGTGTAATATACTTTCAACACCAATACACTTGTTTGTTTGACATGCGATATCCTTGCTAAACCAAACACATTAAGACTAACTTGAATATCTCATGAAGTTAAATTTTTATATTCTTCTTATTAATGCATAAGAATTTTATATCTAATTTCATGTTGATTAGAATTCAAATTACTTTAATAATATCCTTTCAAATTTAATATTGTTTATTTCTTGTCAATAGAGATGTGACTTGGTGTTTGCTATGTGGGAAGACCATAGGCAGTAGCTAGGATTAAATATAGACATGATTGAATTTCTATAGTATGTAGTGAATAAATTTGGAGATAAAATATAGAGACATTGGAAACATCCATGAGTTAATTATAAATTGGATCCTGATGTTAGAGATTGTTATGTGTAGGAATTTGTGTGCAGATTGAAGCAATTTGCTCCCTTGATTCTCTTAGGATAAATCTAGTATAATTATTTTACTTGCTAAATCCATATCCAATTGTGTCCTAGTCCTATAGAGGCAAATCCAAAGATAAATTGATATGTTCTTAAGTGTTTATATCTATTTTTCCTATGGAAGAGAATTAAATGTTTTGACAAAAAGCTAATGTGTCTTGATGAGTTTGGTGATTATGACAAGAGACAACATCTCTTGAACTTTAGGACAATTTGTAGTGCTCTTTACATACATGTTTTGCTGATTTTTGTAGTTGTTACATTCATTGAACCATTCTGTGCATAACAATGCCTAAATAGTTTCTTAGGTATCAATTGAAGATTTTTTTTGTTTTGTATGGCCAATAGTAATTAGTATGAATATGAGGAATATGTAGTGTAGTATGAGCAATACATAGATAAATGTTTCTATAATTAATAGGATATTTCAAGGAGTTTTGTGAGGGTGCCATGAAACTTTTGTAATCATATTTACTATTTTGATTGTATTAAGGGGGTAATTAAGGGTACGAAAATTGTAAAACATTAAAAGACACTTGAAATGATCTCCTTATTGATACAAATGAGATTTATGGTTGGCTATAAAAAGTAGTTAGTTGTAATATAAAAAATGGCATATATGTAAGTTTGAAATTTTGTATATAACAATATCCATCTCAAATCCCTTACTACATGACTATTAACCCTCCATTCCTTTGCTACATGCCTAAATCTCTACATCACTCAACTATGGATAAATCACAAATGCATGTTTTCACTGGTTGGCTATGGTATTAATTATGGCACCCATAGTTTAGTTCTTATTTTCCTTTTTTAAAATTTAAGTTAGGGTTTGGTTTTATTAATTTCAAGGAGTTTTTCCTTCAATTCAATGAGAGGTGGGTGGCATGAAGCATCTTAGTGGTAGGTTAGGGTAGCTATTTTACGAATGTACTCTTTCAAGACATATTTGAAAATCTGCTTGAAGGTTATTTATTCTTCCACCATAAATACTTGCTTCCATTATATTTATTTTTTAAACTAACTATTAAAAATTATCAATTTATCAATTCCAATTATAACTAATTAATCTAAACTGAATTATATTAATTAATTGCACTTGTTTATTAACTTAGATTAGATTCCAAAAAATAAATTGCCATTAGTACCTGATGCTCAACAACAAAAAGATATCCCACAGACTTGTGCAAGTGGCATACGCTCTACAAGGTTAAGTAGACCTTTTGAAAGATTTTCTCCTTTATTATATTATATTTTATTAACTAATTATGGTGAACCTGAAGGATATGAAGAAGTAATACAGGTAGATGCCAAACAACAGTGGGAGCAAGGTATGAAAGAAGAAATGGACTCCTTGCCACAGAATTAGACTTGGGACTTAGTCCACTTACCTACAAGTAAAAGAGCATTGCCAAACAAATGGGTTTATAGGTTGAAGGAAGAGGAAGGAGGCAAGAAAAGATATAAGGCCAGACTCGTGGTAAGAGGTTTTGCACAGAAAAAGGGTATAGACTTTGATGAGATATTTTCTCCCATTGTAAAAATGACTTCAATTAGGACTGTTCTAAGTATTGTGGCTAATGAAGACTTGCATCTTGAATAGCTAGATGTGAAAACAAATTTTCTCCATGGGGATTTGGAAGAAGAGATCTATATGCAATAACCAAAGGGATATGAGGTCAAAGGTAAGGAGGACTTAGTGTGTAGGCTAAAGAAGAGTTTGTATGGCCTAAAGCAAGCACCCCGGCAATGGTATTTAAAATTTGATAATTTTATGGCTGAACAAGGTTACAACAGATGTCATTCTAATTACTGTGTTTACTTTAAAAGATTGGATAATAGCAGTTATATTATCCTTGTTGGAAACAAGGTAGATAACTGAGAGGGGGGGTGAATTAGTTATATTTCCTTTTATAATTTGTGCAGCATCAAAACACATAAGCATATATAATCATGAGAGCAGAAATGAAATCAACACACATTACACAAGGATTTTAACGTGGAAACCCTATTAAGGGAAAAACCACGGGGTGACTAACCCAAGATTGTATTCTCTGTTAAAAGAATAAGAAGTACAAAATGGCACTTGCCAATTATGGCTCACTGCCCGAGCATACTGCTCACAAGAGGCACACTGCCTACAAGAGACTCACTATCTACAAAGTTTATAGAAGGTAACCAAGTGCTTGAACTGATGAGAAGCATCTGCTAATGCTGAGGTTCAGTTCCGGTTAGGCTCAATATACTGATTTAATGCACTTCATTCTTCCTCTATTCTAGTACTATTGTTCTGTCACATACCGAACTTGTATTGTTGCTTCCACACTTCTCTCTACCTTTCCTCGCACCCTATATCAACACACACACACCTTCATACCGAAATCCATTTGGTATATATATCCGCATCAAGGATTTCAACATATTTCTAGTCAGCAACCGGAATACTCAGGATATTTTCAAGACACTGATCTGTCAACTGAATCCATGCTTAATATGTGATGCGTATCAAAGTCATAGACATAGAAGTCATCAATCATGTTGCCCAACCATGTATGATCCCTCAAATATCTTGATCACCATCAACTTCTCATCCGGATTAAAGTCTGATGCTCTGCCGGTTAGTTCTTTCTCAGTCTACTCTACCTCTCAGGAATCCAACACTTAGATGCTCATATGTTTTCACTCATACATCACCGGAGGCTCAATCTCTGGAATGCAGTAGTCATGGTACTCCTCTTGACTTGTCCAAGTTCGCAACTTGCTGAGTTACACCATCTAAGAGATCCGAACTTGATTGTTGGACTTTGCTGCATGCTCTATTCTTGCTCACCGAACCAAAACACTCTTCAATCTATCTTCCGGTATAGACATACTATGTGCTGCGGATGTGTAGGATGGACTTTTTTACCATCAATGACAACACTCATGAATCCATACAGTGTACGCTTGATTGAATTGCATTGGAAATCAATAACTCTTCAATAATTACATAATTTTTATTTGCTTAAGAGTTTTAGTTGTCAAATTTGTTAACTATTGACATAGATTTGATAATTTGTTAATTGTTGTGACTAATAATCATTTACTTGTATTTTAAGAGTCTATTTGTAATCATTATGTTCTTTTTATGTGACCATTCTATTCTTTTTTATGTAATTGACAATTTTAATTAAGATATATTGACAATATTATCTATTTAAAAAAAATGACAATTACCATGGGAAGGAACAAGTGGGGAACACTTGAGCAAATTGAAGTGGAGAATGAAAAACAAAACAAGTGCATAAAAAGGATTCCTCAAATGAGAAAAGCTGGAGGAGAAGGTATGCCATCAATACCAATTGATATGAATGTAGAAACAAGTCCCAAATAACCTACTAAAATAATAAATAATGAATGAAATTTACCTAATGCAAACCAACAATAGATGCAAATAAAAACACCACCTAAAATTATTCATAAAATACCAAAGTATCTAATTGAAATTGATGAAAATATTTTAAAACCAATGCCCAATAAGATTCCCAGATGCATATGTAGAAGAATTGCTAATAAAATATGGAAAACATTTTTTAAAAGATTAAATGAAATAAGAAGGTGCTAATAATTTTTTTAAATGATTAAAATCTTAATTTTAGAGACACTATGAAGATCCTTGGTCTAATATCATCCAATACTGATAATGAAAAGCTATTGTAAGAAATATAATTAATACATACCAATGAATAGGTTCAACCTCACGCACTAAATATAATAATGTTACCTCACATGTTCTTACATCCACTATAGTAAGCAATAAAACAAAAAGTCTGGTTTAATTAGAAAAACAAGTAGATCAGTAAAGATAAATATAAAAACACTATTGAAAGCCATTAGGAGATGTGAAAGAGTTTATGATCCCAATAAAAATGAACTATAGGCCTTCTCAGGTAGACTCCCATGCAAAGATAAGGTTATTGTTGATGCCTTAAAAAATTAATTGAACAATTTTGAAAAATAACACAAGAGTTTCTCCTAATCAATGAGATGTTGTAAGAAGGAGGATTGGATCTCAAAATCATGAACCACATCCTAAATATTTCAGGGATATGACTCAAACATAATTTTATCACAAGTTTATCGAGTTATCCTCAAATAAAAATTAGTTAAAGGTATTTTGAGATGGCCAAACCTTTTTATGCTAAAATAAATCATGCATGAACTACTTGTACTTGTTGGGTGCATATTGAATTTTCCATGCATTATAATAATTATGGTCATATATGTGTTGGTTTGCATACTAATGTTGTTTTGTAGGAATGCATGATATAAGCCCTACCTAAATCATCAAGATATTTTATTTCAAGTGTATGATGTTTAAGAGTGGATAGATAATTTTTTTATAAGAAATCATGTTTGAAAATATCATGTGTTAGTTGTGGTGGTTTGCAACATTTGCAAAAATATATACATATAGAGCACACACATGAAATTGTGAAAAAAATAGTTAGTTTTAGAAAATACAAGTCAATAAAATATGGAGTAAAATATGGAAAAGAGTTAAAGATATGTTAGTTAGTGAGTAAAGATATATTTGTAGATGAATTTATGTGAATATTTTAGGGGAAAATAGTTAATGAGTATGCAATGCATACACACAAAGCTCGATGGTTGGATGTGCAATTCAAGTTGTGTAAGGACACATTTCCTCTTGGTACCATTACATTTGTTGTATATTTTGATAAGACACATACATTAGAACCATAAAATAAACTTGGGTATGTCCATTTCTTATGTATTACATTTGGTGGTTCCACCCAATCTTTTTGCACAACTTATGTCTTCAACATATCATCCTTTTCATTATGCCATGTAATCTTGAACCCAATTTAAACTTGACACCTTCTAAGCCTAAATTTTCTTAGTGATTGACTTGACTATAATTTTCTCACGCACGAGCTACTTGTGATTGACTTGGCGATTATGTAGCACTATTTTGACATAGATGAATCTAAGGATCTTGTGTAATATACTTTCAACACCAATACACTTGTTTGTTTGACATGCGATATCCTTGCTAAACCAAACACATTAAGACTAACTTGAATATCTCATGAAGTTAAATTTTTATATTCTTCTTATTAATGCATAAGAATTTTATATCTAATTTCATGTTGATTAGAATTCAAATTACTTTAATAATATCCTTTCAAATTTAATATTGTTTATTTCTTGTCAATAGAGATGTGACTTGGTGTTTGCTATGTGGGAAGACCATAGGCAGTAGCTAGGATTAAATATAGACATGATTGAATTTCTATAGTATGTAGTGAATAAATTTGGAGATAAAATATAGAGACATTGGAAACATCCATGAGTTAATTATAAATTGGATCCTGATGTTAGAGATTGTTATGTGTAGGAATTTGTGTGCAGATTGAAGCAATTTGCTCCCTTGATTCTCTTAGGATAAATCTAGTATAATTATTTTACTTGCTAAATCCATATCCAATTGTGTCCTAGTCCTATAGAGGCAAATCCAAAGATAAATTGATATGTTCGTAAGTGTTTATATCTATTTTTCCTATGGAAGAGAATTAAATGTTTTGACAAAAAGCTAATGTGTCTTGATGAGTTTGGTGATTATGACAAGAGACAACATCTCTTGAACTTTAGGACAATTTGTAGTGCTCTTTACATACATGTTTTGCTGATTTTTGTAGTTGTTACATTCATTGAACCATTCTGTGCATAACAATGCCTAAATAGTTTCTTAGGTATCAATTGAAGATTTTTTTTGTTTTGTATGGCCAATAGTAATTAGTATGAATATGAGGAATATGTAGTGTAGTATGAGCAATACATAGATAAATGTTTCTATAATTAATAGGATATTTCAAGGAGTTTTGTGAGGGTGCCATGAAACTTTTGTAATCATATTTACTATTTTGATTGTATTAAGGGGGTAATTAAGGGTACGAAAATTGTAAAACATTAAAAGACACTTGAAATGATCTCCTTATTGATACAAATGAGATTTTTTTGATTATTCATGGATACTTAAAGCATGTTTTTTATTGGCCTGAATGCCTATAAGGGCCAACCTATCCAGGGTGTGAACTATCATAATGTTTATTGTTGCTCCTAAGTCAACTAAAACATTAGATATTTCAGCTCTTGAATGTGGATTGTTATTGAATGTGGATTGTTATGACAGGGTTCCCAGGATTCCCATACTTTGGGAGGAGCATTTCTCCCACTAGAAGATCCACTACTTTTCCTTCCACCTAAATGGTGGTAGGAAAGTTTTTCTTCCTGCCCTGAGTCTTAACATAATGTTGTTTAATGAATTGATTCAGTTTAGGAACATCCTTGATTGCTTGGAGGAGTGGAATTTCAATGTTTAGCTGCCTAATTTCTTGCAATAGTTTTGATTCAATGGTGGGTTGGACTTATTTTTGTAAGACTATTTTTTGAGGGACATGTTGTTTGAGCCATTCTGGGTATGGTGCCTTATTTTTAGTCTCCAGAGGTGATCTGTGGAGATGTTCCTTTAGGAGGAACTCCAGAGTTACCCAAGGGTTGTTTTTGTGGCACTTTTTATAGTAATCTCCTCCTGGGGTTGAGTGGATGGATTTTCAGGGTCTATGTCATCTATTACTTCAACTATGAGTAGAGGAGATGGTCTTGGAAGTGCTTTCCCAGAACGTAGCTAGAGGTTATTTAGATAAATAGCATTTACACTAGACATGTTTTCTTTCTCAATCATATGAACGACTACTCCCTATTTATTACATGGGTTTGCTACAAGTTGAGCTGACAAGGGTGGTTGACTAATTGGTTCATTTTGAGACTGTCCTTGTTTGTTCATTGGTCCAATTAGGAATGCTTGTTTTTGGGGTTAGAAACATCTAGGTTGTCCTTGGAATTATTGATTGTAACCCTGCTAAGGACCCCACTAAGGCTACATGTTTTGTAGTCTATATTGTGATGGGAATTGTTGTGGCCACTATTGATTACTCCAAGACTAGTTTTGCCACTACTAGTTTTTCCATTGCTAGTTTGACCAGTCTTGTGGTACCCATGGAGGAATGTTTTAAGGTCCTTGCCAAGTTAGATTCCATTGGTTATTTCCCCAAGGGCCTCTATAAGAAGCCTGAGTTGGGTACTGGTTATATGGGAAATGACCAATTTGTTTTTGCCCTACATAGTTCAACTCCTCTTCTATTATGACATTCTTTTTAGTCAGTCTTTTAAAGGCTAGGAGTTGATCATAGTGACTAGTAGGGTGTTCTTTGTAACAGATCTAGTAGATCTTAGATTTATCCAATGGGCACTCTCTCAAAAGGTGTTTGTTTCTGCATCTAGGACAGTAGATTGATAGGGGTTCAGTTATTCTGTTCTGTTTAGTTGTTTTGGTTTTTGCCTATATCCCATCTAAGGTGTTATTTAGCTGAACTAAGATATCTATTTTTAGGTTTGTGAACTCCTCCATTAACTGCCCTATATCTTTTTTACCTTTTAGAGACTTTGGTTTTCTTACTCCATCTTGTGTTCTAGAGTAGTTCCTACAGATTTCCTCAATTTCAGGCATGTCCATTTTGTTGATATTCCCTCTTCCCATTAGATCCAGTGCTTTCTTTGACTCTTTATCCAACCTTTTTATAAACAAAATTTTGGCCAAGCCATGGGCTATAGGGTTGCCATATCTTCTAAGGGAAAGTTGAATCTATCTAGGAAGTACTCTAAGCTTTCATCCTCTTTCTATTTAGTCCTAAACAACTCTTCCTTTCTATCACTAATTCTGCAATAGTCCTGGTATTTGTCTAGGAACTCATTTTCCATTTGTTCCCATGAGTGGATAGAATCAGGGGTTAAGCCCATGAACCACCTCATGGCAGAGTCTTTCAATTTAGATTAGTAATGATGTTTATTGTGCAATTTGTAAAGGGAGGTTAATCATTTTCATATCTGGTAAAAAAGAGGAGCCAATCATTTTTATATCTAGCCAAGAGGTCAAATTGTTGTAGACCCGATAGGAGATTGGATTACTGAGACTAATGAAGATTGAATTGTTGAAATTATGGGAGGCTGAATTGTTTCAATTCTGAGCACAAGTTGTGATGTTCTGCAACTTAGTGAATTCTCTCACAAGGTTATTTCTTCATATCACTGCAAGGGTACTTGTTCTAAAGCATATAGGATGGATATGAAGCTACAGATTACATCCTAATTGTAAACTTTACATAATCTTCAAGTTGATTTCTGGATATGTAATGGTGAAATTCTATATTCAATAGAAGTGCTTTCATTTTATTGCATATTGTTGTGAACTTTTCCTTTAAAGATTTGCACTAGATCATGGAGATTTGTGGACTGTCATGGTGAAGTATGATTTAGTTTTTATTCTCTTCATTATTGTATTGGAACATGTATGTGGATCAGTGGTCTTAGTTAAGTAATTTTGGGAATCTCATTCTCAAAACTCTATTTTCTCATTTTCATTTCATTGAATCACCATCATCCTAACTGTAATATACATATAAATGAAAAGCAGAACATAAAATATGCAGATACCCATAGACATATTAAAATCATTAGCATATTTGAGCTAAATGCATGTAGATTTGAAAATATCATGCAAAGAATTACAAATAATGGTAAGAATCAAGGAAATATCAGTTGGTAGGCACAATATTTACATAAATTCATAGTGCAGAAGTAAGATCAAGTAAAGATTAGTTCAGTTTCAAGAAAATTAAGATAATTGCAGAAGAACTAATCAGAAATCATCAAGGTCATTACAAATAATATTGATCAGAGTGGAGATTAACATAAATATACATAAATAAATAAATATATATATATATATATATATATATATATATATATATATATATATATATATATATATATATATATATATATATATATATATATATATATATATATATATATATATATATATATATATATATATATCCAACTATGGTTTTCCTCATTCATTCAAGAGGGATAAATCTCACCTCATTCATTGAGGCATATTCAGTGAATAAGTAGGTAGATCAATTATGTTTAACTACATATATAGCCAACTAATAGTGTGCGAGGCAACTACTTTAGCTAAACTACAACAAACAATATCAATCAAGGATTATATTTAGCAATTATGGAACCTATCCTTGAGAGTAGATACAATTCTAAAAGAGAACTTAAATGAATTATTTATATGTTCTCTCAAGGATCACATCCAACATGCGGTATGCATGTTTAGCACTACTTTTCTATATATATATATATATCTTTTGTCCTAGCACACTAGGTAGAAGGGAATTTTTTAATTCCTATAAGGGAAGGGTTCAATAGCATACGTGGTAAGAGATTTTTAGTAAAACCATTCCCTCAACCCACTAGATTGACTCCCCAAAAAATTAAAGAAATAAAGGAAAAAGGGTTATGTTTTAATTGTGATATAAAATATAGTAGTGAACATAAATGTGCAAAAAAAATTGTTCTACATTGAAGGGTTAAGTGATGAAGAAGATAGTGAAGAATAAATATAAGAGTTCTGTAATGAATCAGAGGAGTAATCTAGAGATCCCAAACTAACCATTTCTTGTATTATGTCCCCTTTCTAATTAATTTAATTTAGGTGATTTATTATCCCATTCTTATATTTCTCATGGGCAAAGGAAAAGTAAGTAAGGAAATAGTTTATTTAATATTTTAATCAAGTAGTCCCATAAAATAATGATTTCTTGTTATTATGGAGCAAGTAAGTATTAAATTTTATTATTTATAGTAGCAAATGGAGTGTGAGCTTTTCATGAGGAGTTGTTGTAACTCTTAAAGCTAAAAATAGGAGATTCTATGATGCTTATGACAAATTGTATGATAGGTTGTCAGTGCATAAGAGACAGGTGTCATTGTGTAAGAAACATGTTATTTTTTGCATATAGTTTTTTATTTATTTTTAATAGAGGAATCAATACTTGGTGGGACGCGTGAAGTGAAGTCCTAACATGCACCACTATAACCTCCATTAGCATGAACTTCCCTCCACCCATGCAGGAGTAAATCCAAGGACTCAAACCAACAATCATCATTTGTGTCTTCCAACGGCTTGACCGTTTGGCCTATCCTTGAGGGCTATTTTTAGCATATAGTTATGGAGTGGGAATTTTTGTTTATTATTATTTCCCAAATGAGGTGTTGATATTTGGACACCCAATTTGGGCCTCTGACCATTATAAATATCCAGATGTTATCTTTTAGAAGAACTTTTAGATCATATTTCTTTCAACTTTCTTGTATGAACACTTGTGTTCTTACATGATTTTCTATGGACGAAAACCATAGGAGATTGAGATAAATGAATGGAAAACCATTGGTTTATGGGATTATAGGATGAAACCAATTTGTTTTAGTAGGAAAATCTCATCCAAAGGTTGTGAATGTGCTTCAAGAAAATAATAGATTTCTAGTTTCAGTTTGTGTGTGTTTTTGCAAGATTTGAAATGCAGTTCTATGTGGATTTGATTTTTAGTTTGTTGTGGTTTTTGTAGCAGCTATGTTTAAAATTATTGTTACTCATTAAACTTATTTTGATAAGCTAAAAAAATTGTGAATCTCATATTGATTCCTAGAGCAGAATATTGGCATACTTGTGGAGCATTTTGTGGAGTTTGTTTGGGATAGTTTTAGAGTTTTTGTTAGCAGTTGTTGTCTATTGTTGCATTTATTGTGTTGGCTATTGTAATAGAAAATATCAGTTTAAAAATAATAAAAATATCAATGGAAGAAGTTTCATGAGTTTCTGGATCAAAGTGCCTTAATTTTTGTTACATAGTTTGTTGAAAATTGTGTTGAAATTTAATAATTTTGCAAGATCTAATTTATGTTATTCAAATATAAAACTTATTGAATAATTTAACTTGTGGAGGACATTGTAGTGGTATCAGAGAAAAGATATTTCCATCCTATAAGGGGTTTGTTGATTGGTGCTTCCTAGTGACAGGGAAATTAGATATCTCAGACGAGAGCAAAGAAAATTATAGATTATGGAATCTAACAAAGAAGAAGTCATGGTAGATGAAGAAAGAGGAAGACATAAGTTAACAACTAAATAGAAAGAAAGAATTCTTTCATGTGGTACTAATAAAAATTAGTTAAGGACAAGATAAACTGACAACTATCATGGAACAGATGATGATTCAATAGAACTAAGAAAGGGTAAAACTAAGAAGATGAGTGGACCCACTTCTCGTGGAATTTTCAGACTTAACCGAAAACATGAAATTGGGAAAAGTGAAACGGGATCCCTCCTCTTTTTATGAAACGGGATCCTGGTTTGCTTCGGGACCCCAAACCAAAAGAGATCCCATTTTCTAGAAATGGGATCCTGTTCCATAAAGGGATAAAATATTAAAAAAAAAAAACGAGATTTGTTTCTTAAAATTTGAATTTTCAGCCTAGTTTTTGCTATGGGTTTCGGGTCAGAACTTGGGGAGCTGACCCTTAGCTTTGTACCTGCTTTGACCTGCAACTTGAAGGTCATGTAAGTGTCACAAAAAATAGTGACTTTGGGCATATGTCTGAAGACCTTTTTTGCAGGATTTTTTGACGAAATTAAAACCCATTATAGATGAGACAATGTAGATTCCAAATATGTAATTTTTTTCTACAATTGGATTATTTTTTCTATTTTTCAATTAATTTCTGATGAAACAAGTCCATAAACTTTAATTATCAGGGTTTTTTAGTATTTTAATAACTTTTTATTAAAATATTTTTTTAAAAAACAAATTGTATGAAAGTGTACTTCAGACAATTCTTTTCAATTTTAAAAAAAAATTCAAAAAAATGATAAGTTTAGGTCATCTTATGCGTGACGTACACGACGATTTTTCAAAACACCAAATATTGCCAATAAAAAATTAACAAAAAAAATATTCAATAAAAAATTACAAAAAAATATGGAAAGCGTGCTTAAGTGAGTTACAAATCTTTTCCCAAAAGGATTTAGAAAAATATGATTATTTAGGTCAAAATATGAATGATGTACACGTGTATGGTATAGTTAAAAAAAGTGACTTTTAAACAGTGGTTTTTAGAAATGCCTATTGAAAATCAATTTGTATCATTTGGGTATTCAAATAAATTACATATTTGGAAACTAGACTCCGAGTACTACATTTTATGATTAGTGACTTTTTTTAAGATTCCATCTCTAAGTGCTTCAAATTTTAAGTTCAAATGTGACAAATTCTGAAAATGAGGGAAAACACTTCCACTTTTTGGCCAAAAAGTGGACTCAACTTCTTGCACACACCTGAAATCTAGTAGCCACTCTAGGATAGGGAAGCACATCCTCAGGAAAAAAATTTGTGGTTAGTTCAATTCCAATGTCATCGAAGCCTATGTTTTATCCAAGGAAGGAAAAGGAGGCAGCAGAAGTTGAGGATTCAATCCAAGAAGATGTTGATAGAACCTTCCTATAATATCAAGAAAAATCTCAAGATTTTAGAAATATATTTTCTTTTTGGTGCAGGAGCACCTCGAAGACATTAAGAATCTGAGGATTCTATACATTTTATGTTATGTCCAAAATGTTATGTTGTAAGGCCTTAGGCCACTTTGAGTCTTAGTTAGCCGCATAATGACATGTATGTCAAGAAACAGTTTAAAAGCTTGTAACCGAACTAGAAGTGTAACCGATTGGCAGTGGTGGTTCGTTTTCCACCATGTGTAACTGTCGATTGAGAGTCTTTATATAGTTGGTCTCTGTTCGTGTAGGGGGAGAGGAAAGTGAACTATTTGTATGTATAATCTCTGGAAGGAATAGAAAAGGTTTAGTTCCTGGTCTAATTACAGGACATCGATTTGGAGTCATTCCACTGGTGGGTTTCTTCGAAACCAGTGGAATGACCTCCATGTAGTTAGATTTATTTCTGTTCTATAGTTTCTGTAGTTTTCGTGTGTTCTGTTCGGTTACAATGTGCAAAGAAAGTTAACAGCATGAATTTTGGGTTGTATCACGAAATGTGCATTCTATGAGTATATCACTTTTGCATGTAGAAACATTCTGTATCCAACAATTGTATGTGTGAGCGAATGTACATTGTTAATGTACATTGGGGTAGATACAAATGTTGACCGGCAGTAGCGGTCGCAGCAAAAGGAAATACAAAGGAATTACCGGTGGTAGGAGGTCATGTATTGTATGGCCGAGAAGGAATTAGCACTTCATGTGTATACAAATGTATGTGAGATCAATCGGTGTGTATGCGTCAGTCGTATGACAGAATAACTTGTATGTATTTGTCCTTTGTATGTAGTAAGACATACAACCGGTTGGGTCAAAGATTGTGGACCCCACCGATTGTAGAACAAATTATAGGTATGCATCGGTGTAAGATCACCCATCGGAGAAGAAGAAACAAGTCCTGCCGATGACGAAGTTGCTATGTAGCCCGTCGGTGTGAGTAATGCCATCGGCATAAGAAAGTCACTTTGGACCGACGGAAGGAACTCTCACTGATCGGGGTGAGAGGCGAGAAGTCTTGCCGATGGATGGCTCATCGGTGAAAGGTGTGTTGTCGGGGGATGCAGAAAATGTGCCGCCGATAGTTAGAGTCTTGCTGATAGGCAAGAATATGTATTTTTCGGTGTGACATTTAAATAGTCTTGCCGATATACACTGTAAAGGTTATTTTGTGGGCTTTTCAAGGATTCCACAACCTTGTTTTATCTGTTAACTGGTTTTCCCTCTGCATCAGATTGGTATCAGAGCTCAGCGAAAGGACTGGGCTATTTGTGTATTGATTCTGTCACTGAATAGGCAGAAAAAGTTATGAGTATTCTATCACTGCATAGACAGATGAAGAATGAAGAGGAAGAGAGAAGCAAGAAGCTGACAAGAGCGCTAGAAAGGAATTTTGCTGACTTCCGGTTGCAGGTGCAGATTCACTTGCTACAGTAGGCAGATGAGAGATCTGTCATGGAGCCATAGGAGATGGTTCAAGGGCCTGAGAAGGAGGTCCAGTTGGTGTCGCCAAAAGTCCTGGGGTGAGAGGCGAGAGAGGACTCCCAGGTGAGGGACAGAGGTGTTGGTGTAGCATGAAGGAGTGGATTTCAGTTGTTGCATTTCGGAGGCAGCCATTGATAGAAGGCACAGTTGAGGATGAAGAAGATAGGACCTTGTAAGGTAGTGCATAAATTTGGTCCAAATGCATATGAGATAGAATTACCATCTGGCCTTGGTATCTCTCCCATTTTCAATGTTGCAGACATGTTCCCTTTTAGACCTCCATTACATGCTAAAGATGGCTCAGATGCTGTGATTGAAGATGAAGACTGGATCAGAGATTTACCTCCAAGTAAGCCTTTGCAATTGGAATGCATTTTGGATTCCAAAATTGTCAAGAAGACAAGAAAAGGGGTATACAAAGACTACTTGGTCAAGTGGCAGGATGTTCCTGATTCAGAGGCAACCTGGATGAGTGAAGCAGATATTCGAAAGCATGGGAAGACACTTCAGCAGTTAGCAACTCAAGGGACTTGAGTTTTTCCTGCAGGGGGAGTATGGTGCAGGAGTACATTCTCTGTAGTGCAGGGTCATCTTTTCTTTTGTTTTCTCATAAGGCTCTTAAGCCATTTCATTTTGTAATAAGGGTCAATTTGGTCCCATGAATGTAATTGTGCAAGGCACACATGTAGTTTTTGCTTGTATGAAGGGTAAACCAACGGCTAACTGATTTGAAAATTAGTTTGCACGGTTGGAGGGGATAACTGCTGTCTCTACATCTTCTTTAGAGGCAGGTTGTATGTCACACGGAGCAGAGAGAGAAGTGTGTATTACAACAAGTTCTTTTTGATAACTGAATAAAGAGAGTTCTGGGTATGATCTGTGTTGATTTTCTTGGTTGTTCTTAGTGATTTGATATCTTTATCCTGATTTTGTAAATGGAACCCTAACCGGATGCTATCTGTCAATCCATAGTGACTCTGTAGTGTGTAGATGGTGTAAAACCCACGGTTTCCACAGTGGCTGGTTCGTAACCTAGGAGTAGGGTTTTGATTCATACATGGAGGCCCTTTCCTCTGTCCACTGAAGCCCTGTATAGTATCAGTGTGATGGGGGGAAAGACTTTTCATGTTTGTTGTTGTTGAATTCTTACCCAGGAAGCCAGCGAACTCAGTCAAGTTCGACTAGACATCGTCATGTGGCTAGTCGGGAAATCAGAGTGAAATTGGATAGTTTTGATGTGGGATTAGATTGCTACAAGTGATCGAGGGTTTGATATATGAAACGGCCAAATTCCATTGTTCGGTTGAAAGGAATTCTAGTTCGGCACCTCAGAACAGTTGGAGATCCATCGGCGTGAAAGGCTCTCCGTCTTGTCGAAGATTGGTATAGTGTCGGAGACACATACCATTGTTATTCGCATCGGTGAGAGAAATGATATCGGGCTAAGGAAAATACACTTAGCCGACGGTATACAGTTTCACCGATCGGTGAGACATCCTCGGAGTATCGCCGATAAAGAGTATCGGCGTGAGGAACCTTGTCGGGGGAAGCCGAAGAAGTCACGATGACCGTTAGAGTCCCGCTGATAGAAACTCATCGGAATGAGATGAACCATCGGGGCCGTGAACCGGAGTCTTACCGAAGCGAAGGATCTGGCTGATGTGCCTGACGATCGAGAGACAAGGTGTCGGTTGTAGGTGAAAGAAGCTTCGCCGAAGGAGGAAGTCTGGCCGACGAAGATTGGTCATCGGAGTAACGGGAGTCTATCGGCCTGAGATATTTCTCGTCGCCCGATAGTCTGGGTGTTGCCGAAGGCAACCAATGTCAAACTTTTCATCGGCGTGAGGGAAGCTTCGGGGAGACTTCTGGTGGACCGGCCGATGTATGAGGTGTTGCTGATAGGCAACTAACCGCTACGGGGATATCGGTGAGAACTTGGGAGACCTCTTGTCGATAATGAAGATATAGTCAAATCTTCATTCGTTTCTTCTGGCACTCTGCATCACTTTTGAAAGCTACATGAGTATTCTTGGGAAGAAGATCCCTAATATAATATTTCCTAATAGCCACAGATAAGAAGAAAAGAAGGTATTATAGCTCAAAAGGTTTCTAAGATGAGTGCACCAACCTTCAATGGTAGTGATAAGCTCTCTACCAGGTTTGGTTGTAGAAAATGTAGGTCCTTCCTTTACTCTTAGCCCAATGGCAGAAGATGCATACATAAAGATCATTTGAAGTGGGTGGCATGATGTTCTTGAGATTGCAGCCACATAGGAAATCTTCCATCAAGAAAATTGGGACAGAAAATCTTAAACCCAACTTTTATGGATCTTACAAAATTTCTAGAAAGTGGGTGAAGTGGCATATGAATTAGAACTTCCTAAGAATAGTAAAATTCACAATATCTTCAATGTTTCTTGTTTGAAGAAAGAAGTTGGTTTACATGTTATTCCTTTTTTATTGATTTACCTCCTTTAGATGATTAGGGAAGACTAATTTCAATTCCTAAATTTGTGATTGACACGAGGGTGAAGAACACAAGGAAGAGAAGTATGATAAAAATATCTTGTTCATTGGAAGAATCTTCCTATAGAAGATGCTACATGGGAAGGTCCTGGAATTTTGGAGCATCCAAACTTACATTACTTGAGGACAAGCAATTTTGGGAAGGGCAGACTTCTGATGTCCCCTTTCTAATTAATTTAATTTAGGTGATTATTAGCCCATTCTTATATTCCCTATGGGCTAAGGAAAAATCAATAGGGAAATAGTTTATTTAATATTTTAATTGCAGTCCCATAAATCAATAATTTATTGTTATTTGGGAGCAATTAAATATTAAAATTTATTATTTCATAGCACCAAATGGGGTGTGAGTTTTTCATGAGGAGTTGTTGTAACTCCCAAGGCTAAAAATATGAGATTCTATGATGGTTATGATAGATTTTATGGCAGGTTGTCAATGCATAAGACATAGGTTGTCATTTTGTAAGAAACAAGTTATTTTTAGCATGCAAATGGAGTATTTTTTCATATATTTGTATTACAATTTTCCAAATGAGGCATTGGGATTTGGGACACCCAATGTGGGCATATTGCCATCATAAATATGTAGGTATTTCCCTTTAGAATAACTTTTGGAGCATATTTTCTCTCAACTTTCTTGTATGAACACTTGTGTTCTTATATGATCTTCTGTGGATTAAAATCCATTGGAGATCGAGATCAGTGGATGAAAACCCATTTGTTTTTAGGATCAGAGAATGAAACCTCTTTGGTTCAATAGGAAAATCTCATCCAAAGGTTGTGAATGTGCTTCAGAAGATTGTAGATTTCTAAGTTTTAGTTTGTGTGTGTGTTTTTGCAGACTAAGTGATGCAAGAGCATCCAGGTCCACAGGCAATCTTGCATCGACCAAAAAAAATATTTTAGCTTTGTTTTTGTTGTTTTGCTTTGGGAGACATTTCAGATGCTTTTGATCAAATAAAAAACATGGGTATTGTAGAAGAGCTTAATGGGTATCACCAATTCTAGTTTTGTGTGATTTGGATAAACAGTTGATTTTTATTAGATCAAAAACATGGGTATTGCAAAAGAGCTTAATGGGTATCGCTAATTCAAGTTTGGTGTAATTTGGAAAAAATTGGCGAAGTTACACAAATTGTTTGAGTTTGTCAATTGCTCACTCAATTGGTCTCTCTCTCTCTCTCTCTCTCTCTCTCTCTCTCTCTCTCTCTCTCTCTCTCTCTCTCTCTCTCTCTTCTCTCTCTCTCTCTCTCTCTCTCTCCTCTCTCTCTCTCTCTCTCTCTCTCTCTCTCTCTCTCTCTCTCCTCTCTCTCTCTCTCTCTCTCTCTCTCTCTCCTCTCTCTCTCTCTCTCTCTCTCTCCAAGTGAACCACTCTCTACTGAGTGAATGATTCTCTCTCTACCAAGTGAACCATTCTCTCTCTACCAGTGAAACCATTCTCTCTATTGAGTGAACCACTCTCTATGAGTGACCCACTCTCTCTACCGAGAGTGACTTAAACATTGTCGATTAACATACTAGCAATAGTCGGGCTAGTGATAGTCGGGTTGTTGATAGTCAGGCTAGCGATAGACATTGGTGATAGTCAGGCTGGTGCTAGTCGACCGATGATAGTCATGCTACTGATAGTCAAATGGTGATAGTTGGGCTAATGATAGAGGTTTGGGGATAGTCAGGCTAACAGTAGACGATTGGCGATAGTCGGCTGATGGTAGACAACTGGCGATAGTTGGGCTGGCCATAGTCAAGCTGGTGATAGTTGGGCTAGCAATAAAGAGGATGATCGCTCACTCAGTCGAGTGTTATTCTCCAAAGGTTTAGAGGTGCCGATAAAAGTTCACAAAACTCATTCTTTGCCGATGAATTACAAATGTGGATTTCCATTAAAAGTAGTTATTGTGATTATCATACAAGATTCTCATTAATCCATTCTAGTAATTTGAAAGATCAAGTGGTTGTTAAAATATTTGTTCTTTCAGTTCTATAACTGACGATGGAGCAACTATTTACTTCCTTTTGAGAAGTATAAAATGGGATGATTTCTTCTTGTTTTGTGAGAGGGGGAAATTGGGAGAAAATTATTATATTGAAGGACTCCTTGTTCGAAGGTCTTGAGAGTTGTATTCTATTATTAAAATTGTACTCCTGGAACACTGAGTTGCTACAAATAATAAAACATTGTTATTCTGTGAATTATTTTATTGTGTTTCAATATTCGTTGCTCTCTTGATTGTCTGATAAGACTCTTGGGATTTGATCTGCATCGCTGAGTACAATCTATTTTAATTTTGAAACCTTTGATATGGATCAATTTGAGAGAAAAATTCTTCAAAATTTGATAACACCATGGATAGATTTATTTATCTAATGAGCTCCATTTTTTGAGTTCATCTATAAAGACACTACTAGCATAATCAACAACATATTCTTTAGAATCTTTTAAGAAACAGAGCATTCCTCCCCAAGCATAATTAGACGCATCAATATATAAAACAAAATCATTAGTATTAGGAACATGGAGAGAAGGCAGGTTACTTGTCTTTCTCTTGATCTTGTCAATTGTAGCAATGTGGAATATATGTCTAATGGAATTAATTCTTCTTCAAGAGTTGCTACAGAAGTTCCTTATCTTGTCTAAAATTGTTTACATAATTAAGCATGCCTAAAAAGGTTTTCAAATTCTTTCTATCAAAGGGTAATTCAAACCCTAATACTTTGTCCTTAATGTGTGGCTAGATTTCAAGTATCCCATTATTAATGTAACAATATCTAAAAACATACATGAATGACTACATCACTTAATCTTATTTACAAAGAGAAAAATTCCAGAGTCTGTCTAAATTATAAGATGTTTTAAGATGAGCATAATAATCATTTAAATTTTGGCTAAAATAAAAATGTTATCATTATAAATGCAAAGAAATTTAGAAGTTCCCTTGAAGATCTTATCCATATGCTTTTAGATGTACGTTGGTGTGTTTATCAACCTGAAAGGCATAGTAGTTTATATGTAGTGGACAGATGGATAGCTAAAAGAAGTTATGTATTGGTCTTCCTCGTTAACTCTAATATGGTAGAAACCCAATCTACAATCAGATTTAGAAAATACTGTGAAATAGCAACTTTATAGAGAAAATAAGCTTTGTTACATATAGGATAAGGGAAAGGTTTTGTTATTGCATCCAATGGCCTATAATTAATGACCATTATCTTTTTCCAATTTTCTGTTCTAAATGTGTGTTAATAATGCAGAAAAGAAAAATCCTCTCCCTGCAAAAACAATACTCTTCCACACAAACTCAAAGACACAGCCACACAATCAATTTCACAGGCAATGCTATGCCTTGATTATGCATTCAGTAAACTCAAGATTGCAAACCACTTTGATTTTATTAATTCAATTTCAGACTACAATTAGATAACCTTCTATGGCCTCACCCAACACATATCTTGACCTGCTCTGTAACAACAATTTTAGTTAATGTCTTCTCACCTCCTACACTTTGTAACTAGCAGTGAATTCCTTCCCTCCTATTGACTTGTTGTTTGATTGTTATTTGTTCTTTATTCTATTCTTTGGTGGCCACCCCTCTCCACGTTCCTCTCTTCTTCATTCTCTGTTATATCACACCGTCAATTTCTATTTGTTTTATACTCTCCTTTGGCTTGGACACCACACATTCCCCTCACAAAATGGACTACAAAGGTTTCATATTGATCTTCTTTGTCCTATCGGCCACCCTAGTCTCCCTTTTGTTGCATCTATTTTCTCTTTAGGTAGCATCTTCCCTTTTGTTGCGTCTATTTTCTCTTGAGGCATTTTAACAAACATATTCATTGCTATCAACAAGGTCATCCCCTCATGCACTGTATGGATGACCTTAGATATATTTTCAATGCCCATCTGGTGCAGGAGCACCCCTTCAACAAACTGATTATACATTAGAGGGAGAAGGTTAAGGTCTTAACAAGTTGGTATGCTTTATGCATTTTCTATAGTCAATGCAATAAGGTCAATTGGACCAATGCATCTCATTGTAGTTGGCATTTAGATTCATAGGACACTTGTCAATCTGTTATGACAAGGTGGTTAGTTGTTAGCGGCTATTAATTGTTTGTTATCTCCCAGCCGTTTGGAGTTGACTCCCAGCCGCTGGGAAACATTAGTACTACTGAGAATGAAGAGTTAAATACCCTAGATCAGGTCAGTTTAAGGAGATATAGATAGATAAATGCTGATAGACAGGTTAAATGGTATTGAATTGTAGAATTGTAAAATCAGAGATTTGTATCCATTTCTGAAAGTAATAAGGAGATCATGTTTTGTGTCACCTTTCTGATTTTTGAATTCACTGTGTGATTGATTTTCTATTTTGAAATCGAATGGACTCTTAACCCCATTCCACTGGTGAGATTCTTTGAATCGGTGGAATGGTTGTATATAGTAGTTTAGGGTTTTTGTTTTATTTGGAAATGTTCAAGTTTACAGGATCAGTTACGGGAAATGCATTGACAAAATCCTAGCGTGTGTATATGCTAGGTTAACAAAGTGCAGAGAACTGCATGTATGGAGGTGAAACAGTTCTCCACAGTCGCTAAGTAGAAATTTGATTAAAATCGTGAAAATCTATGTGAGTTGAAAGATATACAAATTGTGTGTATATTGCTTTTGTATGCGATATACAATTTGTGTATATATCACTTTTGTTTGTCGCAGACAGTTGGTGTGTATATCGCTTTCACATCCGAGTACCAGTTTGGGTATATTCGGCAATCGCACATCGGGTTTGTATGTTGTGGATGTTGCAAAGTGTTGATATACAATCTATGAGTATATCGCTACTATATATCAGGTTCAATTCCTGGGTATACTACAGTCGCATGGTTGTGGGTATCTATCAAATCCATGTTTGAATTGCATGTTGAAAATATACAAGGCTATATATACAATTTCTGTATATACTGCAAATGTATATCGAATGTAGTGAATGTGTATATCCCTCTTGTATGTGAAGACAATTCCTATGTATCCGTCGGTTGCATGTCTGGGTTGTATGTGATGAATGTACATTGCAAATGTACATTGGGTTGATACAAAGAAGTTAGCGGTCAACCTTCTACGAAAGCATATTCTGGAGGCATATTCGGTGAATGCATGTTTTGAGTTGTATATTTGAATGTATATCAGAACATACATTCTGCAGATACATTGTTGCAAGATACAAATGGCGACCTATCAGAGTGGTAACTCGAATGTGTAGTGGAAGGGGTTTTGTGCTGCAGACGACCGACGCCAGCAGGTAAGGGCATGTTCATCTACCGGTAGGAAAGGTCAGGTTTTGCATATGAAGAATGTATATCGCGAATATACATTGCGGGAGTATAAACGGCTGATACATTGTATGACTGGCCGTGGAGGTAAACTGGTACGTGGAACATTGTAGCAAACCGGTGTTAAGGAGTGAAACCTTGTATGTAAAATGGACAAGGTGTTGTATGGAAATTGTGAATGCAATCTGTGAGCATTTCACTGTTGGTTTAAAGCTTTCGTTGTACGGCTCTGCATCATAGTGGTATTAGAGCGAAGGTTGTATCTTTTGGGAAAGAAAAAAAAGACAAGATGTCAGAAGGAGAGGGATCTGAAGAGTTCCTAGCACGGATGACCAATGCTGAGTTGGTTGTCTTAGTAAGGAAGAAAATTGCAGAGAGCAAAGCAATCAGTATTCAGAATCAGGTTTTGAAAGATGAGTTGGAGAAGTTGAGGGACAAAGTAGGAAAGGGAAAAGAAGATTCTGGTGAGGAAGACAGGGATGAAGAGGAAATCCCTAGGCAGGAAACGATAGATGTTCCTACAGACCAAAGACCCTTGTTCAACGCCCTCAAAGCCATGGAGCGAAGGACCATGGATATAAAACTGGACTTGCCAGTGTTTACAGGAAAAATGGACCCTAATTCAGTGATGGAGTGGATAGACTCCTTGGATAATTTCTTTGAGACAGAGGAAATACCAGACCAACAAAGAGTGAAGATGGCTCAGTCTAAAATGAAAGAGGTTGCACTAACCTGGTGGAATTTCATCCAAGATGACAGGGTGAAAGAAGGAAAGAACAGAGTTGCTACATGGAAGAAGATGATGGCTTTAGTGAAGGAAGCCTATGTCCCATTGGATTACAACATCCAATTACATAAGAGAAGACAAAATCTAAAGCAGAAGGAGTTAGATGTTAGTGCATACACTGAAGAGTTCATGAAACTATGTGTCAAGACAAAGGTGAAAGAGAATGAGGAAGAAAGGGTAGCAAGATATCTCAATGGGTTGAGATTTTCCATCCAAGAAGACTTAAATCTGCATAATCCAGATACAGTTCAGAAGTGCTACCAATTGGCACTCAAAGTGGAAGAGAAATTAAAAAGAAAACAAGAGCAGAACAATAGAGGAAGAGGAAGACAGCAAAGAGGTGGAAGAGGTCCTTTCAGAGGCAGAGAAAATGGATTTAGACACCAAGGTGAATCAAATTAAGAGAACAACAAAGGAGACAATAGTCAAATTCAAAAATGAAGTTATGACCAAAAAGGAAACTTTAGGGGCAGAAGACCACCATTTAGAGGGAGATTTCAAGGCAGAGGAGCTATTAGATGTTACAATTGCAATCAGGAAGGCCATAGGTCAGTAGATGTCCAGAAAAAGTAACAAGTTCAGGAGGAGATAGGAGGACAAATTTGATCCAAGAATCTGATTGTCAAAGTGTGAATGATACTATCATATATGGATATCCTAAGATAGGAGAAGCTTTGATGATCAGGAGAGCAATGGCCACTATGAAGGTGCCTGACAGAGAACCCCCACAAAGAAAATCTCTTTTCAAAACTACTTGCAAGGCAGGAGGAAAGGTATGTAAAGTTCTGATTGATTTTGGATCTACTGAAAATTTTGTGTCTGTTGAAATGGTAGAAAAACTTAAGCTTAGAAGACTGCCACATCCTTGCCCGTACAAGGTCTCATGGCTCACTCAAGGTCAGCAAACAGTTGTGGAAGAGCAGGCTTGGGTAGAGTTTCAAATAGGCCCATACAAGGACAGGTTATTGTTTGACATAGCTCAGATGGATGCTTGCCATCTCCTACTTGGAAGACCATGGCAATATGACTTGAAAGCACAACATGATGGAGTTAGGAACACCTATTCAATCACCAAGGATGGTGAGAAGACATTGTTACAACCATTAATGGAGAAGGAGGTAGAATCAAAAGGAAAGGAAGTCAAGGTGATGATGGTAGAAGGCAAACAGTTCATGAAGGAGATAGTAGATGAAGGAGCAGTTGCATATGCTCTCATTCCATGCCTAAAAGTGAACAAGGAGCGATAGCAAGAAGTCAAGGGAGAGAAGAAGCAAAGGTTCATAGACCCTGCTATCCAAGAACTATTGGACAAGTACAAAGGCATCATCTCTGATGGAATGCCAAGATCCCACCACCTGTGAGGGACAACAATCATTGTATAGATCTAATCCTTGGATCTACACTACCAAACAAGGTAGCATACAAGCTTACACCAGAATAGAATGCAAAGGTAGCAAGGCAGATTGAAGAATTGTTGGAGACAGGTCTAATTGGTAAAAGTCTAAGCCCATGTGTAGTACCAGCTGTACTAGCACCAAAGAAAGAAGGCACTTGGAGGCTTTGCACTGATTCAAGGGCTATCAACAAGATCACAATCAGGTATAGGTTTCCAATCCCTAGGATAGAGGATTTGCTTGATTGTTTGGGAGGTGCCAAATATTTCACAAAAATAGATTTGAAAAGTGGCTATCATCAGATCAGGGTTAGGCCAGGAGATGAATGGAAAACTGCATTTAAAACAAATGAGGGGTTGTATGAGTGGAAGGTCATGCCTTTTGGTTTATCCAATGCACCTAGTACCTTTATGAGATTGATGAATGAGGTTTTGAGAGAATTTATGGGCAAATTTGTCATAGTATATCTAGATGACATTCTGATTTTCAGTAATACAAGGGAAGAACACCTCAAACATATAGACTTGGTCCTCAAAAGGTTACATGAAGAGCAGTTAATGATCAACTTGGACAAGTCTTTGTTCATGCAGGAGGAGATCATCTACTTGGGTTTTGTCATCTCACATGGCAAACTGAAAATGGATCAAGAGAAGGTAAGTGCCATACTGTCTTGGCCAACTCCTAGAACCATGAATGATGTCAGAAGTTTCCATGGGTTAGCAACCTTCTATAGGAAGTTTATAAGAGGGTTTAGTCATATCTGTGCACCCATGCTTGACACTATAAAAGGAGGACAGAAGTGCAGATTTACTTGGACAAAAGAAGCAGATGATTCATTTGAATTGAAAAAGAAGGTGGCACAGTAGCCAGTCCTTGCACTGCCTGATTTCAATAAAAATTTTCAGGTAGAATGTGATGCAAGTCACATGGCAATTGGAGTAGTACTTAGTCAAGAAGGGAGACCTATTGCATTTTTCAGTGAGAAACTCAATGATGCTAAGAAGAGATACTCATCCTATGATTTGGAGATGTATGCTCTAGTCCAGTCACTCAAAAAGTGGAGGCATTACTTGATGCCAAAAGAATTCATAGTGTTTACAGATAATCAGGCCCTTAGTTTCATAAACAGTCAAGAGAAGCTGAACCATCGGCACATGAAGTGGGTGGAAACTTTGCAGCTTTCACCTTCACACTTAAACACAAGAAAGGGGTCAAGAACAAGATAGCAGATGCTTTGAGCATGAGGGTTCTAACAATAAATCAGATACAGTTGGAAAGTGTTGGTATTGATTCCTTAAAGACTATGTATGATGCTGATGAAGACTTTGGAGAGATCTACAAAGTGTGTACTTCTTTTGAAGACAAATATCATGTTGAATATTCTGATTTCTGATACAGGATGGATTACTTTTCAAAGGTGGACAGTTGTGTATTCCAAGGTGTTCAATGCGGTTGAACATTATTAGGGAGAAGCATTGTGGGGCCATGGCAATACATTTTGGTCTGGACAAGACTCTTGATCTGGTAAAGAGACATTATTATTGGCCTAAGTTACAGTCAGATGTGAGGAAATTTGTGGAGTCATGTGTGATATGTCAGAAAGCAAAGGGGAGATCTACTAATGCAGGTTTATATCAGCTATTGTCCATTCCCTCTAGACCATGGGAAAGCATAAGCATGGATTTTGTGTTGGGTTTACCTAGAGCAAGGAAGGGTATGATAGTGTTTTTGTTGTAGTGGACAGATTTAGCAAAATGGCACATTTCTTACCATGCAAAACTACTTGTGATGCTTCATATGTTGCAGACTTATTTTTCAAGGAAATAGTGAGGATACATGGATTGCCATTGAGCATAGTGTCAGATAGAGATGTGAAATTTATTGGACATTTTTGGAGGACTCTTTGGAAGAAGCTTGGTACCAATTTATCCTTCTCATCAGCTTATCATCCTCAAACAGATGGACAGATTGAAGTGGTCAATCGGTCATTGGGAAATCTGCTAAGGTGTTTGACAAGGCAGCATGGAGAGAAGTGGGATAATATCCTATCACAAGCAGAATTCTCCTATAATGACACTGTCAATAGAAGTACAGGGAAATCACCATTTCAAGTGGTATATGGTATTCATCCAAGAGGTATTTTGGAGTTAAGAGAATTACCTGTAGGAGAACTGATTAGTGTAGATGGAGAAGCTTTTGCATCAGTAATCAAAAAGGTCCTTGATCAAGTCAAAACCCAACTCCAACAAACCACATTGAAGTATAAAGCCTATGCTGATAAAAAGAAGAGAGATGTACAATTTGATGTTGGAGATTTGGTGTGGGTTAATCTAAAGAAGGAAAGACTCCCAAAAGGAAAACATACTAAGCTCATGCAGAGGAAGATTGGACCATGTCAGATTTTGAAGAAATGTGGACAGAATGCTTATGAAATCCAACTTCCTTATGATCTTGGATTGTCACCTATTTTCAATGTATGTGATTTAACTCCATACAAACATCCTGCAGATGGAGAACAGGAACCACTACAGGGAACATTAGATGATGATATTCCTAAGCATGATCCACCTAAATTACAACAGATTTTAGAATCAAGAGTGGCAAAGAAAACAAGGAACAAAGAATATATGGAATACTTGGTGGCTTGGCAAGGGAAACTAGATTTAGAGGTAGTGTGGATGACTGAAGAATAGATCAAACTGATTATACAGGAGCACCTCTTCAACAAACTGATTATACATCGGAGGGAGAAGGTTAAGGTCTTAACAAGTTGTTATGCTTTATGCATTTTCTATAGTCAATGTAATAAGGTCGATTTGACCAATGTATCTCATTGTAGTTGGCATTTAGATTCATAGGACACTTGTCAATCTGTTATGACAAGGTGGTTAGTTGTTAGTGGCTGTTAATTGTTTGTTATCTCCCAGCCATTTGGAGTTGACTCCCAGCCACTGGGAAACATGTTAGTACTACTGAGAATGAAGAGTTAAATACCCTAGATTAGGTCAGTTTAAGGAGATATAGACAGATAAATGCTGATAGACAGGTTAAATGGTATTGAATTGTAGAACTGTAAAATTAGAGATTTGTATCCATTTCTGAAAGTAATAAGGAGATCCTGTTTTGTGTCACCTTTCTGATTTTTGAATTCATTGTGTGATTGATTTTCTATTTTGAAATCGAATGGACTCTTAACCCCATTCCGCCGGTGAGATTCTTTGAATCGGTGCAATGGTTGTATATAGTAGTTTAGGGTTTTTGTTTTATTTGGAAATGTTTAGGTTTACAGGATCAGTTACGGGAAATGCATTGACAGAATCCTAGCGTGTGTATATGCTAGGTTAACAAAGTGCAGAGAACTGCATGTATGGAGGTGAAACAGTTTTGCACAGTTGCTAAGTAGAAAGTTGATTAAAATCATGAAAATCTGCGTGAGTTGAAAGATATACAAATTATGTGTATATCACTTTTGTATGCGATATACAATCTGTGTATATATCACTTTTGTTTGTCGCAGACAGTTGGTGTGTATATCGCTTTCGCATCCGGGTACCAGTTTGGGTATATTTGGCAATTGCACATCGGGTTTGTATGTTGTGGATGTTGCAAAGTGTTGATATACAATCTATGAGTATATCGCTACTGTATATCGGGTTCAATTCCTGGGTATACTACAGTCGCATGGTTGTGGGTATCTATCAAATGCATGTTTGAATTGCATGTTGAAAATATACAAGGCTATATATACAATTTTTGTATATACTGCAAATGTATATCGGATGCAGTGAATGTGTATATCCCTCTTGTATGTGAAGACAGTTCCTGTGTATCCGTCGATTGCATGTCTGGGTTGTATGTGATGAATGTACATTGCAAATGTACATCGGGTTGATACAAAGAAGTTAGCGGTCAACCTTCTACGAAAGCATATTCTAGAGGCATATTCGGTGAATGCATGTTTTGAGTTGTATATTTGAATGTATATCAGAACATACATTCCGCAGATACATTGTCACAAGATACAAATGGCGACCTGTCAGAGTGGTAACCCGAATGTGTGGTGGAAGGGTTTTGTGCTGCAGACGACCGGCACCAGTAGGTAAGGGCATGTTCATCTATCGGTAGGAAAGGTCAGGTTTTGCATATGAAGAATGTATATCGTGAATATACATTGCGGGAGTATAAACAGCCAATACATTGTATGACTGGCCATGGAGGTAAACCGGTACGCGAAACACTATAGCAGACCGGTGTTAAGGAGTGAAACCTTGTATGTAAAATGGACAAGGTGTTGTATGGAAATTGTGAATGCGATCTGTGAGCATTTCATTATTGGTTTAAAGCTTTCACTGTATGGCTCTGCATCACCATCTATACATCCTCCACGTTGGCTTAAGAGTCAGCATTTGTCTTAGAGTGATAGTTTAATCTTGTTCAAATATATCGGTCAAAGTATTATCAAGGGCCATTATTATCACATGTCCTCTAGTAGATGGTCAATTTGCAATAGATCCCTCGAAAGCTTCGTTGAAGAGCTTGACTTTGTGCAGAGTGGCATATCTGTCATAGAGGTCATCTGTGATAACAACCATGATTTTGGCCTTTGCATAATAGAGCCTCCAATCGGTGTATTGTGGTTCAAAGGTCACCACTGAAGCGGTCCAATACGTTGCTAATTCTCTATGATGAGCAAATTCCAACTGTAGGAATTTGAAATCCTTATACCATCTTCATAACAGAGACTTGATTGTTGTCCATATTTTGAAGTTGTATGACCATCCTGTGAGATACCTAGAACAGTACCTTCATGCTTGTGAACAACCTTTCAAGATGTATCATTTACTCTTATACTTGTTCGGCTAAAACAGACAGCCCCAAAGGATTTGTATATGCCTACTGGTATTTAACAAAACAATTAAATAAATGGAAATATATCCACATCTTCCTGGATGGGGCACAATCTACAAAGATATCCTTCTATTCACATCAAGGCACCAAAGTGAATTGAAAACATTAGTCGCGACAAAAGTTGAAATGCACAACAAAACCAAACTGAAACACCAAAATGTGACAACTCGATCCAAAATTGAAATGACAATTTTTTTGTTTGACGTAGGATTTCTCATGCGCCCGAGTGCTCCTAAATTAGACACACTGGGTAGAAAGTGTGTGAGCATAGACTCACAAAGCGGAGTTGAGTATTCGAACTACCCTTTCAGGTTGCAACCAACCTGCAATGAACTCCATCGCTATGAAATGTGCACATGGTCATTTCTTCTTTCTCTTTTTCCAACACTTCATTGGCACAAGCGTCATCCTCCTCCCACAACTCCATTCACCAAGTCTTCTCTTCTCTCATGGATTCACATCCACCATATGTCATCCCCCTCCGCCAAATGCTCTCTACTCTCCTCTCCTCCTTCATGGGATCCAACCCACCGCAAACTGACCACCTCCACCAAAATCCACCTGCATGATCCTCCACAATCTCGACAAGCAAATATGCAGCATCTACAACATACTTTTGTCCTCTATCCATCTTATCTGAAAACAAAATATCATCATGATAAAACAAATTTACCTCAGTTGCAACATCAATTTTTGTTGCGACATCTTCCACATCCTTGTCAGCTGCAACTTTTCGTTCTTCTCTCTTTGCTGCAACAATGAGCTTCAACATCCACTCTTCTTCAATCACCAACAAACTTCAATATTAAATCATCTCCATCATCAGCATCTACTACAACCTCTTCACATTCCATCATTGCATCTTCATTTTTCTTCTCATTTTCAGCAACCTCTTCTACATTCTTCTCTCCGCTTCTCACATCTTTCACTTCCTCAATCACTGTTGCACGCAATTATTCATCTTACTTGACTAATTCTTTCCACTGCCTTGTTTCCAATCTATCCACTCTCGCATTAATGTCTGCCATCATCTCAAGGATCTTCTTCTTTTCATACGGTTTCCAGCCCTCCCATAGCATAGGCTTCTTCATCATCAATATCCCCATCTTATCTGTTGCAATCTTCCACAATTCTCACCTCATGCTCTCCAATCTACCATCACACTCAATCTTCTCACAACTCAATCTCTCTCTCTCTCGCTGCTCAAGACTTCTCCTGCAACAACCCTCACACAAGCTTCTTCTCTACCGCTACACTCTCCCGCAGGTCCTGGTGCATACTCTGCATACTCAGGATCTTTTGGCTCTGATACCATTTAACATAGAAAAGAAAAATCCCCTCCCTGCAAAAACAATACTCTTCCACACAAACAAAAAGACACACAACCACACAATCAATTTCACAGGCAATGTTATGCCTCAATTATACATTTGAAATAAACTCAAGATTGCATAACACTTTGATTTTATTAATTCAATTTCAGACTAAATTTAGATAGTCTTCCGTGGCCTCACCCAACACATATCTTGATCTGCTCTATAACATTAATTTTAGTTAATGTCTTCTCACCTCCTACGCTCTGTAACTAGCAGTGAATTCCTTCCCTCCTATTAACTTGTTGTTTGACTGTTATTTGTTCTTTCTTCTATTCTTTGGCACTGGCCGCTCCTCTCCACGTTCCTCTCTTCTTCATTATCTTTTATATCATACATCAATTTTTGTTTGTTTTCTAGTCTCCTCTAGCTTGGACACCACATATTCCCTCACAAAAATGGACTACAAAGGTTTCATATCGATCTTCTTTGTCCTATTGGCCACCCCACTCTCCCTTTTGTTGTGTCTATTCTCTTCAGGCAGTATCTTCCCTTTTTCTTTCATTCTTTGTTGCAATCTCCCTTTTTCTATATGCAGCATCCCTCCTCTCCTCTTCTATACGCCAGGCTTCTCTTCTTCTTAAATGGAAATGCTATCTTCAACTTTTAATTCTCAATGGAAGGTGAGGCATCGCCTCTATCCTTTTATATTCTAATTTGGAGATTGAGCTAACTAATGCCACGATGCCCCATTTGCCATACGGGACTGTGGCAAATATCAATTTACTTATATCTCCCATGGCCCTTGAGACATTTTGACAAACATATTCATTGCTATCAACAAGGCGTCCCCTCATGCGATGTATGGATGGCCTCAAATATATTTTCAACGCCCATCTATACATCCTCCACGCTAGCTTAAGAGTCAAATTTTTTCTTAGAATGATAGTTTAATCTTGTTCAGATATGTCAGTCAAAGTATTATTGAGGGTCATTATTATCATGTCCGAGCTGGTAGATGGTCGATTTGCAATAGATCCCATTTTTTGAAAGCTTCATTGAAGAGCTTGACTTTGTGCAGAGTGGCATAACTGGCACAGAGGTCATCTATGATAACAGTCATGATTCCGGCCTTTGCATAATTGAGCCTCCAATCAGTGTATTGTGGTTCAAAGGTCACCGCTGAAGCGGTCCAATACGTTGATAATTCTTTGTGATGAGCAAATTCCAGGTGCGGGAATTTGAAATCCTTGTACCTCTTCATAATAGAGACTTGATTGTTGTCCACATTTTGAAGTTGTATGACCATCCCGTGAGATACTTAGAACAGTACCTTCACGCTTGCGAAAAACCTTTCAAGATGTATCGTTTACTCTTATACCTGTTCAGCTAAAACAGACAGCCACAAAGGATTTGCATATGCCTACTAGCATTTAACAAAGCAATCGAATAACTGGAAATATATCCACATCTTCCTAGATGGGGCACAGTCTACAAAGATATCCTTCTATTTGCATCAAGGCACCAAAGTGAACTAAAAAAGCATTAGTGGCGACAAAATTTAGAATGCACAACAAAACCAAACTGAAACCCCAAAATGTGATAGCTCAATCCAAAATTGAAATGACATTTTTTTGTTTAACGCATGATTGCTCGTGTGCCTGGGTGCTCCCGCATCAGTTAACCATAAATGTATAACAGAAAAAAGGATATTTAGATGGTTTTATAAACTTCCCTTCTTCTAATTCCTTGATGGTTTGCTCCATATCTCTATTGTCATCTACAAAGACAAGAATCTTTTTCCCAACTTTGATTGATTTATCTTTCTAGAGATTGATTTCCATAACGAGAATTATTTTATTCTAGAACTTTTGAGGATCATTTGAGCAGATTTTGTCTTACATATCTATTGCTTTAATTCAGAAAAACAAGTTTCATTTTCGGATTGTATCACCATTATCAAGGGAATTTTTTTAAATGCCATTAGCGGCAGGTACAATTCGTTTATTTCTATAGAAATAATGGTAAGTTATTTGATACTCAAATTGATATTGGTGCTTCTCTTTCTTTTTGTAAACTAACTATTATACAGCTTTGAGAATAGTTAAAAGGAAGGAAGACATTATAAAGGTAAGGATGTGTAAGATATGAAGTGTAGTTGTGTATGGATTTGATTTCAGTTTGTTATGTTGTGTTGTGGTTGTTGTAGCAATTGTGTTTTAGATTATTTCTGCTCAATCAACTCATTTTGATCAGCTATAAAAATTAAAAATTTCATATTGATTCTTGTTGAAGAATATCGACATAGTTGTGGAGTTTGATTGGGATAGTTTTAGAGTTTTTGTTATTAGTTGTTTGTTTCTATTGTTCTTGTTGTGTTGGCTATTGTAATAGAAAATATCAATGTATAAATTTAAAAAAAGACAATGGAAGAAGTTTCATGATTTTCTAGATCAAATTGTCTTAGTTTGTGTTACATAGTTTGTTGAAATTCATATTGAAATTTAATAATTTTGAAAGATCTAATTTATGTTATTCAAATATCAAAATTGTTGAATAATTTAATTTGTGGAGGACATTACATCCTATCATGCATTTTTTGGTATTGGCACCCCACAAACTCTCAAGGTAGTGGGTTTCTTGAAGAAAGAGAGAGTGACAACACTAATAGACTTAAGAAGTACTCCCAACTTCATCAACAAAAATTTAGGTGCTCATTTGAATTATTTTATGTATCTAGCTCTAGAATTTTAGGTCACGATTGCAAATGGGGGTACTATTAGTTGTTTGGGGAAATTCCATAGCATTAAATTGTCTATGGGAGAATATAAACTTGATTGCCTTATGTTTTCTATCTCCATGGATGTAACATATATTCAATGTTGGGATTTCAATGGCTTGCTACCTTGGGGACAATTGAGATGAACTTCCAAGATCTATTCATGTGTTTTCACTTAAAGGGAAGGATAGTAGAACTAAGATGGTTCTGTGAAAATTCCCCACAGATGGTAAGATCTCATCAAATGTAAAATATGATTCACAAGGAGACAAGTGGGTTTGTAGCTCAATTGTTTTCATTAGAAGCATATCGATCAAAGGCTTCTACACCATTAGATCTACAAGCAATTATAGATAAACACTTAATATTTTTTGGTGAGATGACAAAAGGATTTCCTCCTAAAAGAGGTCATGATCATGCCATTCAAATAGTACTAAGGAGTCAACCACCAACATCATGTCTTACAAGCTTCTATATGTACAAAAAAGTGAGATTGAGAAGATGGTTCAAAAGATACTAGAAGTAGGTATTATTAGGCACAGTCAAAGTGCTCACTCCTCTCTAGTGGTAATGGTGTGGCAGAAAGATGACACTTGGAGGATGTGTCTTGATTGTAGAGAGCTCAACAACTACACCATAAAAGATAAGTTTCCCATTTTGGTAATTGATGATTTGTTAGGTGAGCTTAATGGTGTTTTTTAATTTACCAAACTTGATCTTCATTCTAGTTATCATCGAATTAGAATTAGAGATGAGAATGTACATAAGACAAGTTTTTGAAACCCATGAGGGCTAGTATGAGTTTTTGGTAATGTGTTTTGGTCTCACAAATGTACCATCTACATTTCAATGTTTGATGAACTCTATCTTCAGGCCATTTTTTTGAAAATTTGTTTTGGTATTTTTTAATGACATCTTAATATATATCAAAACATGGAACACTTGTAGCATGTAAATTATAAATGGAAAAATTAAAATAAATAAGAGTATTCAATAAATGTAGGTATATGAAGTATGATCCAAAATTTTGATAAAAAAAGCTTTTACACAATTATATTTAAAAACATTCTACATAATTATATCTCAAAACATTCTTGATCTCACCTTTATGAAGTGTTAATACATTATGTATCTACCATACCAATAATATTGAAGAGCAACTTATATAATTGATCAAAATAATCTTATTACAAACCACTTAATTTATTTATTCACTGCCTGCAACATTAACTAAGTTTTATAGGTAAAAAACATTGTAAAGAAAGCTTGAGATAGTCAAACAAACCAATTACTACCCACAGACATTAAGTGACTGCACTTATCTCAACGAAATGATGAATCAAAGTTTCGCTATGTCATGATAATGATTTTTTTTTAAATTGTCAAATGTTTGCAACGGATTTTTCAGGATGCAAAGTTGACTGTCCAACTTTTGTGGAGGAAAATTATGAGTATGATTCAGGAGACGGTTTTAGCAAAGTGTGACCTTTCAGTTGCTGTGGACCCTTCAGATGCTTCTGTCTACAACAAGTTTGATTTTCAGGGTCAGGGAGATACCTCATTGTTAGCCAGAAGAAGCAGAGGTAAACAGTTTGGTAGGAAGATTAATAGGGTTGGACGATGGCTTCCCCTACCTCGAGGGGTTTTGAAGATCAATACTAATGGTTCCTCTAGAGGGAATCCTGGTCATGCTGATGTGCGGGGTATTGGTCGAGATAGTTCAAGTTATGTGCAGTTTCTCTTTTCTATTTATAAAGGATGACATACAAATAATTACATGGAAGCTCTTGCCATCTTGCATGCTATGGAGAGAGGGTGTGCTTTGGGATGGAGGAGGATTATTTGTGAATCTGATTCTCAAGTGATGGTTAATCTATTAAATGTGCAACGGATGGATGATGTCAACTGGCATCTAGCTTTGGTTGTTAGACAAATTCTTAGATTGGGTAGGTCTTTTGATTCTGTGGTCTACTCTCATATTCCTAGAGAGTGGAATGGAGTGGATGATTGTTTGGCCAAATGGGCTTCTGATCAGGTGCAGGATTGGAATATTTGGAATAAGGATCAGTTACCTGTAAATTACTCTCAATTGTTGGATCAACGGTTGTTGGCTAATAGGGTTATGTGACTCTTGGTTTTGTCAGTGGGTGGTAGGTCCCTTCTTGTTTTGTGTTCTTCTGATTGATTAATAAATTTTTACCCCTTTTTATTAAAAAAATAGACAGACTTAACATAATGACATGTACAAATGATTGCCCTTGGAAGAAAGAGACCCACTTCATTTTACTTAAACTCTCACACTTTAAGACCAAATATTTCTTAATTCATACGTCATGGATCAACAATAGTTAAGGATTTGAAGAAAGGTTTGTAGAAGAGAATGACCAAGAAAGAGCGAGATTGTTTATAGTTTATTTCTAAATGTCTAGGAATAGTTATAGTTCTTATATTTCTTTTGGTGCTTAGTTTTTAGTTTTCCTGATAAAGTTATAGTGAAATATAAACTTCTTGTTTTTGGACATTACCTCAAAGTAACATAAAATTGGAGATAGATTCTTTGAACAAATGAAAATAATATGTGGGATAAAAATATGTATAATCGTTGTAAGTGAGAAGTTAAAATATAAGCAGTATGCAGCAAAGGTGAAAATTGTGAGGTAAGGCAAGTTAAGTGGAACAATGAAAAGAAATGCCTCTGGGAGAGTAAATTAAAATTAAAGCTTGGTAAGGGTTCTATGATATATTTAACTTCTTTCATTCTATTTTTTATTAGATCAACTGGAAAAAAGGGTTAAGAACCCTATACAAAGTAGCCCCCAAGGCAAAATAAGGCCATGAGCCAGAAATAGCACATCATCGGCACACAGACAAAACAGCTATAGCAAGACAACGAGGAACAACTAAACAAAAGTAGAACCTGACCTAGCAAGTCGAACACTCTTGGCCTGAGAATGGGTCAAAGAAACATGCTTAGGAAGACCACGCTTCTTTGAACAACAGTCCAAAATACATCATCCTCTCCAACAACAGAAGTAGGAGAAGAAGGCGGTGAAACATTTGCAAAATCCTTCGAAGGGGTAGGAGCAAGTGGAGAGGAAGAACCTATCCCCACAACAGCAGACCCAATAGAAGAAGGCACCCCAGCAGCAGTAGTGGACATCCCAGCAACATAAACTGAATCCAAAGAAGGCAAAACTAAAGAGGAAGAAGTCGAAACAGAACAAGAAACAATCCTTCTTGAAGCTAGAGAAGCCAACAAGTGAGCAAATAAATGATCAGAAGAATCCAGAGAATGCGAGGGAACTGAAGCAGCAACCACCCCCCAGGAACAACCTCAACAGGAATCTCATCCTCCTCAGAGGACACATCCTCCCGAGAGGAACAATCCTCCGGGGAAGCACTAACAGTCAAGTGCTCCAGGAGAGCATCTTTCCACCAAGTTGCAGCGCCCTTGTGGTGCGTGAGAGGACAACCAGAGGCCAAATGACCTATAGCAAAACATCTTCTACATCTGAATGGGATACCCTCATAATCTAATAGTTGTTTCCAGGGCCTATCCCCTACCATCAAAACCACATCTCCATGAAGAGGTTTGGAGATGTCAATATCCACAAGGATGTGTGCTACCGTGGAATGACCCATGAACGTAGTAGTAGAATCAACCTTGAGGAAATGACCGATAGCATTGCCGATGCCCTCGTAGCAGGAATCCTCCCAAAACCAGAGAGGGAGATTTGGGAGACGGACCCAAATGGGTCTGATGTTAAGTGGCTCTGTAAGGGGGTTAAAAGACAAAGTCCAGGGTTTGATAGAAAGGGAGTGCTCCCCCAATAATCAAACCTTGCCATTAAGAACTACATCTTGCTGCTCCGAGGAACAAAATCCATAATAAAGAACCCTCTTGCACAAGGAAACAACTCAATCTTACCTTCAACAAGCGGCTTCCATGACTCCATGACCCAGTTGTGGAGGTTGGGCAGAGAGGGCCAAAGTGCATTAAATTTGCATATCACACCTTTCTTTCGATAGTAATCCTCATTTTCTGTGACCTCCGGACCACACACCCCAACAAGAGACTCTCGGGCACAAGGGACAGGCTGAGAACCATGCTGAGGTGAGCAAGATCGAGCCCCAGTGCCCGTCACAGTAGCAGAGAAGGATTTCCTCATGCCCCCAAGAGCTCGAAGCCTCGCAGCAGAAACACCATTGCCATCATCTCCAACAGCAGTGTCGCAGGTCACTTTTTCCACACTGTTCTTGTCCTCAACGATAGCGCAGGCCACATCAACGGAGGGAGACTCACGCTCTGAGTCGAACGAACCTAGAAGACCGGAGCCAATGGCCCAATCCACATGAGAACCCCCGTGATCAGTGTCCAGAGAAAGCACCTTCCCATTTGCAGCAGGCACTAACCCGACCGTTGCAGGCACAGTCCCCCACAGCGTCAAATTTGAATTCTCCATTGTTTAATGTTACAAGAAGTTAAAGCCACACTTCTTTCATTCTATTTTTTCTCATTTGAAAAGTTGTTTTAAAGTTTAGATTTCAAATCATTTTGTAGGAAATTGATCCAAAAGGATTTAGAAAATGTGTGAGAAAATTTTAAACAGAAGATTAATTTTATATGTAAGGAGGGGTGTTTGACAATGTTGTAAAACTGTAAGACACAAGGACTTCTTTGTGTTTTTGGAAGTGTCCAGACTATTTCGTGGTTATAGGAGCATCCACCGAAAGTACACCTACCAAGAGTCAAAATCCAAACCAACAGGTGTCCATGCAACTTCTGGTGACAATCGATTTCCTCCTTTGGCCTAGGAGAACTCAATTGTCATTAAAAGATCTATAAATAGCCATTTGTGCAAGTATTCAAGGCATGTCTACTAGTTGAAGAATTAGTGGATTGTTGTATGATTCAATTATGTTCATGGTAGGGAGAAATAAGGAAAAGAAGGTAAAATTTCTCACTTCATGTAATTCTCTCTTTCTAAGATAATAAAGGAAGGTAGTAACGTATATTGTCGCTATCACAAGACTAATTTTTCCTCAACACAAAGGGGTTTTTAGGATAATTAAATCAGTGTGCTATGATTTGCTATTTGATTTCTATTTTTCAGTACAATAATTCCTATATTAGTAAAAGCTTTGACTAAAAAAATTGGTATTGGTGTTAATGAAGATATTATAAAGATGAGAATTTTTTGAATGAATCTAATGTATAAGTAAAGGAAAATAATGTGAGCCCATTCAAGGCTGAAACAAAAGTAAAGATTAAGTCTTTTCATGGACAAATTAATGCAAAAGTATTAGATACATGGATTAAGCAATTTAGAGGTCTATTTTAGTGTGCATAAAATAAATGGAGCACAAAGAATTAATTTTACACATCTAAAGATGATAGATCATATTCTTATATGGTGGGCAACATATGTTGCAAATTGTGGAAAAAGGAAAAAGTCAATAGTTCATAGATGGGAAGAATCTATAAAATTAATGATAAATTTCTATCTCATAGGACATAAGGTTGATCAAAAATTAAATGGATGTACTACAAACAATATGGTTGTCAAAGTGTGCAGAAATAGCTGACAGTTTTGTTAGCAAGCTATGATGAATGGCATGGATCTTAATGAGGGGGACATGTTGATGAAGTATCTCAGTAGGCTCCATTCTCACATCTGAAGGAGAGTAGTCACTACCAATCCAATGGACTTGGACAAGGTATGTGTCCAATAATACTATGTAGAGGAAGAGGAGAAGAAGAGGTATGAGGTGAGTCTTATAAATTCAAAGAAAAAAATAGAAATAGATGAAGAATAAAGAAAATACAATTGTGCAAAAGGATGATAACAAACACAAAAAATCATTTTACTTGTCTAATTTAGATGGGCATGTAAATTCAAAGTGTTGGAAGCTTCCCCTTGAACTACATCCTAAGAATAGTAATAAGGGTAAAGAAAATAATACAAATAAATCTATTTTATCTATTCAAGAAGGGGAAATAGAGATAAACGATATTTCAAATATAGACCACAAACTTGGATGCATGGCCACTAAGGAAAATGAACTTAAGGAGATAAATAAGATTTTGTTTTAAAGTTGCAAATTCAAAAGAATAGAATTGTTGCATTGATAGATCCAAGTCTACCACAATTTAATCTCTTTTTGAAAACTGGGTTAAGAGGCTCTGTGGATATACATAGAGAAACATCCACATCCTTATCCATTGGGATGGGTGAAAAGGGGTGTAGAAATATAGGTGGATAAAAGGTTCGAGGTAAATTTTGGGGTTAATGCATAGTACATAGATGAAATAGAGGTTGATCTTATCCCCCTTGATGTTTTTGATATTGTTCTTGGTAATTTGTACTTTATGTTAGGGATGGTATTTTCATGATAAGGCTGGCAAGTACATGTGGTTCAAGGATGGAATCAAATACTTAATTAGAGGGCACCAAAGCAAGGCTAAAGTAGCCATGGTAAGTGTTAACCAAGCAATCAAATTGATTCAAAAAATTAAACAATTTTGTTTACTCTTGCTCAAAGATAAGATTGAAGATGGTATGGACATTTCTACCATGACTTTCTCAAAATTGAAAGGCTTGGATGAATTCTTGTCATCTTTTCAAGAAGTGTTCAAAGAGTGATGCAGTCATGGATGGAGGATCCAATTAAGGACTCCAACCATACAACCAAAAAAACACTCACAGTGGAAACACAATGACACTACAAATAGATGAAAATATAATATTATTGATTCATAGTCAAAATTACATTCACAATCTTGTCATAGGGGGTTACAACATGAGACCTCAACCTTCAATGAATTACAAGCACAATTAGTGTGCAAATTACAATTTCTATGTTTATATACAATATGATGTTCTTTAATGTTCTATTAAACCTTTATATTTCAACTTGATGTTTAACTTTCTATGTAGACTCAATGGTTCTTTTATAGTAAGTGTGAGAAAATAGAAGGTTCTGCTCTAACCAACAAGGTGGTATAATGCTCAATGCACAATGAAACATGTAGAAAGAACTCTTCCAAAATGAATGCAATAAGTTATAAACGCAAGGCCTTGATGTGGTTCTAGTCATGAATCTCCTTGAGACCAATAAGCTTGTACATATCTTCAAAGGTTAGCACAAAGCTTGGGTGTTTGTTGCATGGCCCAACTAGGTCTTCTTTGATAAGAAATTTGACGAGTTGTATCATTGACCATAGCTAAATACTTGATGATGACATGGCATGTTGGACTATGTGTTAGGGTTAGATGACAGAAGATATCAATTAAATGCAAATAAAGATTAAACAGAGGAATGAAAATACACAGAAATAATAACAGCGAGAGACAAGTTTTAACGTGGTTCACCTAAACTTGGGCTACATCCACCCACAGAGAGTCCAATATTATTATCCAGTAAATCAAACCGATTACAACCAGCAATCCCTGCAACTCAATACCGTTGCAAATGCTACAATACAATATCAACCAAAACCCTAACCCTTAGCCGCTTTTATCAAGCCTTATGTTGGTTACAAAAATAGGGTTTTTTATGTCAGCTCATGATACATAACTAGTGTACAGTACTTGCATGATCAGTCACCACCTACCAACAATCTCCCACTTGGAGACTGATCAAGCTCCACACCAATCTCCCACTTGGAGACTGATCCTGTACGACACTGCTGTGCGTGCAGCTCCCACTGGAAGTAAGCACCCTGGACTCTGTTGTTCTGATTTTATTGTTTCAGTCTTGAAGACCAACCGAAGCTGAAGAGGAGCTCAACTTCTCCCTTGTCATTGCCTTTGTAAACATATCCTCTAGATTTTCATCTGTATGTATATTTTCCAGCCTTAACTGTCCATCATCCAACACGGACCGAATAAAGTGATACCTCAACTGTATGTGTTTGGTCTTTGAATGCAACGCAAAATTCTTTGCAAGATGTATGGCACTCTGGCTGTCCGTAAACAAATAACTGTTAACCTATTGTTTGCCCAATTCTTCCATGAAAGATTGTAGCCATATCATCTCCTTGCTTGCCTCTATTGCAGCTACATATTTTGCCTCTGTGGTGGATAAAGCAACCATCTTTTGCAACCGTGAGATCCAACTCACTACTGTCCCACCTACAGTAAAGACATAACCTATAGTACTCCGCCTAGTATCAATATCCCCTGCCAAATCTAAGTCTACATAGCCTACTAAATCAATATTAGAGAACCCAAAACATAAATGTGTATTGGATGTACCTCTCAAATATCTGAGAATCTATTTTATCGCATTCCAATGCTCCAATCCGGGATGACTCATATACCTGCTTACGACTCCTACATTGTGTGCAATATCTGGTCTCATGCATACCATAGCATACATTAAACTTCCTATAGTTGAAGCATATGGTACCTTGGACATTTTTTCTTCCTCCTCTAGTGTCTTAGGACACATCTCCTTAGTTAATTTCAAATGACTAGACAAAGGTGTGCTGACATCTTTTGCATTCTCCATATGGAATCTCTGCAACACCTTTTCAACATAATCAACCTGAGATAGGGTCAATTTTCTGTTCTTCCTATCTCTGTAAATTTTTATACCAAGGATTCGTTTTGCTGCCCCCAAATCCTTCATAGCAAATGACTGTTTTAACTACTGTTTTAATTCTCTTATGTGATCCATGTTAGACCCCGCTACAAACATGTCATCAACATATAAACATAAACATAAAATAATGTAGCTGTCATTATCCAACCTCTTAAATTAAACACAATGGTCAGAATTACACCGAATGTAGCCTTGCTCAGCCATAAAACTATCAAATTTCAAGTACCATTACCGAGGTGCTTGTTTCAAGCAATACAAACTCTTCTTCAATCTGCACACCAATTTCTCCTTACCTTTGACCTCAAATCCTTGGGGATGTTCCATGTATATCTCCTCCTCCAAATCACCATGGAGAAAGGCAGTTTTCACATCTAGTTGTTCCAAAGGCAAATCTTCAGCAGCCACAATACTTAAAACAGTACAAATAGAAGTCATCTTAACAACCGGAGAAAAAATCTCATCAACATCAATGCCCTTTTTCTGTGCAAATCCTTTTACTACTAACCTGGATTTAAATCTTTTCTTACCTCCATCTTCCTCTTTCAGCCTATAAACCCATTTGTTTGGTAAAGCCTTTTTACGTGCAGGCAACTTACATAATTCCCAAGTCTGATTTTTTAGCAAGGAGTCCATTTCTTCTTTCATTGCAAGCTCCCACTGAACCTTGGTATCCACCTACATAGCTTCAGCATACCCTTCTGGTTCAGCAGTATCTATTAACAAAATAGAATACAAAGAGGGAGAAAACCTTTCAGGAGGTCTACTCAGCCTTGTTGACCGTCTAACATTCACTGGAGTTTGTGGTATTTTTGGTTGCTATTGCAGAGCATGAGGAACCACTGGAACATCACTATTTGGAGTATCATCCAGCACCACATAATCTTTTTCTTTCTTCTCATGCTACTGCAATTGATCTTTGTACAACACCTTCTCATTGAATACAACATCTCTGCTTCTCACAATTTTCTGATTTTTAAAATCCCACAGCCTATAACCAAATTCATCAATGCCATATCCAATGAAGGTACATTTTTTTGATTTTGCATCCAGCTTGGTTCTATTTTCAGAATCTACATGTGCAAATGCTTCACATTGGAAGGTTTTGAGAAAAGAATAACTCACCTTCTTACATTTCCATACTTCCTCTAGAATACCACAACCCAAAGGAACTGAAGGACTTCTATTAATTAAATATACAGCGGTGTTGACATCCTCTGCCCACATGTTTAAAGGCAGCCCAACATGTAATCTCATGGTCCTTGCACACTCCATTATTGTCCTATTCATACTTTCAGCCACTCCATTTTCCTGTGGAGTCTCTGGAACTATTTTTTGCCTACGAATTCCATTAAAGGAACAATAATCCTCAAATTCTTTGCTGCAATACTCACCACCATTATCAGATCTGAGACATTTTAATCTTTTACCATCTCATTCTCAACCAAGCTTTTCCATTTCTTAAATATTTCAAATACATATGATTTCTGTCTGAGGAAATAAATCCAAACCTTCCTAGTTGCATCATCTATGAATGTAACATAATACCGAGAGCCACTGAGAGAAGATACCTAAGCTGGTCCCCATACATCTGTATGCACAAGCTACAACTTTTCATCTTTCTTTTGCTTCCCATCCTTGAGAAAACTCTCTTTTGTTTTCCATACACACAACTTTCACAGAAATCCATATTAATACATTTTAGACCTGGTAAAACTTTCTTAGAATGAAGTACCTTCATACCTTTCTCACTCATATGCCCAAGTCTGTTATGCCACAGCGTTGTCTCAGAACCTGCAGCAACTATTTTAGTCTCTTCCTGCGAACTTGCAACAACTATTCCTGAACCTGTTTATTTTTTCTCTGCAACAACTAAAGTAGAAGGAACAATATGACTTGTACAAAGATATAAGGTGCTTACTTTCACACCTTTTGCTACTATTAAGGCACCTTTTGAAACCTTCCAATTTTTATCAGTAAATGTAACAATGCAATCTTCTTCAACTAGCTGCCCTGCTGAAATTAAATTCCTACTCAACCTTGCAAATGTGCCTTACCTCTTGTAGTAGCCAATGATTCCCATTCTGCAACTTAATCTTAATTCTTCCCTTTCCAACAATCTAACAGGGTTCATTATCTCCTAAATAAACCAGCCCAAAATCCCCTTGGACATAATCAAGAAAATAACTTCTATGGGGCGTAGCATGAAATGAGGCCCCTAAATCTAAAACCCATGAATCTCAGCATTATCTAGGGAAAGAATCAAAGCATCATCTTCAAATTTATTACTTACCACATTTGCCTCCTTATTGCCTTCTTGTTTGTCTCCTTCTTTATTCTTCCAAGACCAACAATCTTTCTTCAGATGACCTGGTTTCCCACAGTACTAGCAATCCTTCTATCCTCTGGTTTGGGATCTCTTATCCTTTGATTTTCCTCGTGACTTCCCATGACCTCCAGAACCTTTTCCTCTCACCTTTGATCTTCCCCTATTTTCTGCATTCAAAACACTACCTGATGTGGACCCTCCTGAGCGTTTTCGTTGCATTTCCTCGCTAAGGATAACACAAACAACATTATCAAATTTCAAAGTGTTTGAACCAGAGACAAAGTTACTTACAGCCATTACCAAGCTATTCCAACTTTCTAGTAAAGAACATAAAACCAAGAGAGCCCTCACCTCTTCATCAAATTTCACTTTTACAGAAGTTAACTGACTGGTAATCGTATTAAACTCATTTAAATGATCTGTCACATATCCACCTTCAATCATTTTCAGATTAAACAAACGCTTCATGAGAAATACCTTATTTGAGACTGAGGGTTTTTCATACAATTTAGCCAAAGCTTTCATCAGTTCACTTGTTGTCTTCGCTTCTATTATATTGAATGTCACAGATGGTGTCAGGCACAACCGAATGGTTCCCAGTGCCTTTCTGTCCAGAAGTTCCCAATCCTCATCCATCATTCCTGTCGGTTTCTTGGATACTCCTTCCAATGGCCTCCATAAATCCTTCTGATAGAGATAATCCTCCATCTGCATCTTCCATAACTGATAGTTCTGCCCATTGAATTTGTCTACCTTCAATTTACCCTCGTCCGCCATTGCTCCCACTCAATCGTGAGACCTTCCTGTAGACGATAATCGAACACAACCCGCTCTGATACCACTTGTTAGGGTTAGACGACAGAAGATATCAATTAAATGCAAATAAAGATTAAACAGAGGAATGAAAATACACAGAAATAATAACAGCGAGAGACAAGTTTTAACGGTTCACCCAAACTCGGGCTACATCCACCAACATAGAGTCCAATATTATTATCTAGTAAATCAAACTGATTACAACCAGCAATCCCTGCAACTCAATACCATTGCAAATGCTACAATACAATATCAACCAAAACCCTAACCCTTAGCCACTTTTATCAAGCCTTATGTCGGTTACAAAAATAGAGTTTTTTATGTCGTCTCATGATACATAACTAGTGTACAGTACTTGCATGATTAGTCACCACCTACCAACACTATGATATAATGAAGTTTTGATATCAATTTGGAAACTCTAGGATCAATATACATTCCTGCAAAGTAAGATAGTTGTCTAGAACTTTGATTTATGCCCAAATAAATAAGAATATGCCTATGTGGTATGCCTAGTCTTTTGTGGTGAGAGTATGATGAGTGGAACATTATTAGAAAATTTACAAAAAAATAAACGTGAGAAAATATTTTTAGTTGATGAAAGATTTCTCTTACACCATGGATGCTCGTGCATCAAAGAGCCAAGAGGGTTGCCACCAAGAAGGGAGGTGGAGCATGAGATTAAACCCTTACCAAAATCTTCTCTACCACCAAGAAGGGAGGTGGAGCATGAGATTCAACTCTTACCAAAATCTTCTCTAGTGAATATCTACTTTATTGACAATCACTATTAGAGAGAAACAAGATCAAGAGGCAGCTTCAGGAGCTATTGGAGCAAGAGGTGATTCATCATAGCACTTCACCTTGTGCATCACCCATATTGATGGTGTAAAAAAAGATTATTCTTGGAGAGTGTTCATAGACTAACAGCTCTTAATAAAATTAGTATTAAGAATAGATATACTCTCTCAAGGATAGATGATTTGTTAGATCAACTTAGACATGCTAAGTATTTTACTAAGTTGGATCTTAAGTTTTCTTAACATCAGATGTGTATGAAAAAAGAGGATACTTGGAAGACTACTTTCAAAACTAAGCAAAGACTTTATGAATGGTTAGTACTTCCTTTTGGCTTGAGTAATGCGCCTGCTATTTTTATGGATTTGATGAAATGATGTGTTAAAGGATTTCACAAGTAGCATTGTGCTAGCCTATCTAGCAAGCATTTTTGTATTTAGTGCTACATGGGAAGAACACTTAATCCACATCAAACAATTCTTACAAAGGTTAAAAGCACAACAAAAACTGTGCAATTTAAAGAAGTGTGGATTTTCCAAAGAATCATTGGCATATTTAGAGCATGTTGTAGGAGGAGAATTAATAATAGACCCGTCTAGAAAGTTGAAGCAATTGTAAATTGGCCTAGACCAAGGAGTACTACAGAAACTAGGAGTTTTGTAGAGGTTGCATAATTCATGAAAAAGTTTATTCCTTCTTTTTCCTACATAGTTGCACCTTTAAATCAAATTGCATCTAGGAGATAGAACTTTAATTGGAGTAAGGAGCATGATAAGGCATTTGAGACATTGAAATATAAGATAAGTCATGCTACTATTTAGGTCTTCCTAACATACAAAAACCATTTGAAGTAGAAACAAATGCTAGTGAATATGTAATGGGTGTCGTCTCACTTCAAGGTTGTAAGCCTTTATGTTATTATTTAGAGAATTTTACTTCAACAATTAGAGGATATCTAAATAGAGTTATATGCACTAGTTCAAGCAATTAAAAATTGGAGACACTATTTATTATATAAAGAAACTATTTTGCATACTTACCACCAACGTCTATAATATTTGCAAGCACAAAGTATATTACAAGCAGCAAGACACTACAAAGCCTGGATCAGTTTACTTCAACAATTTCATTTGGTAATTAAGTATAAAGAGAATTAACAATGTTGTGGTAAATATGTTCTCTAAGCCACTATTTCAGCAATGGCTATGGTGACTCACTTGGATCCTTTCACAAAGAAGGCTTATGTTTAAGAATATCAATGGAATAAAGATTTTTGTAAGAAATATAAAGAACTTCTACCACAAGTCGCAAAAAGTGAAGAAAAATTATATCTTCAAAATGGGTTGCTATATTTAAGGTAGGAAAATTATGTGTGCCAAAAGCACAAAGGCTTCTATTAATGAAGGAGGCACATACCTCCAAAGTGGCAAGTCACTTTGGCAAAAATAGTAGCTTATTTGCAAAGGTATGTGTTTTAACCCAAAATGCAACAAGAGATAGAAAGGTTTGTTAGAAGTAAATTATGTTACACTAGTAAATCTAAAATGAGGAAAGAAGGAATGTCTATGCCTTTACTTATTTCCACAAGACCATGGGAAAAGTGTTCCTATGGATTTTCTAGGGGGTTTCCTTATGAGTAGACATGGACATGATTGCTTATTTGTGGTAGCTGACAGGTTTAGCAAAATGTGCATTCTAATAGCTTGTAAAGAGACCATCATAGGAAAAGAGGCAATTGAAATGTTATTTAACAATGTATGGAAGTAAATTATGTTACACTAGTAAATCTAAAATGAGGAAAGAAGGAATGTGTATGCCTTTACTTATTTCCACAAGACCATGGGAAAAGTGTTCCTATGGATTTTCTAGGGGGTTTCCTTATGAGTAGACATGGACATGATTGTTTATTTGTGGTAGCTGACAGGTTTAGCAAAATGTGCATTCTAATAGCTTGTAAAGAGACCATCATAGGAAAAGAGGCAATTGAAATGTTATTTAACAATGTATAGGTGCACTTTGGGCTTCCTAAGTCCATAATTTCTAATAAGAATACATAGTTTGTTGGTAAGTTTTGGTCTACATTATGAAGCATGATGGACACAAAGCTAAAAAAAGCACATCCTTTCATCCACAAATAGAAGATCAAATAGAGGTGGTCAACAAGACGTCGTTGTATCTCATCAAGAGGTATAATAGTAAGTGTTCCAAGACATGGGATGAATCACTTCCATACATTCAACATTCTAATAATAGAGCATTGCATTCTTATACTTGTAAGTCACCATTTGAAACATATTTGGGTATTTGCCTTCTAGCCCACTTGATATGACTTTTGATAAGCAAAATGAATAGTTAAGGCAAGATAATGAGGTGACTAAATCATCTAAATTTGTTGAGAGAATTATGCAAATCCAACTCAAGGTAAAATAATAATTGGAAAGAACACAACAATTGTATAAACAAAGGCATGATCAACATAAAAAGGAACACAAACTTGAGGTAGGACATAAAGTTTGGATTTCCTTAAGAAAGGAAAGGCTTCAAGAAAAAGCAAAGAAAAATATGCCATTAAGGTGTGGACCCTTCACAATTTTGGAGGGCGTAGGTGAAAATGCATTCAAACTTGATCTCCCTCCTTTTATGAAGGTGCACTTAGTTGTGAATTGTGAGTACTTGTAGCTTTAGGGGCCCTCCATCCTAGATGAAATGAAGAACAAGTGCTAGTCTCTTTAGAAGATGGATATGGAAGGAAGTGAAAGGAAGTAAGGTATGCAAATATGCTCCCCACACCAATCTAATGATCAGAGTGTTTTGCAAATTTTTAATCTTTCCTATTACAAGAAGAACAAACACATGTAAACATAAAATCAACAATAAACAATAATACCATAACACCAGTATATGTGGGGAAAACCCTTTTGGGACAAAAACCCCACACTCCAAAGCAGCCCAATGTATTATTTAGTAGTCTCAACAAGGTTACAATACACTCCCAGAGCCAACTATTATGGGAGTATCAGCAACATACAATTCTAAAGTAATTCTAGCAACATAATGGTACCTACAAAAACCAACCATACATAACACTACTCTAAGCACCAATTTATAGACTTTTAGCAACCTGTAAACCATAAATGGTTTTACAAAACAATGTTCAAAACCTCCCAAAATGTGGTGCCTAACTTGGGCTTAATTTCCAATGCCACATATATGGAGATTCCTTACAATAGGCTATTTTTAGCATCTTATATCTTGTCATAGTTGTCATAAAATTGTCATAGTTGCCCACCCCAACTTGGGTAACCAGGTTTGTTATTTTAAACAATCTAAAAATATGCTCTTACACATCTTAGAAATGGTCATATATTCCAATGCAGCTCCCTTCTTATAGCTCTTACACATCATAAGATGTAGTCATAAGATTGTCATAGCATCCCTACAAAATAGGGCATCCAAATTTGTCAAATATTCTTAACCTTATGACTCCTTACAACTTAACTTCAAAGTAGCTGACACATGGCAAATATGCCACCACAAAATCCCATGCCCCATTTCCAAGTGAGGAAATATTAAATAAAACAAAATGTGGGAATTATAATAAATAATTAAATCAAATGCTAGGAACTTGCAAAGGTTGACATCTTAATTCCCAACAAGAAGAACCATACTCAACAAGGGCGTGATGCTTAAAAAGAAGACAATAGAAATAAGAAATAGATTTCAAGAAACTTAAAATTGGATTCAAAGATCAGAAGGTCAGACAAGCAAGATAGTACTCCAAGGAGAGAGTAGGACTCTTTCCTCATTTGATATCTCATTAAGCTTTTGTGAGAGAAAAAACCTTCCTAAGAAGGGAGGTGCAATACAAAAGGATTTAGAAAATGTTTGGGAAAAAAAAATTTGAACAAAAGATTGATTTCAGATGCAAAGATGGGTGTTTGATAGCGTTGCAAAATTATAAGACACAGTGACGTATCTGTGTTTGTGAAAGCATCCACTGACAATACACATGCCAAGAGTTGGAATATGAATTGAATAGGCATTTGTGCGGCTTATGGTAATGGTTAATTTTCTCCTTAGGCTTGGGAGAACACAATTGTCATTAGAAAAATTTATAAATAGCCATGCATGCAAGCATTGAAGGCATGTCTACTAGTTGGAGAATTTAGTGAATTATTGTATGACTCAGTTGTATTCATAGTAGGAGAAATAAGCAAGAGTAGAAAGCGAGATTGCCCACTTGTTGTAATCCTCTCTTTCCAAGATAATAAAGGAATGTAGTAGTAAGGCAAATTGCCGCTACCACAAGACTAGTTTTTCTTCCACCTAAGGATTTCCAAAATAAAAATTAGCGTGTGGTGAGTTGTTATTTCTTTTTTTTAGCACAATAATTCCTTCTCTAATATGGATTAACTTTCATTTCCGAAACAAGTAGGAAAGAATTTAATTGTAGTTGACTTCCAAATTCTAGTTTTAAGATTTTATAAAAATCACAAATCAAGGTATTCTAGGTCATTTTAAAATGTAGGGCTCCCTCGATAATAATGAAACTTTAGTAGACTCCTTTGAAAATCAAAGGATAAAAATTCTAAAATTCTTTTGTTAAAAAACCCACTTTTCTTCATTTTATTTATTTTAGAAGTTTTGGATAATTAAATTGTTATAAATCCAGCAATTACTATGTACTTGAGCATATTGTATATGGTAAAAGTTTTTTTATTATTATAAGGTCATAGATTGGAAACCAAGTGAATATATTATTTTTATCAAATTTGGTATCACATTTAAGGTCTTAAAAGAACAAACTTTGATATCGATCATTGTGTCAACAAATTAACCAGTACAACCACTTCAAACATGAATCCTAAACATAAAACAACTAGGTCTATGAAACCTTAGAAATAACCAATCATGCTCTTTTAACCCAGGTTACTTAGTTAGCCCCAAAAGTTCAACAACTTAAACAACAAATTGTAGAAAAATAAGGAAAACCTAGTGGTGAAAAATCTAATAGTGATGTGAACAAAATCCTTCCACCAAGTCAAATTATTACTCTGCTCATCTTTTCCCCTCTAAAATAGGCCATAAAATACTAGAAATGGTATTGCAAAGGTTTCCTTGGGGACAATAAAGGAGACTTGACATCTCTTGGGAATAAAGGGGAAATAGGCACCATATGTTAACTAATAGTAGCCACATGTGTGTGACGCATTGTTTGCTTTGTATAAGAGGTTGAAGCCTTCAACACAATATTTCTAAAGACATTTTTACATATAATCTTAAAAGGAATAATATAACCATACAATTAGATTTATGTAATATTATTATTTATCATTAAATAAAATGAGTACACCGACCCACACAACCTATCTATTGCTCCCCTGCCTATATATACCATACCAATCCCAGTCACCCCACCTATGTCTATATATCCCCTCCCCAGGTAGGGGATAGAACCAAAATTCAAGAGCTGGGCCCTATCCATATCTAGGCTCCAAGTTATTGGGAGTAGGGGCCTTCTGAAGATTGAGAAATGGGGCCAATGATATATACCTCTTGATAACAAATTGCAAGACTAACTTGTAGAGATGTTACAAAATACTCTTGTTAGAATTATTCTTACCATTCAAATAATAAAGTTAGTTTTAACATGCAAAGTAAAAATTCTATAGATCCACTTAATCTATATAGGTATTTTTATGGAAATACTTAATAAGCTTTGCCAATGAAATATAATAATCCTTGACATAATGATATATGTTAAGTTACACGGACAACCCTAGAATTCTATTTGACCCCATCTTACAAGAGAGATATGTTGATAGACACAACTAATATGATGTGATATTATGGACGCTTAAATAGGGTGTGAAAAAGAAATAAATTAAGTTTGGTAACCAAATGGGCATATTTGGAACTTTACAAGGGGAAAGCAGCCTTTTATAGTTGAAACAATCTATGTATAGTTTTTATTAGCTGTTAGATCAACTAAAGTGGCATGTGATTGTTTAATGTGTTTGTATATATGTTTGTGTGTGTGTTTGTAATCACATGTGTTTGTGTGTGTGTATTCATGATTGTTTAATGTGTTCGTATATATGTTTGTGCTCACATGTGTTTGTGTGTGTGTATTCATATGTTTATGATTTTGTGTGTGTGTGTGTATTCATGTGTTTATGATTTTGTGTGTGTGTGTGTGTTTAATAACTCTCCAATACCAAAACAATTAAAAAACTTAGAGATACTAAAGAAGTAACAGAAAATCAAAGTTAACCATTGCAAAAATCACGAGCGAGCGAGCGAGCAAAAATCGTGTGCGTGCGTGCATTAATACCACACAAAAATGCATGATGTAGTAATGTGACTTATCTAAATGGCATGATGTAGTAATTCTGGATGATATTAATACAACACAAAAATGCAACCATTACGAAGAGTTTTATCATTAATAAAATAAACAATATTAAAAGAATGAATATTAGAACTAATGTTGACGAGTTAAGTAAGAGCTAAGTAACTGTTGACTTAGGCTATTGTTTTAAATTTGGTATATCCCTAGAGAAATTGTGAGAGGGAATTATCAAAATACATGCAACTATCCCTAGAAATTTGGGATATCCCTAGAGAAAGTATTGTTGAGAAAAGATCTAGAAATTTGAGAAATTGAATTATGGATGAAATAAATGTTCAATGAACTCACTATAATGTTAATAGTGCTACACGAAAAACAAATGAATATATTTGGAGTTAATATCTTCATTTATTGACCAAATATTTTGTAAGTTGTGATTCAAATGTCATGGGACTTTTTGCCAAAGTGAAAAAGAAAAGCTATTTTCCCATATAAATGACCAATTGAAATTAAAAGGGGGATGGAAGTTTAAACCATGCTACCCTTTGATAAAATGGAGATATAATTAAAAGTTATTTATAAATAACTTTTTTAAGGGAGCTAAAAGTAAAGATGATTTTTGAAAGGGGAGAGATAATTATATTTATTAAATAAATAGTTGGTGAGCCAACCATTATGAATAGGTCCAGTGATTGAAATTATTTTTAAAAAAAATTATGGATCAATGAGGCTTGGAAATGGAACAACTCAAGGCACCCAAGGAAGATGGTGGATAGGCAAATGGTAGGCATTAAAAAAGGGGTGCAGAGAGTGTCTAACTCAAGGTACGAAGTACACCCAAGATTGTGCTAGCCAAGGATGTTGCGTATGAGAACATATGTTTATTGACATTGATTCCTCCTTGACTATGGCCATAGCTTAAGGGGCCTACTCCAAATATTCTTCCAAGGGTGCAAATAGTCATTCCAAAGAATTGTTTTAGAAATGTACTTGAACTTCTTTTCATTGATTCAAATGACTGTTTTGGAAAATTCATAAATAAAATGAAAATATATCTGATTTGAAAACCAATATATTTAAATGCTTTTGATCGTGTAATAGTAATTCATTGCATGTATGTGACATCAAAAAACTAAAAATAAATCTCAAATTGTTTATAGAAATTTTGATCATCACAATAAAATAAAATTTAACACCTTAAACACATTTAGGGTTCTAAATTTTATCTTTCATAAATGTGCCTTTCATGGAGGTCTTTAGACTTCATGGCATCTCCATGTCAGGGATCTCGATGTCGTAAGGAATAACTGGCTCTCTAAGATTTACAAAAGCTTGTGCACGACCGAGGTGACAATTTACTGAATCCCAGGATACTAGTTTATCCATGAATACTGATATGTAGTCTGCCCGTCGATTCTGTCACCATAAATATGTAACAGTTAAAAAGAAATTTTCAAATACAATTTTATTCTTGGTAAGCACTTCAAATTGAAAACTCTGCACTTGCCATCTACACTAATGAACACAGGTAAAAATATCCACACTAACCTGATAGTCAAGGTAATAGGCATGCTGCATAATCCATAAGAATTACAGCAATCAGTTAACGGGTAAAAAGGGAAAAAAATGACTCTGTATTCATAACTTCCAACTACCATGCTCATATAAACAATGTTTTCATACTATAACCCTCAGCTAGTCTTCTTAACCTCCAAATATTTTCATTGCTAGAATAGATAGCACATTGTGAATTTGCACATGCTTAAAAAAATTGCTAAATTATAAATACCTCACATCAAAAATGAAATTACCTCCCAGACATCGATGGTGAGCAGTGGCTGCAAAAATGAGCACAAAGAAAAATGTATAGTCAGAATAACGAGCCAAAAGAGTGACCTGCAGTCATGTCTTTAAATCATATATTTGCTAATATAAGGAAATGGAAAGCCTTTCAGACTCTATCCTGTTGCTGGTATTACATAATTCATATCAGCCCAAAGAAAAAGCCATTTTGTTATATTTTCACCGCCATGCAAGATGGCTCAGATATATGCACCTTAACTTCGCAAGTCATCAAAATTGTCTGACATTACTGACTACCTGGATACAAATATTTAAATCATAATCTATATCTGTTACAGTATTCAAGCTGCTTTAAACGAACTCAGTCACATCATTGATTTCTTTTATAATGAATATAACTAAACTTCTGTGCCTCTGAATACTTAAAAAAAGAACTGATCAAAATTTTAAAAAATTGAGATTTTCTAAGTTGTATTCTGTAAGTATCCATTAGATGGCAATCTAGCTATAGAACACAATAGTTTTAATTTTAGAATAGAACACTCGATCTCTCTTGAATGCCCTCCTTGGAGCTGAGGGATCACCAAGAATGGCATTGTTCCTCAATGGCCTTTATCGTCTACAATTGGCACAATAATTTTTTCTTTTACTGTAGTTTAGGGGTTGTGAACTTAATAAAGTACATTCATTTCATATTCTGCTTAAACAATCTATGAGCTAAGTAGTGTTTATTAAGGCAACTATGCTCGCCAACTTATTTGGCTAGAGTTTTACACATACACTGCAAAATTTGCAACAGCTTCAAATGCATTTTAGTATTGACTTTCTTAGTGTTGTGAATGGAATAATTAGGTTTTCCACTATTTTAGTCTCTACCGGATGTCAAGTGTTAGTCATGCTACAAACGAGAAATTCTTTATAGAGAGTAATATCATGGCTAAAATGAAAAAAAAAAAAGCAAAATTGCTACCCATTGTAAGAAAGCATGCCTGATAAGTGACTCATTGTGATATAATAATTGCTATTTTTTTCCAAGATGGTAGACAAGTGAATTGATATGGTTTGAATACAGCCCCAGATATGATTTTGCCTATCTGGAAATGTCCTGGATATGACACTGCTGTATCCAAGCTGTATCCCAATACAACATGAATATTTTGGTGTATCTGACATCAGTATCCAGAGGCAGATATGTATTGGATACGCAGAAACAATTACAACAGGGGAACCCAAGAGTATTCAGTAACTTAAGATCTCTCTCATAAAGCTGCATCAACACCAGGATTCAAATAGTTGAACGCTTTCATTTTAAACCTCCATGACAGAACCCATTTCCTTTGACTGGATATTCTTGGACACCTTTTAGTAGTCCTATCAATCTCCAAAGTGTCACATCCCGCATGGAAGGCCTAGCTGGCGCTTTAGACCTACAAGAATAATAAATTAAATCAAAAGATCTTTTAATAAAGGATGTCTTCGATGAAGGAGGAGGTAGTTGGGAGAGACAAACTTATTTAACGAATGCCATGACAGAGAAGGGGCTCGCTGCAAATTCAGTAGAGGAATGGGCTCATCTGCTATGGCTTTGCCAGCAGTGACAAGGGCACGCACAGGGAACGGACATCCATCAAACGCTTAATTTGATTCGATAGAAGTTGGTGAGAAAAAGAAAATGTGGGGTGGACGTCCATCAAAGAGGAAAGGATAGAGGAATTCGTGGGGACTGATACTGATCAGAGGTAATTGACTCGATAATGGAATTTTCCAAAGGAAAGATCCTCACGAGCTCAAACTGTTGTTTTTGCACTCAACATGCCTATCACCATAGTCACTAGATTGAGTATCAGAGTGTAGTTGGGGGAAGGAGCAGTCATCCATTTGAATAGGTATTGTTTCCCAAGTTCATCCCCTTCTTCGCTTCCCTTGGCTGACACTATGAAATTTGTGTGCTCACCACCCGACACCTTCAGCAACCCTTGAAATACTGCAAACAGCTTTAGAACTCCAGTAGCTATGATAGACATAAACAACGTCACAAATCATACACTAGCAAGAGCGAAGATAGAAAAGAGGAGAGCTATCGTGCCAACCTAGAGTGGAGGATATTAGTGATCCCTTTTGGGTTTGTTTTCCATGGTGAAGAGTGCGGTAGTAGCATGTCTGGAAGTGTAGAAAATAGAGAAGAATGGCAGTTGTGTTCATTAGTGATGAGACAGTCCCGGCTTTCTACCGAAGCACATTCAATGGCGGATGACATATTGAAAGGATTGGGGAATGCACATTGGGTTGCAATGGGGCTATTATCAATAGCTAATGTTTTAGAAAGATTCGACAACATTCCTGCAATGACAGAGAATGCATAGACCTTCTCAAGGCTATGCTTAAGCTGGGTAAATAATTGAAACAGATGAAAGATCTCAAGGTGAAACTGCACAAAAAGATTTTAGATGATATGTGTGAAGCTGTTCAATTGATATTTTCTGGCGAGATTTTGTGTTGTTCCTTTATCACATTGAATAGATTATCCAAGTTCCTCTTGACTAAGAAGATCGTGATGAACCTGTCTATGTTCGGGCAAAAGTAAATGCTATAAAAGCTGATTTTGATGGGTCACATGCAGCTTCTGCTCACACCCTCATCCATGAGCAATATATTACAGGTGATGCTGGAGTAAAGTGCATGATAGAGCACTTCACAACAGTTCTGGAGGAAAGGTTTCAATGCTTACATCAGAGATATCCTCAGCATCATGCCAGGAACCAAAGATCTAATTCCAACGCCTGCATTAGAAATATCTTCAATATTGTTCGTGAAGCAAAAGGCAACTTTCAACACCTAAACCAGAAATACCTTTAGCATCGAACCCAGAGATGAGTACATTCCCCCTCCACAATAATTTCCTAAAACAGTATTTTATTATGAATTAGCCACTCCTGTAGCTGAAACAATCTGATCCAAGTTGATTTATGTTTGTGTATAAAATATTAGGTAGCATGTCACTTCACTTTGTAAAGTGATTTCATATGTCAACCCCTGTCATGTAATGTGATATTCACGACATCTATTCTTTCAGCTTTGTGATAGCTATTATTGTCCTTGTTATGTTTTGTTAGCTTACGGATTAAACTTGTTACTTACATAGTCTAGAAATTAGTGAGAGACGTAGAATTGTTAAAATAATATTACCATTTCATAACATCATCTATACACTACTTTTGATACATTTGTAGTGAATGGGTTGAGAAGGTATAGTGACATAGTGTAAATGATACCTTCAAGTGCATTAAGAGTATGCTTAATTAGGGCAGTAAGGTACCAAACCATGCTATATTGTGCCTAAGGGGGTGGTGTTGTTCAGTCTTGTTGAGTTAGAAGGATAAAAACCCTACATGGCTTGACATCGAGATATAACTTTGGATGTGGTGGTAATTATGATTGAATAATGTAGCTAGTTGTTTATGTTTCTTCTATGGTTTGAACTTTGAAGTACTAGATAAGAATGTTTCCTTACAACTAAATAATGCACTATAGTTTATATGGAGTGATCGTCTTGAAAAAGAAGGTTTTGAGGACTACGATAATAGTCTGTTACCATGATTACTTGCAATGGATATAGGACAATGGAATTTGACTTTATTTGATAAGATTTGATATGAAGTGAGTATTAATGTCAATTGAGCTAAATGTATATACATAATCAACTCGGTATCTTATTTGTGTCAACATGGGATGATATATAATTATTGATAATGTTGGCAATAATGAATGCAACATATCATGCCTTGTTGGAAACTTGAGCAAGGTGGTAAGGAGTTAGTTTGACTCCTTATTTATCCTATCGAGTCTGTGCGAAGACTTAAAGTAGTGATTACTTAGGCTCTGTAAGTATTAAGTTATATGATGATAGTCACAAATGGACTCTCTAAGCAAAGAAAATTACATGTTGGTATGTACTCTCTCTAGTCTTTGTGTTAATAAGATGAGCCTATAAGGGTTCTAGCACGTTTTTGCTAAATTATGAATCATAACGGTGGAGAGGTCTAAATTGAGACCTTGGTGTTCTTTGTTAGAAGTTCTTTAGTACATGTTTTCTAAAGTGAGAGGTCAGCTCATTGAGTTTAAAGAGCATGCTTCTATATTGTTGTTTTAGTCCATTTGCTAGCTGCATGATGCTAGATATTAAAGATGTGTTGCAAGTATATGTGACTACTGTATTAATAATGTAAATTATGTAATTGAATAGTCTTCATAGTGGAACATATGTAGTGATTGATTGTGGGCATGTTACTATTGTTAAAACACCTTGAGTAGAGTAAAGATTAACTATAGATAGTTGTTTTAGACAATTGAATAATCTGATTTCCTTTCCTTATGATAAATTTCATGGAAACAATACATTAAGCCATGTTTTATGAATATGTAGCTCTCTTCTAGTGAGGTTAATGAGGTCATCACTGAGTAGAACAGAATGTTATGATATTCCCCTAGTTATAAACAACTCTCTGTACCAAGTACTTAATCGCAAGGAGATGTCTTCATGATTCATGCGGTAGGTGATAAATACATGTGTGGTGTTATCATCAGGGTACCGAATGTTGCAAGATATCCTTAATATATAATTATTAGGGAATGACTATCTTGGATATAACTATGATATAGATATTATTGAATCATATTATAGTAGGACATCATTGTGGAGCCATATTAGGGCTTTGCATAATTATTGCATTCTGAATATATTTGGTCTTCTCTCATCTTGTGCTCGGATATGGCTGATTTATTTTATATTGATTATGTTATGCATATTTCTGTGTACAGATTTGATTTTGGGAATATTTGTAAGTGTTGGTATGAAATTGGGATGACAATGAAACCCTGAGGGTAGGAACCTATGGGTATAAACCTTGAGAGTTTAAGTGAAGAGAACTACATGTGACTTCAATCCTGTTTGGAAGCAGGTATGTAGGCAATTCTTGGGCGAAGGATGTCCCTAGACCTCAAGTCCATAGAGGGGTTTAGGGAATTTACTCTTAAGGTTTGGGGTGTTCCTAAACTTGATCAACCTTCCTTCTTCTATATGCTTTAGCTTGAGGCTGAAATTGCATTAGATGATTGTGAACTTACCATCCAATTAATAAGTCTCCATTATATAGGCATGAGCCAGTAAAAGGCACTCTATCAACATTAAGCTCATCTACTCTAAGGTTGTTGGGTTAGGCCCTCTAAATCTGCTCCAATCTTGGATGAACTTTTAGAATCATCGTCTTCATGGTTGTCTCTAATGTGTATGCAAGAAGGTACCTTTGGACTTGTCTGGACTAAAATAATTAGAGTTTTGTGTGTTGAACACCATGGGCAATTAATGGTGAGAATTACCAACTATGTATGGCGTTTTTCCTTTACACCTGGTTGGTGGATAATTGTACGCTAAGCTTTGTGATTGGTATTATGCCAATGCTATGCACTTAGAAATAGAATATTTTTTAATATTACTATTGTGAGTTTAACTTCTATATAATGCCTATTGTTTTCCAAGTAATAAGTTGAATGTATGGAATGGACTCAAGATTTTTTATGAGCCTGTATGTATGACCAGTTAGAAGCCAGATCATGTGGGCCAGGGTGTTACTTGTGTGATGACCAGTAATTTAGACCCCAGGACTTGAAAACCATGTGTATAAGTTTATGGATTACTTTATGTGGCATGTATCCTAGTCAACTTGACTAGTATTTGTGAATACTAGTGATTTCCTAATTGTGTACCTGGCTATAAGATGATCCCACATGTAGGAACCGAGTCTAATACAAGTGCGGATAGCCAGTTGTCACCAATACCATGCAAGTGACGGATGCCAGGTGCTATCTGTCGTATCTTAGAATTAGCAGACTGTCGCCAGTAGAACGGAGGTGACAAATGCCAGGAGCTATCCATGTTATGATACAGGTGTGGTTTAGCCGGCTATCACCAGTGTCATGCAGGTGACGGATGCTAGGTGCTATTTGTCGTATCTTAGGGTTTAGCCAGTTGTTGTCAATAGCACGGAGGTGACGGATGCCAAGAGCTACCCAGTGGTATGATAGGGCTTAGCCAGCTTTCACCAGTACCATGCAGGTGATAGGTGTCAGGAGCTACCCCATACCAAGTTGGACCGACTTTCTCTAGTGGCATGGAGGCAATAGATGTAAAGATCCACCGACTCGAATGGTTCAGCGGGTTGTGGAAATCTTATTAATAGCCACATGTGATGTATGTTGTTGCACTTACTCCTTAGCAAATGATGTCAACAAGTATGGGATGTTTGCTTGTCATCATAGTTGGTTGTGAATCAGGAAAAAGGAAGGGATACATGGTGTAGCATGGGATGCACTGACATTCCTTTTTTCTCATAGGGGGGTATTTATGAGCTTATGTGTTAGTGAACTAGGTAATGGGAAGGTGCGAGTAGTAGGTTGCATCCAATTCCTATTACTAGTTGGTCATTATGTATGTGTGAGTCAATCACTACGTGCATATGTATTAAGGACCTTATGTGTTGTACGTTGTTGCACTTGAGCCCTTGCCGGTGATGACCGCAAGTAGTATGGGATGCTTGTTTGTCATCATAGTTGGTTGCAAATCAAGAAAAATGATGGAACTCATGGTGTACCATTAGATACACCAACATTCCTTTTTCTGGTTGGGATATATTTGAGGACTTATGGGTTAGTGAACCAAGGGGAAGATGCTTGCAATAAAATGCAACCATTACTTGTGTGATGACCAATAATTTAGAGCCCAGGACTTAAAAACCGTGTGTATAAGTTTATGGATTACTTTATGTGGCATGTATCCTAGTCAACTTGACTAGTATTTGTGAATACTAGTGATTTCCTAATTGTGTACCTGGCTATAAGATGATCCCACATGTAGGAACCGAGTCTAATACAAGTGCGGATAGCCAGTTGTCACCAATACCATGCAAGTGACGGATGCCAGGTGCTATCTGTCGTATCTTAGAATTAGCAGACTATCGCCAGTAGAACGGAGGTGACAAATGCCAGGAGCTATCCATGTTATGATACAGGTGCGGTTTAGCCGGTTGTCACCATTGTCATGCAAGTGACGGATACTAGGTGCTATTTGTCGTATCTTAGGGTTTAGCTAGCTGTCGTCAGTAGCACAGAGGTGACAGATGCCAGGAGCTACCCAGTGGTATGATAGGGCTTAGCCAACTTTCACCAATACCATGCAGGTGATAGGTGTCAGGGGCTACCCCATACCAAGTTGGACCGACTTTCTCTAGTGGCATGGAGGCGATAGATGTCAAGATCCACCGACTCGAATGGTTCAACGGGTTGTGGAAATCTTATTAATAGCCACATGTGATGTATGTTGTTACACTTACTCCTTAGCAAATGTTGTCAAGAAGTAGTATGGGATGTTTGTTTGTCATCATAGTTGGTTGTGAATCAAGAATTTATCTTCTCTCTTGTTGTTTAAGTAGCCCCATAGACATTTGTCGAAACTAGTTTGTTGGTCCCACTCTTGAACAGCATTGTCATCTATGTTCGCACTCAATGGAATTTCAATTAATTACTTTGTGTATGGTGTCGGTCTTCAGATTGCTCATTGTCTTCCCAATGACACCTCTCCTTGTACCATCGTAAAATCTATTGTTCTACTTCAGTCACATTTGGCACAAAGATTTTGCAGTGCCTTGCAAAGAGTCTGAGTTGTAAGTTTTTCTGTTACAGCCAAGTTTCCTTACATATAATGCACAAGAACTTGGTTCCTCTTGGATTCTTCTCTGGCAAAGTTGCATACAAAGAGATCCCAAAAATATTTGAAATCTGGAGTGAATTCATCTCCTCTTTGTTTCTTAGTTTCTACTGGCTTTTGAATTAGTTGAGCCATTCCCTCCTCTCACACTTCCATCTTCATTTGTCATCAATGACTATTGGTGACCAATTTCCACTCCCTCTCAACTTCAACCCAATCTGGCTTTGCAAAGGCAATGGTGCAAGAAAATATTTACTTAAAAATTGCTAGACTACCAAACAGCATTACTTAAAAAAATTAATCACATACCATGAATAAAGTACAAGAAAATATAGAGAACAATAAATTTATTGCATCTGGTAGTGTATAATACAATGCTTGTGCTTGGTACAAGGAGGACCTATCACATCAGCACCCTTACCCTAGCATTCAACTCCTAATCCAAACCATTCATACTCGAAAGTGAATTACACTACCTAAGCCAAAAATCCATTACTCAACAACAAAACCAAGTTGACTACACAACAAGCACTTTATTAATAAGAATAGAACACTACGAACTATCCTCACCCCAATAGTATTAATCCATATGGTACATTGTAACATTTTCTACAAAATATGGGATCCATGGCTCATATCAGCTTCATATTGCAAATATCATGAAGGACTTTGATTTAGTTGTTTGGCAGACTTACACTCCACTGCTTTTTAACCAGCAGCTCGTATCTGAGATTTAAAGATATTTACTGAAATTTAAAGAGATCAGATGAAATCCTGAACCAAATGCAAATAAAAAAGGCTAATTAGAGACATCAAATGAAAATCCTAACCAAATGCAAATAAAAAAGCTAGAGTTAGTTGTGCCTAGGCCCTGGATCAATATATCCTCGTTTAGTAAAAGGGTAATTGGGGTGATGAGTTGCTTGAATCCTAAATTATTGAGCTAAAGTATCCATCCCAATAGGTGAAGTAGTGAAGATGGTCATGAGATATCTGTTTATGGAACAGGTCTGGTAGCTGTCAGTGCTTTGTGCTATTCTTATTCATCTCTAGAGGGTAATTCAATAATTCTCCTACATGGGTCTTATGGGAGATCCTTGAATCCTTCCAAAGCTAATATATTTATGCACCTGATATCTCCACCATGCTTATTTGCAGGTTCAAGGAAGAGTCAGTAACAAGGACACACTAGATCTGGAATCTACAAAAACCTAATTTTTAAAATATAATTCGATAGATACTTGATTGAGTCATTTCTTTGTAAAACCTAAAAAATGCAGAAATCAATGCCCCAGGTTGATATAGTTTGATATATGGTAAAAGAAATGTATTCATGCTCTGTATCTTGAAAAAGGAGTCACATGACTTGTGAACACCTGGCACACACACAAAGGTCCAACACCCCCACACGAGTTTTTGTTTCCTTTTAAACATTGAAACCCTTAAGTTTACTTCCAAAATTGATTGGAAGGTTATGTGTAGACTAAAAATAATTGTCTTTACAAAAGCCTTCATAAGCCCACTTCTTCTGACATCATTTAACATTAAACCATATTTGTTGGTGGGTGTTTCAAAAACAATTATTATCTATTGCTGCCCTTTGCAATTTAATTGATCTTTTTGCAATTGCAATTCTTTTTGTTTGATTACTTCCTTCTTGTAATGAAAGGTATTATGGTGGGTCTTATGATATTTTAACAACAGGAAAGTCTTAAAATATTTCATTTGAAGCCTGAATGTAACTTATTTGTTTCTGTTAATGTTTAAATGGACAACAAGTTTAAGGAAGCAATCAAATAAAAAAAATGTTAATATAAAAAGATCAATAAAATTACAACCACCAACATCCTAAAGCAACAGAATATGGATTGTAATTAGCTTTTAAGATGTCAACATTTTATAGTGAATAATTCAGGACGCATATGTCATTAATTATCAAAATGATGACACTTATTCAGCAACAATTTTTTCTGAGAATAAAAGCCGTAAACTTACTATGTGACCCCATACGAGAGGGTTTACAGCATTTGTACTCTTTTCCACAGCAAGCTTTTTGTCTTTCACTGCAAGAAAAATGGAAAACCTAAATCCATAAATAATTATAAAATAAAAAACAAAGGCCGAGATTTAATCTTTATTTTGAAGAATAACACATTTCACCCATCAGCATGTAAATTCTGGAAGCAAGAATGACAAACTAGCATATATATTTGAACTTTGGCTCTAAAAGTCTTGTCATATACTCACCCACAAGCCAAACCCAACCAGAACCAAACTGTGTAGCTGCAGCTTGCTTTAACTCCTCCAAAAACATATCATATGATTGAAAATCTCTTTCAATAAACTCCAGAATCTCTCCTGTGCATTCTTTTCCACCACCTGGTTCCATGCATTCCCAGAAAAAGTCGTGATTCCATACCTGCTCCCAATCTAAGACAAAACAAATTTAGGTACCTCTGTAATGTTAGCTTGTTCTTTGTGTAAGAAAATAAAGTAACTAAAGTTTTCAATTATATAAGACCATACATATTTAATGAAGTACACAATGGGTATGCTGAGAAGTTCAAAATTAATCTGTCTTGCATTTTGGCTTGTCACTAGCTGGATTTGCAGAACCATAAAGAAGAGCAAGAATGAGAAGCAAAGTGCCAATGCATAAGATAGCGCTAAGAATGTTGGCTAGGATCAAAGCCATTTTGGAATGATTTAATCAGAAAAGTGTTCTCTTAATAATCCCCGTCTTCATCATAGAATTTCATTCCTTCGCATATTATCGATTTCCCTTCCTTTTAATTTCTTTCATTTTCTCTTTTTATTTTTAATTTCTCTTGGGTTTGCTTCTGTATCTTGTTTCTTCCCTCTACCCTTGGTTTCCATGTTCCTTCAACCCTCTCCCTCTTCTTATAGACCTACTTCTACAATCTATCTCACTGTTTTCTCCTCTCCCTGATGATGAATCACAGAGTGTGATCCAAAACGTTGATTTAAAAAAAATTCTACACAATTGTAACAGAAACATCATAATCTATTCACATGGACTGTGGAAATATCATGATTCTATATATATATATATATATAATTTGCTAAAATTTAAAAAAAAAAAAATGTGAAATATATAATTAATATTTGAGCCAAAAAAACTAAAAATAGTCTTTAATATATAAATTTTATAATGTTTTGTGCCATCTCAACATAACATACACGGGAAGCAACAATTTTTAAAACAAAGTCTATAATGTTTTAAGTTTCTAATATTAAAAATTTAAAACCTAAACAATGCCAAACAGACTATTCACAGAAGACACCACCAAAAGATATAGACTATTCACGGGAGGCAGCATGGGAAGATACAGATTATTCACAGAGGCAGCTTCAAATGCTCAAAAAAATACTGCTTATCCACAAGAGGCTCGAAAAAATACAAACAGGGGAGGCTCTTTTCGAATTTTTGTTGCTCCTTTAGTGTGTTTGTTGTGAATGATACAACAGTACTAGATGAATATAAAGGATTTTTAGGTTTTTTTTTTGTTTTTTAACTTTTTGGGTTTTTTTAGGAGACACTCAATTTTTAGGGTTTTTTAAAACAGAAATGTATGGAGATGCAATCAAGATGTCTCCTATGACTGGAGACATCTCCATACCCATCTCCAATACGGAAGACATGTCCCAAACTAGGAAACACGTTCTAAGGGGTGGGGATGCGTCTCCCCACTACCCTAATCTTTTTCAAAATTTCTTTGAAATAGAGAGAACGTGCCATATGAAATGGGATGGCATAAGCAAAGAAAAATTTGACAACCAAAGAATCTACCTCTTCCCATGATTGCACATTCAACATCCCTACAACACTAGTAGTCATTCTCTTTCCTTTGGTAGAACCCTCTCCCCTTTGACTCTCAACTTCCATGGTACAACTAGGCATGGTAGATTGCACGGTCTCTATTGGCAAACCCTTATTTCTTTGCTCACCCTCCATGTACAACCTAAACACCTCAACCTTCTCGATTAGGGTTATTTTTTCGCGACCTTTTATCCCGTATCCAAGTATGCACAAAATATGATTATAATCCCCTATGTAGCTGCCCTTGTAATCCTTGTTACACACAACTAACCAATGTCTACTCCCCCATATAACAACAAACAAAACAATAAAAACAAACAAAAATTATTTTAAAAAAAGATTCTTGTCCTTGTCCATATGAGTTGCAAATTCAAAAGGGGTTTTTTGGGATTGAATGGGCCTTTTGCATAAGTTTTTAGGATAGTTTAAGGGCATTCAAATGGGTTACTTCTCACTTCACCTACAACACTCCCACACCAAAAAAAACCCCAATTCCTCTATGGTTTGTGTGTTGAATCTCAACCTCATCACTACCATAACCCTCACTGCTGCTCATTTTGCTTTTTTTTTATTGAAAAAACAGCTGCAAACATTTTTTTTAAACCAAAACAAATTGCAAGTGTTTGAAACTTTGAAGGAAACAAAAGAAAAATATGAAGGATTTGTGAAATGAACAATGGATGCTTAAACTTATGATGTAGTTTTGATGCTCTCATCTTCTTCTCCCTATTCTTCTCTTCTCTTTTCATCGTTGTTATCTTTCTTTGTCATCTTCTCACAAAAAGCAAAATGGCAGAATTTTATGTTTTTGTGTAAGTGTCTTTGTTTTAGGTTTAGGGTTGTGCAAAGGGGTGCAAGGGGCCTTGTGGGCCTTGTTGGTTGTTTAAATTCCCAACCTGATCTCAAAAGGGCAATCTAAAGAATAGCCAATTCTAATGATTGATTTGCCTTGAGAGATTGGCCAACGAACAGGAAAAGTGGATTGAATCATTTTCCTTTGCACTTTAGGCTCTGCAAAACCTAGGCAGGTGCACCCTTTAACTGTATTTATTCTAGATCTTTAGTTATTTATCTCAAATATTGTTCCTAGCAGATATGTTCTCTCTAAAATGCCTAAAGAATTACTGATATGCTGAAATAATGGGCTAGATTCTCAAGCTTTAAACACAATTCATTTGCAGGAGAACATGGGAATAACATTATACTCATAACTTAAGACAGAAATGGAAATTCATTTTGATTTTCAATATAGATGACCAAGGAGTTGTATCAGACAAAAGTTCTAAGAGATCGATGCCTAAATCCTTTGTGCTACAGAGTCAAAACAGATATAAATGAAACTTAATACAACAATATTCTTCCCAGCTCATGTAAACACTGTAATAATGTATTACACTATCACACTTTAGTTAGCTCAAAACCAACTCTACTTAGGAATCCCTGCAAACATTCATAGCATTCAATATTCTCTTAAAAGCATTGAATTCACTCATTGAGTAAAAGCCATTAAGAAGAACATTCTTACACAGGAAAGACTGTGAAGATGAATAAAATGATCCTTGATCAGTATCTATTCATAAATGAAATGAAGAATACAATTGAGGAGACAATATAACTTTGAACTTTGACAATATATATTCAAGCTATGAACTGGTACTGTTATACAACATTTGCAAATATATCAAATCCTATTCTCAAATAACACCTAAACTTAAGGAAACCGACTCTATTAAAATGTGTACTGTTATACAAAATTCTCCAAGATCCTTTGTCAAAGGCCCTGAATTCCCTTTTATAGAAACAACAAGATGTAAATATAACCGTCCCTAACCAATCAGGCATGCCTCTATAACAAATCATCTTCTTCAGCAAACAGGAATAACTGTCTTTGTCTTGTATGCTTTCTCATTCTCAGTGTGGAGGCCAACAATGATGCCATGTAATGTCCCCTTTTTAGGCAGTTGTAGTTTTTGGGTGCTTTAGCCTATTCCTGGCCCTCGTAGGCTAACGCAAGTGGTTAGAGGGCCTTGTTGGGCGGATATCAGTGTGGTTTCTTCTCCAAGGTTCAATGAGGTTCAGGCTTGGCCTTTGCAGAGGTTTCAGAACTCAGTTTCTCATACTTACTATTTATAGTAAAGACGGGGTTACTATTTATAGCAAGGCACCTGAATGTGAAATGTGAGCAGTGTCGATTCTGGTATTCTGTTGGTTTGGTGAAATAAGGAGTTTGCCTAAGTTATAACGTTTAATTATTATTAAAGGTGACTTTAATAATAATTAATATTTTAATATTATATTTTAATGTTATATTTGCACTTTATGACTTGAGGGGTCTTTAGTCATTAAAAAGGGGCCATTTTATAATTAATTGTTGAGGCGCCAATATCAAGGAGATTATTTAATATTTCTAAAGTGCAAATATTATATCATTTTAAAATAATCTTATTATTTTTCTAGAAGCTTCTTGGAGATGGATTGAAAAAGTATAAAAGAAGCTCAAGCCAAGCTTCATGTCATCCAGGAATTGATATGTGTTTTGAAGAATTTGTTTGGAGAAGAAACCAGCTAGGGTTTCTGCCATATCTAGCCACTGGGAACGAAACTCTCATTGGTTGTGCAATTTTGAGGCTGTGAAACTATCAGCTGAGATTATTGCCAAAGTGTGGGCTTCATCTAGGAATCCAATCTGTGCTTAAATTGGAGAAGAAATACAAAGAATACAAGGGATTGATGCATATCTACTTGCAGATTATAAGGGTATTGAGGATTCATTGTGGAATATATTTATTGCTGGCTGCTACAGTACCTGTTACAGTAACCAGCCATGGAGTTCTCAAATTTTCATTGCTGGAGGCTTATCTAGACACCCTTTCATTCTAGGTATTTGAGGGATCAATTCTTCTTGTGAAGACAATCATTTCTATACCAATTTGGAGGTGTTTCAAGGCTGCAATTAATTAATTCTGAGGACTGATATACTACAGCAAGGGCGCCATTGGCAAGACATTTTTGTTCATATCTCATCATTGAAGCATCCTATGGTTCTAGGCATTGTTGCATTTTGATCCTTTGATCCTACCGATCATTTCAGGTGCCATAAAGTGGAGTTTTATTGTTGCATTTATTTATCTAAAATATTGACAGGGAAGGGTAGGTGCGACTTCACCAAGGAGGGGCGGTTTCATGCTTGGAGGTCCTCAAAAATCCTAATAAAAATTGGGAAGCATTGTCATGCCATTTGCTATTCATTCCTTGCTTCAAAATCAGGTTCATTCATGCTCTTTGCATACTTATATCTAGTTAGTTGCTGCCATTTTTACACAGACCTGGAAGTAAACAATTGTAAAGCCAAGAGTCTTGGCTATCTACAATCTCATTGAAATCGAATTGCACATCAATGAAAGGAGTGACAAGTTTCATAGAGATTTATATGTGTCTTCATTTGGAAATAGAATAGATGCATGTCAAGTGTTTGCATTAATGCCTAGTTGTTGTAGGTGCATTTCGGCTATCTTAGGATGCATTGAAAGTATTTGACAATATGTCAACTAGCTGTACAAGTTAATTTCAGTCACTTATGTGTATGTCAAAGGTCAAAAACAGTTAGTATATCATTTCTATGACATTGTCAATCAATCTTGCATCATTAGAAGCACCCAAAGCATCATCTGCAGCAAACAAACTCATAACAAGACAAACAGAAATTCAAATCAGCATGATCAGACATTGTGTGCAAAGTGTTTGACGATATTCCTTGAGCCTCTAATCAACATTTTGAGGTCAAAACTAGCAAGAGATATTACAGTGGTATCAAAGCGATTTTCCTGCCAACTTGTTGGGTAAGTTTCAGCTGCAGTTTGGAAGTTCAGTTGAACAGCATAACTATTTCCAGGAAGCAGTCAAATGCCATGATGAAAGAATTGGAGAAGCTTAGACAAAGTCAGGAAAGGATGGGTGAATTGCTTTCACACCCTGCAACCATAGACAGATTAGCACAGTATATGTCATCCATTTTTAAAGGGTCTACATCACAAAACAAAAAGAAAGAGAAACAAGAGGTCTCTACAGGTGAAGTATCTAGAAATTTTTTCAATGAATTTTCAGCAGCTAGTGACCAGCATATAGCTGATCCTATGGAGAGCAAAAATCAGACCTACATCAAGAAAGATGTTGGGCACAAGACACTTCATGATGACTTCAAGATTGGAGAAGAGCAAGTGATGTTTGAAGATAAACCAATTGCATTAGAACAGCTACATGAAGATAAGGTTTCTTGTGATGCTTCATTAGGTGAGTCTACCATTGCTTCATCCTATCATGGTAAAGAATCAGATTGTGGTTCGATGAATGTTATTCATACATATGAAAGTCTATTGGAGGCCCAAGATAGAAAGGTGGATGTGAAGGTTGATCCTTTACTTAGTGGAGCAGCCACTAGTGTTTTGACTACACATGATGATGGGTATCAAACAGTGAGTGAAGACGATACAGTTTCATATCATAGTGCTGATTATACATCAAGAAAAGTGCATGATGAGTCCCAGGAGTACAGTCAGTTGGTGGGACAACTGAGGGTAAACGAGGACCAAATTGATGCAGCCATTAGACACTTGGACGACACTATTCAGCTGATGGCTAAATATTGCTGGAGGATTCCGGCAATACAGAACAATCCCGAAGGAGGTCTTTCCCTTGTAGGTTATCATGCTCTCAGAGAGTTGTTGATGGAAACGAAGTCCAATTACATGCAGCTACTCTCGGATAGGGATCACCTACTCATGATTGGTGAAACTTGTCTTGATGCACTAAAGGGGAAAGAAAGGGAAGTGGATAAGCTTACTGATGAGCTTATGGTCGTGGAGAATTCCTTGAAGAGCACTCAGGAGGCTCTTCGGGAGTCCCAGTTTCAGGTTGTCAAGCTGTGTGAGGAAGTGAGTTTGGCTCGTTCAGCATCAACCACAGTAGAAATACAGTCATCCAGGGCTGTCATGACATCTCATGATAGGGGTGCCAGTCTCTACATTGGTGGAGTAGAGATTGCTATTGGAGAGACTTGTGCTAAGGAGGCAGAGTCATGTGTGACTAGTGTGCTGGACCAACACGCTGCCCGATCACATTTGCTTGAGGATTGCAGAGCGTCTATAGGTGGGAGCATGTCTCATACATTTGCCAGCAGTTCAGGTAATGCCTTGGTTGAGGTGGATGGTTGGCATGAGCCTATTGAGTCACCAGGACTCAAGGAGCAGTTGATAATTACCGAGGACAGGGTTGTCCAAACCTTATCTTGTTTCGATAGCACGCATAAGTTTGTGGAGCACCTCCTGTGGTCACCACAATTGGAGGAAAGGCGGATGGGGGTAGTAGTTGGTACTTCCATATCTAGTCTGTAGACCATAGTGTGTGCTTTGGAGGGAATTAAGTCAGATTACCTTTAGTTGCTATCTGACTGGGATTTTGCAGTTGGGTTTGCGGAGCGGTCTTTCAGAGTACCTACCCAGCTAGTCCCTCAGAATCAGAGATGTGAACCATCTCCCGATTCCAGTGATGAGAGTGACGAGGTGAGTATTTCCCATGACTATGACGGTCAGCCTCTAACACAGGCCGGTGCATTCTACCTTGACTGCATAGTTAGGAGCGCTCATCACTTCTCCTTTAGTCCACACATGGAGGATTTGTTGATGCGTCGGTGTGGATTGGCTCAGGACTTGTACCATCCATTGTGGGATGGAGAGTTGTCATCTTCGGAAGATGGGACTAGAGGTTGCAAGTACCCGACTCAGTTGTTTGCGGAGGATTACTTGCAGGATTAGAGGTGGAATTACCATCATGCAGAGGAGTACTTGACAGAGTTTGCCACTTTTGGGTTTCTTTTGGAGACAGGGCTTCAGGGTGGTCGCTATATATGTTTATATCATGAAAAGCCTCTAAGATTATTAAATCCTAAAATGCAATTATAACTTCATATACAATCAACAATAAACATTTCCTAATTATCATTGATCAGCATATGAAATGTAGAGCATAAACATATATTTCAGATTTGGTATTATATGGAGAAAGAGCATTGTGCATACCTTTAAACGGCTATCACAATTCTATGTAATTGATCTGCTGTGATAACTGGATAAGATGAGTATAACTCTGCCTGATCTGGTATAATGTTAGTCTTTGAGTTGGATGAATGACATATGTGACTGCAGATTGATGGAAGATTGCTGCAATTGAAGGCCTTATGTATATTATGAGATTGGTTGTTGAAAACTTATTTAATTGCTGAAGCTGGAATTCCTTGATGAGATTCGATTCTTTTCCCTTTGATGATTTTCTATGTAATGAGATGATGTTCGTTGCTTATTGCTTCTTTTTTGTATTGAATTAGTTGATGAGATGATCACTAATGATTCATGCTTTACCCATTCTCTTCCTTTGCATTATATACTATTCATAGGACAGGGCAGTGGGCATGATGGCTTAGTTTGTTATCACATCCATGGGAGTTTTACAGAGGTTGTAGAGAGATATTGTGTTGCGGATGCTCCCAAATATTCAAGTCTTTCTATGGTGGATGGATGTGAGGTTCGTTTGTATTGGGATCCGGGCGGCGACAGGTTTGGCACTGTGTATTGGATGGGTCCCACTGGAAATCTGTACCACTTCTGGCATGGTGAAGATGAGATCAGAGTTGCGTAGACGAAGTCGGAGGATATCAGACATGGCAGACTTCCTTTCTGGATTTGGGATCCAGGTGGAGTGAACTTCTGGAGGGTTTTCTTCTGGCAGTTGAGATTGCTTGGGGACAAGCAATTTCAGGGAGGGCAGACTGTAATGTCCCCTTTTTAGGTAGTTGTGGTTTTTGGGTGGTTTAGCCTATTCTTGGCCCTCGTAGGTAATGCAGGTGGTTAGAGGGCCCTGTTGGGTGGATATCAATGTGGTTTCTTCTCCAGGGTTCAATGAGGTTCAGGCTTGGCCTTTACAGAGGTTTCAGAACTCAATTTCTCATACTTACTATTTATAGTAAGTCATTCAAACGGTGTTACTATTTATAGCAGGGCACCTGAATGTGAAATGTGGGCAGTGTCGATTCCGGTATTCCATTGGTTTGGTGAAATAAGGAGTTTGCCTAAGTTATAGCGTTTAATTATTATTAAAGGTGACTTTAATAATAATTAATATTTTAATATTATATTTTAATGTTATATTTGCACTTTATGAATTGAGGGGTCTTTAGTCACTAAAAGGGGGCCATTTTATAATTAATTGTTGAGGCGCCAATATCAAGGAGATTATTTAATATTTCTAAAGTGCAAATATTATATCATTTTAAAATAATATTATTATTTTTCTAGAAGCTTCTTGGAGATGGATTGAAAAAGTATAAAAGAAGCTCAAGCCAAGCTTCACGTCATCCAGGAATTGATATGTGTTTTGAAGAATTTGTTTGGAGAAGGAACCAGCTAGGGTTTCTGCCATATTTAGCCATTGGGAACGAAACTCTCATTGGTTGTGCAATTTTGAGGCTGTGAAACTATCAGCTGAGATTATTGCCAAAGTGTGGGCTTCATCCAGGAGTCCAATCTATGCTTAAATTGGAGAAGAAATACAAAGAATACAAGGGTTTGATGCATATCTACTTGCAGATTATAAGGGTATTGAGGATTCATTGTGGAATATATTTATTGCTGGCTACTACAGTACCCGCTACAATAACCAGCCATGGAGTTCTCAAATTTTCATTGTTGGAGGCTTATCTAGACACCCTTTCATTCTAGGTATTTGAGGGATCAATTCTTCTTGTGAAGCCAATCATTTCTATACCAGTTTGGAGGTGTTTCAAGGCTGCAATTAATTAATTCTGAGGACTGATATACTACAGCAAAGGCGCCATTGGCAAGACATTTTTGTTCATATCTCATCATTGAAGCATCCTATGGTTCTGGGCATTGTTGCATTTTGATCCTTTGTTCCTACCAATCATTTCAGGTGCCATAAAGTGGAGTTTTATTGTTGCATTTATTTATCTAAAATATTGTCAGGCAAGGGTAGGTGCGACTTCACCAAGGAGGGGCGATTTCATGCTTGGAGGTCCTCAAAAATCCTAATAAAAATTGGGAAGCATTGTCACACCATTTGCTATTCATTCCTTGCTTCAAAATCAGGTTCATTCATGCTCTTTGCATACTTATATCTAGTTAGTTGCTGCCATTTTTACAGACCTGGAAGTAAACACTTGTAAAGCCAAGAGTCTTGGCTATCTACATTCTCATTGTAATCGAATTGCACATCAATGAAAGGAGACAAGTTGCATAGAGATTTATGTGTGTCTTCATTTGGAAATTGAATAGATGCATGTCAAGTGTTTGCATTAATGCCTAGTTGCTTTATGTGCATATCGACTATCTTAGGATGCATTGAAAGTGTTTGACAATATGTCAACTAGCTGTACAAGTTAATTTCAGTCACTTATGTGTATGTGAAAGGTCAAAAACAGTTAGAATATCATTTCTATGACATTGTCAATCAATCTTGCATCATTAGAAGCACCAAAAGCATCATCTGCAGCAAACAAACTCATAACAAGACAAACAGAAATTCAAATCAGCATGATCAGACATTGTGTGCAAAGTGTTTGACGATATTCCTTGAGCCTCTAATCAACATTTTGAGATCAGAACTAGCAAGGGATATTACATGCCAACTGATGACAATTTGCTAGATGCCCTTTCAGCTCAGCTACCCTTCAGACGCAGATACTTGTTCATAAAACAAGAATCCTCTGCTTCGCCTCTCCAACCACGCACGAAGACATAAGAATACCTACAAGGAACAAATGAACAAGGAACCCCCAAAGGCAAGTGTCCCCCTCATTATATCACGTTCCAGGCACAAGGATGTGACTCCTCAACTTTAGAGATTATGTTTCCAACAACCTCAACTCTCAAGAAGCCCGAGGAGACCACATATAGCCGACTCTGTCGGTGCGAGAGTCCCAACCAAAGAGGAAGCAGCAGCATTCGTTTATCTAAGTTAAACAAAGAACTAACTATTCTTGTTAACTTAGGCCTTTCTTCCTATCGCGAGTTGTTTCACCTTGGTGGACAACACTCCTTCAATTGCAGTTGTTGTTCTGCCAAGTGCCACCAACATGAGAGAGGGGAAGAGGGAACAATGAGGCCTCTCTTCCCCCAAGCCCAATCTGGAAACTCACAATAACGTTAAGTTATATGAGTCAACAAACAGGGAACCTAACCCCTCAACAAAATGAAACCAAGGGAAAACCAGGGAATGACAGGAGTTTGATGCTTGCCACTCCGCCCTGTGAATCTTTCCAATTCCCCCATCCTTTTAGGAAAACATCTCTAATTCCTTAATTTTGTATGAAAACAATACTAGCCAAGAGAAGAGAGACGAACTTCCTAGAGAACAGGGTAGTAAGGACAGCATACTAAAAAGAGGAGTACCCATTGTATCCGCACAAAAAGAATGATGCATGTAATAGCATAGGGATAACTATTTATAGCAAAATTGCAGAAGCTCCCACACTTTGGATAGTCACACTCTACCAATTTATCTATCAGTCTAGTTCAACCAGTACCATGGCACATTGATCTTAAATGGCAATCTTTCAATATTTCACCAATGCTGCTAGAACGGGAAAAGGAGGCGGCATTTCATCATTATGTTGATTTCCTAGAACCCAGAGCACCTGCATATGTCAATTTCCATAATGAGGACACCAAATTAGGTTCCTCGGTCGCAACACTTTACCCATTTTAAATAGCATATCCCCACAAATTCTATCACGACGTCAAGCAAAAAATCCCATCAGACCTACATACAAATCCCTAAGGACCGATCTTGTATCCTGCTAATCTCTTTTCAAACTTATCCCCTTGTACAATGGCTGTGAGGAAAGCTTAACACACGCTTGAAAAAACCATCACTGCACTGGTTCATCGTTTACTCGTGCCACCACTCCTTTGCCTCCTTTTGAAAATGGGTCGTCGATTTCAAAACAAATCATCTGAATCAATGGCATAGATAGGTTCAACGAGATGGAAATCCCCGTCATCCGTGGAAGAGGGGGCGCAAACCAATAAGAACAAGCCACCCAAACTGCCACTTCAGCCATGTCATTGAGAATAAAAGTCAACAAAGCCCATATGGCAATTTTCCATGCTTCCACAATTGTGAGATTAGGCCACAGATGAAGATCCGTGGAATGGCGGAAACCCTCTAGATTGTGCTGCGTGGCATGAGTCATTTTACCCTTAAAGTTCCTTTCATACGGCGACAACCTTTCCACGTGTCATTGCGATCATCTTTTGTCCATTCAGCGGCCAAAAAAGACACGCGACAGCCTTCCGCAATTCCGCGGCTTTAGACAATGCTTTGCTGGAACATTCCGCGGAACGGCCGAAAACCATAGAACGATGCCACGTGGACTTCACGGTATCCACCAACGGACCCCGCAGTACAGCTTGGTAAAACAGGCCACATGTCGCCCTCCCGCGATTCCGCAGGGAACTTTTGCCTAAATAAAATACTTCCACGGAACGGCGGAACCAATCAAAACATGCCGCGTGGACCACTTTACAACTCAAAAGAAACAAAGGGCACGTGCAGTTAAAACAACTTCGTGCGACTAGGAAATAGAGGGGCCATATTTTCACTTAGGGGGGTCGGAATAAGACTTAGGCATATATCAGAATTAATTTTGCGCACGGGCAATAAGCAATAATGCAAAAGGATAGGGCCGGTGGCTAAATGGTGCCCTAGACATAAAGAAATGACTTAACGACCCACAGTGGGCGACAAGCGGTCAACTGCAAAATAGAACAAAAGTATTTCGACGCTTGCATAAACCCCTAGGGTTTAAGGTTTTAGACCTAAAGACAAGATTTCTCAACATTTTCAACACTAAACCCTAGCAAAGGACTTTCAGATTTGAAGCTTGAAGCAGGGCCAACACAAGAAGCCGAAGAAAATTTCAAAGTCCCATCAGGCCTCCCACCTCTTTTTTCACTTTTTTGGGTTTTTTTTTTCAATTTTATTTTCTCAAACATTAGTTGATAAGCACTTTTCTATTTATAGCAAAGCTATGGTTATATTTAATGTTTTTTTCTACATATTTAAGTGCAAGCCAATAAAATGGACTTGGAGGTGGCTTATCTAGACTTTGTTGATCATTGGGGCAACATGCCTAGTACTATTGTTTGTGTTCTACCTACCTTGCCACCCTGTGATCAGCCCCGTGACCATTCCCCACACAAGGACCAAAGGCCAGGTTGCAACAAAAGCTCTCCTCAGCACTCCTCACATGTTGGGTCGTAGCTTGCCATCCCCCCTCCTCTTTTTTCTTCTTTTTTTCTTTCAATTTCTATGGTTTTTTCATGTTGGGCCATAGCCTACCGTCCCCTATCGATTTTTGCCCATTTCCAAGATATCCCCTATATTTTTTCAGATCAAGGAGAGCGTTGAGGACATTTCCTAGTTGTCCCTATGTTTCCAAAATGTCCTAATGATGAAAATCATTGGAAAACCCTAGAGGACGCATCCCCTTTAACATTGGAATTTATTAAAAGTCAACTTAAGCATACAATTTAAAATTTAAATACAAGTTTGAAGTTACCTTGATGATCTCATTAGTGTTTATTGCACAGACATCACCAAAAATGTTGGAATAATATTATTGATATAATATTACAATACATATGTAATAATCTATTACATCATTATATAAATGTTACTAATAATAACACATTATTATTAACATAGGTATTTTGGTAGTTGATCTAGTATGTCTGGCCTGGTTAGTTATTCTTTTAAACCTAATTCACCGATCCTAGTATTGGTTTAGGTTCAAGTTTGCCGGTTTGGTTCACAAATTCGGCAAAAAAAATTGGGGGTTGGGTTCATTTTCAGTTCTTTGGTACAAAAACATATAAAATCATAAATATATACATATTTACAGCCTAAAATCAAGAATATTAGACAGTACACATATTTCAAAATATTTTTAATGTATAAAATAATATAATAATAAAATTAAAGTTAATATTAATATATATTTTTAATTTTAAAAATTAATTAACACACGTAACTATTAATTTTTTATCATTCAATATCCTTAGAAATATCTAAAATGATTCCAACATTTATGTTAAACTCCAACATGTTAAAGACAACACTTCCTCTTTCAAATTTTAAAACTCCAACATTTTTTAGATTTTAAAGATTGTTGTGTATGTTAAAATATGAAACAAAATGAGAAACAATACATCAAACAAAGAACCTATTTTATATCTAACAACACCTTAGATTGAGCAAAGGGTTAGCAATATCAATGAAAACTAAGGACAACTCTCACCAACACCAACCCTTGTTGCACCAACATTGGTGATTGTGCTCCAATAGATTTTTGTTGTTGAGATTGATTGTTGGTTGCTCACTTGGACAGCGTGACATTACATTCCAAAAAGACTTGTTGCAAATGGCTTGATTGAGGGTTGATTTATAGATTTTAGATGAGGAGGATCAATGGATGAGGTTGATTGAGATATTAGGGTGTATGAGAAACCACCAAGTGGCACTTGATGATTGATGCACATGATGAGGGTTTGGATTGAGAGGATGGAGGATGAGGATTTGATTAGAATGGATGGCTAGGATTGAATGAAACAAATTAAGGCAAGGTTAGAAACTTCTAGGGCATACCTTATGTGAATAGCTAGGATTAAAAGATGTAATGTGAAAATGAATGGTGAAGATGTAAGATTAGTTTGACTTTTGTAAGAGTGTCTAGGTTCAATGAATCTAGACAACTTTTAGCTAGGCATGTGATTTTTTGAATTTTTAAGTCATTTATTTGTGGATAATGGATGAGAATAGGATTTGATTAGGATAAGTGTGGGATTAGACTAGGATTTAAAACTTTAAAATAATTAATCAAACAATGAAATTATTTAATTAATTAGTGAAGAAGGATGTGAGAAATTAGGTTAATTAAATAAATATAATTTATTTAATTAATTTGATGATGAATGATGCAAATGTGGTTAGGATGGGCTTGGATGGTGTCAAAAGTGGAATTTAGATGTGACGTTAGGATTTAGTCAATTTTAGTGTCTACATTTTGCCTCTTTTTTAGATGATGTTGTGACTAAGATAAGTAATAGCATTTCAAAAAAAGATATGGTGATTAGAAAGAGATGCTCCAACCACTTGGAGGAGTAAGCGAGAGGTATGTAGGGATGGGATGCCCCCTGAAGAGGATACGCGGATTTGAAGAACACCGGTATGCTCTTGAAATAGATGAAAAATGGATAGATGAGAATAGAAGATTGGATGAAGGGACGTGATATAATGGATGGAAGCTATTTAAGAGGATAAATGGATAAAGTGGTGGAATGATAGGTCATGTTGCGTTGGGTGAGCAACCATGGAGTTTGATATAGCACTAGACGTTATGCACCAAGGTATAAAAACCAAGGTGATGATGTGTCCCATGCAGAAAGGACTGACTCAACAAAAAAAAAAAAGGTCGCAAGCAAGCATACATCGTATGGCACCATGATATAGAAGACCATGATGTCATTGTGGTTGTATGCTACAAGAACCGATGTAGATGCAAGAAAAATGATAACACACGATCAAGCAAGCAAGCATGCACAAACAATCACAAAGACAAACAAGAATTGTTGCCCCTATCAAGCTGAAAACCGATGATTGATTGATTGATAATGAATTGCTCAAATATCTTATGAATAGATTGGTTATACATGGTCGCATATGTTGATGGCTCATGTTATTCCAAGAATTCGACTTCAAAATCATGGTCAATCCATGTAAAGCCAATCAAGGACCAAATTATCTATCTAGGATTGAAAATAGAGAAAAGGGAGGTCAAATTGAAGATGATTTTCCAAGAACACACTTTTTCAAACCAAATGTAGTACCAAATGTTGAAAGATATTGTGGAATTATTATCTACCGGTAAGTTTCTAAAGAATTGCAGTAAAGAAGAAGAAAGGAGGCCTACTACAAAAGCCCTCCCATACACCATAATCAATGGAGAACTCTATATTCTAGGCAAAGATGAAATCTTGAAAAGGGTGGTGATGGAACATGAAAGAGAACACATCCTACAAGAAGCTCATGAAGGCATTTCTAGTGGACATAACTTCGATGATGGCATGGGAAAGAAAGTATTATTGGCCAGACTTTGGTGGCCTACATTATTTAAGGATGCTAATAAGTATACTCGAAAATATGATGTTTGTCAAAGGATTGGCAATCCAACCACAAAAGATGAAATGTCATTATGACCGGTATTGGCTATGGCACCATTTGAAAAATGGGCTATTGATTTTATAGGTCTAATCAATCCTCCTGCTCGGAAGACCCATGCACACTTCATTATAATTGCTATTGAATATCTGACCAGGTACACAAAAGCAAAACCAACAAAGGATTGCACCACAAACCACAACCAAGTTTATATATGAGAATATCATTACACGGTTTGGATGCCCCTTGAAGATTACAAGTGACCAAGGAAAGCATTTGTTAATACAATCAAGGAACTTCTAGGAACTTTTATGATCAATCATAGCAAAAGTACACCTTACTATCCACAAGCAAATGAAGCAAGTGAATCATTTAATAAAATCTTGGGTAAGGCACTCACAAAGGTTTGTAATGGTAAGACATCAGATTGGGATTAGAAGATTTTTGTGATACTATGGGCCTACTGCACAACGTCTAAAAGGCTAACAAAATATTGTCCATTTTAGTTAGTCCATGGGTTGGATGCAACATTGCCAATACAATACATAGTCCCTAATTTAAGACTGGCAATATCTACAAGATTGAATGAAGAAGAATCTCTCAAAGAAAGGTTGATAGAATTGGAGAAGCTAAGTGAGAACCAATTAACCACAACATACAAACGAAAAAAAGAAAAGAAGAAAAAAAAGCATGGCATGACTGCAATATTAAGATTACACAATGGGGATCTAGAGATACAATATTACTCTATGATAGCAAATATAAGAAACAAGGGAAATTAAGATGTGATGGTTGGGTCCTTACCGCATAAACTATATACAAGCAACCAGTGTGGTAAAATTGAAAACCTTGATAGATAAATTACTGACTGGTTATGTTAAAAGAGCTCGGTTGAAACCCTACTACGAAGAAGATTGAACCCTAAAGTTAAATAGATTAAGGATACATTGTAAATTATGTACCATAGTTGTATTATAGCCGATATTTAGCATATAAAGTAAATAACAATCAAAAAGAAATAAAAAGCAATCAAAAGAGTCAAACAACGACTTAGGCAATGACGTCAACATAATGGCTGAAAAAGCTATAAAAGGAGTCGAAGGGTACTGTAAAATTCACCAAAGTAACAAAGTGCATGAGTTGTGTAGAAGCTAAGCAACAAGCTTGACGACAAAGGTTTGAGAACAAAAACAAATTCGAATTAATCAAGCCATGGTAAGCACATCAACACCACAACTCATCGACAACAAGGATATCAAGAGACCAGTTTACAAACCATTTCAATGGAAGGCCATGGAGAATGACTCAAAAGGGGCATTCTCAAACATTCTTGTTGGCGTCGTATATGCTAAAGATGTAAGGAAGTATATCCATATTAAATTGACAGAGGTAGATCATGAGGAATTTGGAAAGGAAAGTCAAGCACTTAGAAATCTTGTGACACGAGAATACTTGGCGCCAAACAAAAATATTGGGAAGCTTAAACTAGAAATTTGGGAAATTTTCCCAAATTTTAGCAATGACCACAAATGGATCCAAATAATTTTGAGTTGCCTCCATGGAGAGTTTATGTATCTAGATAGACCCTTTCACATTACAAAAAAAAGTAATCAAGAATGTTACAAGCCTATGGGACAAGGGTGAAAATCCCCAAAAAGGTAGAAAACAAGTTCGTAACCGCATTGACAAGAGCGACATTCGACGGGCAGTTCCTCACAGTTAGCAAATTTCAAGACCCCAAAGTAAGATACGCCACTTAAAGCATTGCATACAAAATTTTTCATTCTAGAAGAGAAGATTTTGCTCCGGCTACATGTATCCATGTCGCAAACGAGATGGTTACCAACGGCAAAGAGTATGATCTTTGTGAAACCCTAAGGGAGCAATTAATGGACAATTTGGAGAAAACAAAGAAAAGTCACCACGAAGTCAAGTATGGCTCGCTAATAATCTGCCTAGCATTATACTTTTTAAGAGAATTACCCAAAATTAGCAAATGTACATGGAGGTCGGACACCTCCGTGGCAAACCAAATCAAGGAAAATATAGATGGTTTCCCAGATACAAAAATCTATGGATATGGTTATGAGTCATTTTCTCGAAATTCCAAACAAGAATGCAAGAAAGGGAGAGATTGAGCCATAATGTGGCACAAAAATTGGAGAACAACGTGGTCTTTGTTATAGACAAAGATTGCATCCATCTAGAAGTCATGAAGCCTCACACTTTCTTAGTCCCACCACTTCCATATGAAGCAAGTGATCAACTTTTGGAGAGTACAACACAACTTCTCTCCCATCCTCGAGATCCTATTGTAGAAAGGTTTGGTACTTGGCAGGAATACATTGATAAAAAGGCCAAGAAGGATGACCAATAGAAATTTTACAAGAAAAATGAAAAGAGCATAAAAGAAGCCAAGGCAAAACAAGACCCTCCTCCTACAGTTGTTGACATAAGTGAACAACAAACCATCCAACAAGGGAGAGAACAGAGAAAAAGATCTAAACACCTAGGGTCTACTAGTGGAGTACCCCACCACAGAAAGAGAAAATGGCAGCAAAGACAACAAGGAAAGCAATGGAAGAGCAACCCCAAAAAGAAACAACACAATATGAAAAGAAGGGGAAGAAAAGGAAGCAAACGGAAGAAGAGCCAATTCAAGTTGAAGCCACCCCTTCACCAAAAAAGACACCATTGAAGGAGACCCTGGAAACCCTGCTGCAAATGAGCTTAAAGAAGAAAAGGAGGCAAAAGAACAACAAAGGAAACCAAAGCGGCAAAAGCAAAAAGCACACAAGGGGCTAGTGCATCAGAAGAGGAGGAAGAAACCAACAAGACCCTTACAACAGATCTACCACAAAAAAGAGTGACAAGGTGCCAAGTGATAGAGGAAAATGAGAAATCACAATAGAATATTTTATATGGCCAAAAATTACTCAAGTCTCTTTCCATAGTCGGGAAACCATTAAAGTAGCCAAATCTTGTCCCTTTGCCACCATAACCAACAAACAAACCATAGTACAAGCAATCATGGGCTTCATCTCTACTAGTCCATAATCAATAGATCAAATTACTTAAGGTTTTCCAATTGCTAAGGATAATATTAGAAAATCAAGTGGCCGCACAACGAGAAGAAGCTTGTAAAATAAATATTTCAATCAAAAGCAGAGCAATAGAGGAAGTAGCTACTGACTTAAACCTCTCACCTAAAACATTAAGTCAAGTGTACAAGCTCTTCCAGATCAGGAGTCAAGAACCAAACATTGAGTGGATACTTTGGCAATGAATCTACAAAATGACAAATTGAAACAAAAGTTATATGAAGAAGTCGTTCTAGCAACTCAACATGCCTACAATACAGTCATTTAGACCAAGCAACTGTAGGATAAGCCCAAGCATACCATTTCACCGCCATCTCCACTACATGCAAAAGATACACTACAGAAAACAGTTGTAAAAGAGGAAATTCCAATAGGAAGTCAGGAACAAAAGGAATTAGATGACCAAGCAATACAACCAGAGCACCTACCAGAAATTTGATACTAAGACTAGGGGCAATCTTCAAAAATAAATAAGGATAGAACAAAAAAAAAAGCAAAACAAGAGAAAGAAGATGCTACAAAATAGATGGTCACTCCAACAAAACAACCATTTGGTGATCCAATAAGTAAGAGAAAGGAATATATGGCACACAAAAACAAAAAACTAGTAACCATGAGCCCAAATATATTCCTTAGTACCCCTACAGGACCACAAGTTGACTTCACTCAAATATCTCCATTACAAAAGTTAGAACTTAGAGAAGCATTTAGAAGCAGTGCCAAGTAGGACCCGGTAAACAAACATGTTACCACAAAAAGAAAGCATGGGCAAGGTTGTCATGTCTCTTTTTCAAACCTAAGTAATTTGCAATCCCTTAGCCTATTATTTTATTTCCCATAGGCTAATGGGGTAAGAAGAGGGAAATAATTTAATAATATAACTTAAGTTGTCCTAGTAACTTTATGCTATATTTATAAAAAGGTGACCTATGTTTTATTATTATAAGAGGGTCCAACATCAAAAAAAAATTCTAGAAAAGGGAGCCAATATTCTAGACACTTCCAAAGTAAAGCAAAAAAATGGTTTTAAAATTAAAAAGAAGGTTATAAAAGGAGAGATGGGGCACAAAAGAAAGCATCCATTTTATGAAAACAAAAACCCTTCTCTCTTAAATCGAATGTTTGTTCATCTTCTTGCTTGAGCATGAAAACCCTCTTGGTATTGAGATTTTGAGAACGAAAACCCTCTAGATTTCATTGTGGCTTGGAGGACGAAAACCCTTTAATTCACTAGAGTAATTCCATTCAGGGATTACCATTGTGCTGAAAGCTTGCAATTTCGAAGATTTCCAGTCTTAGATTATTATTAGAAGATTTTGGAAGTTCCAGAGTATTGAAGGGTTAGCAATTTATATCCCAGATGTGAAGACATCTTTTGGTGCATATCATTGTTTGGTCCCTAGCAAATCATATCGATTTTGGGAGTTTATTATTCACGATTTTCCCAACACAACAAAGTCATATCAGTCCCAATACCCATCGCAATATCTTGCAATCATTATAACCATGTCATACCCAACATCAGGTTAATCGTGCATCAAAGACTATTGTATTGTTCCAGAAACATCATACAAGATTCAAAGAGTTCTCAAATATTATGTCGTACCAATACAGATCGTAGCCTAGGATAAGTTGTCGTACGATAAGGAGAGGGCCAGCATTGTGTTTGACTGTTGACTAAACTTAGCAATATTAGTCACAGTTTGATTGACTTTGGGAAATCGCAGCTTAGCATTCTTTTTGGGTTACTGAAGATAGCCGTACCACCTTTGTGAACCTTCGTACCACCTTTGTGAACCTTCATGGGCCCCATACCTCTTATTTGTCTATTGTGCATAATACAAAGGGATTGCTGAAATTCAAAAGGCTGCCATAACATTCTTACTATCCATTGCAGCTTTCTAGTAAGTCATTCGATGCTGTCTACTATTAATATATATTGGAGTGTTTGTTGAATATTATGTGAAGTGAGATGTTTAATTGGGTTTTCTACTATAGATTTTATTAATATAATTTCTAGTAGTTGTACAACATTTTATAAGGATTGTTAATTATATCTGGCATAAGCTGAATAGAAGGATTTCTGCAGTCTCCAAATTCAGTGCTTATTATAGTGGCTTGGATTTTGCTTGTTTCCAAAATCAATGGTTTAATGCTTCATCATAAATCTGTGCGATTCTTCGCCAGATATTGTTTGATTGTAGAACCCTGTGCAGTCCTCCGCCAAGTTTATTTTGAGAAATTTGAAATGAAGTCTAAAGGGCTTAGCCGCCAAGACCCACATAATCTTTCAGATTTGTTTTTGTATGCATCATACGTTGTGCGGCCTGCCGCAAGCAACTAATTGTGCTAATCATATTCTAGTCACTGTATGCTCTCACCCTACCCTTCTCGAGATCTCAATGATTAGAAAGTGCTAGATTTGTGTATGAATACTAGGTTGTTGTCAAGTTATCAAAATATCCAATTTGGGACATTACAGAAGTGATCAAGTTAATACAACAACACCAACCGCAACTTCAAATTGATTCCTCTATGGCCATGACAACACAGTTGGACAGAGCAATACAAAGCCTACTAGGACAAATTAGCAGTTGAGAACAAGAGAAGAAAAAACTAAAGGACCAAGCAGTCACTGAATATGAGACAAAAAAGCTAGGTCGAATTCAACAAAAATGGCAAAATGGTCGGAAGGATTTGGATAAACAAGTTCAAACGCTTGAGAATGCTTGTAATGATGTATCTGCACTATATCCATATTGGATGAATTGGTCGCAAATTACCATGCCCCAAAAGATTCAGATAGATAACATGGAGACCTAGCTTCTACAACTATCAAGGAATTACAACATTATGAGTGATTTAGATGGTTCATAATGCCGACAATTAAGAAACCTCCAGTCACAACATAGTCAGATACATGAACAAAGAATACATTTAACTGCATATATGGAGTCAGGACTAGAAGTAGACATACTTATCCCTATTATCAAAGCTTCTCCTAGATATTAAGCAAATAATTCCTACATTGGCAAAGCCTAGTACTTTGAACTCTAAAGATGATCTTGCATTGACATCTCAGTATGGGTGCAACAAATTCAACAAACTATGCTGAATTGGAAAACTTCATATGAGCAGATCAAGAACACCTACAAGGATTTGCTGCCCTAACCAAGGATCTCAACATATTGCCAAGTTTTGAGATAGTTTTGATTTCAGAGGACGTATAAACTTCCCAAAGTTGATAGTTTGTGGCAAAAGAAAAATACTTCAGCCACAAAAAAGAAGAATTGAAAAAAGAATCAAGTTGTTACATATATGCAGTATTTATTTACATTAAAGAGTAGAAGATTGCAACACATTATTAGAGTCCAATATACATTTTACTAGATGTAAAGGAAACTAAGATTTGGTCCCTGAAATATCCATCATGTTATTCCTGGAGCAGAGAGAAACCCATACAGTAAAAATATTGGATAACATTACAATGAAATATAAACATGCAGAACCTATCAATCGCAATTGTCTAGCCTGCTTGGGTAAATCCAAGAGAAAATAGATGAAATCCATAAGCACCTGGGCAGCATTGTTAAAAGCAGGCATAGGATTCCCACTGTTATATGTTACTTTGATAAGTTCCTCAAGTGTATACCCTTGTAATGTGGTACCCTCAATCTGCTTGTTCAAGTTATCCAAATAACCGCGATGGTGTTTTCCCCAATGGATTTCCAAAGATCTATGAGAAATATATGGTTCTAATGCATCCTGCCAAAATGCATAATATAGATATCTAAGATAGAATGTTTTCATAATAGATCTCTAAGATAGAATGGAAACAAAATTCACGGCAACTAGAATCAAGTAGGAATATCAATGTATTAGAGCTCAAAGTGTTATTTTGTTTAAAGGAAAAAGGTACTTACTACTGGAAAACACTGCAATAAAGCATTCAATAGAAACTGGTCCATATCCATGGAATATTAGAGGAACTTACTAGTTTATATGGAGGATCCTTCAAGCCAAATTGTGCAACCGTTAATGGATTTGTCCAAGACTTACGCACTGCCCTTTTCTGCAATGTGGAAACCTCACTCAGAAAATAGACTGCACAAGGATGAAGTGAAAAAACACAAATCCTAAAATGCATGCCAATGGATATGCAAACAAGCATGGGCACTATTTATAGAGAGGGGCAAAATTCCCATTCTATATGAGAAGCTCTGTTTTAGATTTAAATTTACATTCCAAGATATTTGTCTTTTGAAAACTTAAGTTAAAGAAAAAAGAATATCACCACCATAGAATCATTATGCCCAGTACAAATCAAGATAAGAAAACAAGTTTCTCTACAGATTCCTTTCTCCAATAAGAAAAAAGATACATCATTTCCTGCTGTGAAAAATATGTACAACGGAAACATGCCATTACCAGGAATGAAAGGTATGAATACTTTAGGAAAACAAAAAAATATGCTAGTAAAATGTAATAAGTGCAAATCTTCTATCTGAGCGAGGAGCACACAGAATTTGCTCAAAATGAGATACTGAACTATATTGACAATGAAAAATTCTCGCATTGCAAAATACATGAAGGATGGTGGCCTAAAAGGTAAAAGGCCCATAATATGGAATTGCGACCCATTTGTCAGTACAATTTTTTTAAATGAAGAATGTGTTGATTCTCAACTGTAAGACATTTCTGAATAGCCACTTTATCATGGTAAATGAAGAATGTGCTGATTCACAACTGGAAGACATTCTGAATAGCCACTTTAGTCATTGTTAGATACAGACAAAGGTACAATCATTTCCATCCACATTTATATTATATAAAGAGCACAATGATAAGAATTGCATTTCTAGCCTTAGACTAGAAGACGCTCATCATTTTCTTCATGCTTTGGGATGAATTGCCCCCAACTTCAACTGCAAATTATGAAATTGCTGCTCACACGTAGATTGGGAAAGCAAATTTCTTTGGAGATGTATATCATTTCCCTTGCCAACAGGTCCTTTTATCCATTATTTTATTATAAAAGGGCACTTGAAAAAAAAATAGTTGCTGGCATAAAGAAAACCTCTCCATCCTTGGGAGCAGTATTCAGCAATGGATTCCGATCTGCTTGTATCCAGTAGTGTGAGATACTGAGACCTAGTGGCAAGAAAAGTATCTTATAGAAGTAGAGACTAAAATAGTGTCTTGTTGGTGTACAATTTTCACCTCATAAATTGAAACTGGTGGCTAACAAAGTTTGTGATTGTTGGCATTTACTACGTCATGGATTATAAGATGAGCTGACAGGCCAAGTTAAAATGCACTCATTCAAATAGCCTGCAAAGTTTTGTAAGGTCCATAGAAAATTGATTTAATCCCATTGTCTGATTGGGTTTTAAACCTCTGTCCCAAGGAATACCCCCACTGCACATATCACCCTGCTGACTTGAGTCTCCTATGCTAATTCTCTCTATGATACCCCTGCTCGGCCTACCACTAGAATCCACTTTCCTACCCCACCACTCTCACCTGTTTTCTATAGGTTACATCTGGAGAAGTATTTTGAAGCTTTGCTCCAGCAAAGCTTTTGGTGCAAGAGCATCCAAGGTGTATGGGCAATCTTGCATCACCAAAAACATATTTTAATTTCTGTTGTATGTTTTCAATAATATTTGTGGGCTTTGAGAAATTAATATTTTAATTTGCAACAAATGTATTTTCCTGGGGCATATTGGTAAATGTAATTTTTGAGGAATTATGCTCTCATAAATGTTTCAAAGGCATAAATGGTGGAATCTTCCATTTGGGCATCCCATTTCTAGGTGGGACCACTTGGTATGCATGTTATTGCATGTTCAATTGCATTCTTTGCATGCTTTTGCATGTTGGCCACAAGCTTTGAATGTTGTTGCATGTCTAGGTCGTACTTATGAGACCCAGTCTCGGTAAAATGAGCATAACTTTCTCATTTTTGATCGAAATAGAAAAACTCAAAATGTTCTGGAAAGCTGGGAAGGAGGCGCACAAAACCCAGAAACGATTTTAGAAAAATTGGAAAAATGAGAGAGCAGTGATAGGAAGAAAGTGACGGGTTTTCTTGGTGGTTTAGTGGAGGTTGTTTTGAGAAACCAGTAGTGGTTTCTTCTCACGCAATTTCTATATATTGATGCTTGCTCATTTGGTGAGGGGGCTTTTGGAGAAGTTGTGGTTGCATACTCAGATGCTGTCGGATTGAGTCCAGGATGTTGTAAAAGAATTTTGTTGCAGATTTTTCATGTATGACTCAAGGAAGCTCATAAGCTTCAGGAGATTGTAATGCATTTTTAGATTTAACAAAATCCCTATTGCAGATTTCTCTTCATTTTCTGTTGTTCTATTTTATTTTTCAGCCTTCTTGCATAGGCTTGTGTGAGTTTGTGTTGCAGATTTAAAAGGGAGAGTATCCCTTTTCATCAATGGTATCAGAGCAAGTTGTTCTTGAGTCTGCAAGCAAATCACTGAACGTGAGGCAGCTTGTAGCAGGACCTGTGAGTTGTGGGTGAAGATCAACATGCCTCCTAGACTTGCTTAGCGTGGTAGAGGAAGAGGTAGAGGTGGTGGAGGAAGAGATCCACCTAGAGAGGAGATTAGAGCTCTCCAAAGACAATTGGATGCTTTGTGGGCAGATATGCATAGAAGAGATTTGCACAGGGAAGAATATGTTAGTGAAGAAGAAATTGAAGAGGAATCTGAAGAACAAGAAGAGGAAGAAATGGATCCTAGAGAAAGTAGATTGCTGAAAGCCATTTCGCAGATTGGAAAGAAACCAAAGGTGGAGGTTTCAAATTTGAATGAAAGCCTAAATCCAGAAGAATTGATAGACTGGATTAATGACATGGAAAAAAATTTTGAGTTTGAAGAGATTGAAGACCCTCACATAGTGAGATTTGCAAGGACAAAGTTAAAAGGACATGCAAGTATTTGGTAGAGAGAAATTCAGCTAGAAAGAGGAAGAAGGGGAAAAAATAAAATTACCAGATGGGATAGAATGGTAGATAAAATGAAAAGACAGTTTATTCCAGTGGATTATGAGTTGGAGCTGCTAAAGAAAATGCAAAGTCTGAAACAAGGAACCAGAACTGTGAAAGAGTACACGAAAGAATTCCACAAGATCCTGATCAGAACAAGACATTCTGAAGCAAACAAGGAGAAAGTAGCCCGTTACCTAAATAGGTTAAGGCCAAGCATACAAGATGAATTGGCATTGGTGAGGATGAACACCATTGAGGATGCTTACCAATTTTCATTGAAAGTTGAAGAAAGATTGAATAAAAGTTTGAGAGGAAACAAAGAGGACGAGATCGTGGTGAAAAAGCTGGAGAAAGGCCTTATGGGGAGCAAGACAATAATCAGAAAAATCGGAAATTTGAAGATCAGGGCAGCAGCAACAAAAATCAGAAATCAGAAAAATTTTACCCTCCGAGAGATCAAAATGCAAGAGGTCGAGAAAGATCGGGTAGAGGATCCGGAAGAGGTGGCTTTCCGGGAACCTGTTATCGATGTGGAGAAGAGGGGCATAGAGCATATGAATGTCTTCAAATTCAAGAAAGGAACAATAAGAGACCTGAGCATCATGCTAGATCAGCAAATGTGAATGAGGAATATATAGAGTCATCACACTCCAAAGAAGCTGAAGAAGGAGAAATACTTGTTACAAGAAGAGCCCTGATGAACAAAGGAAAAGAACCAGATCAAAGGAGAACATTGTTCCGAACAAGATGTAAGTGTGAAGGTAAAGCATGTAACGTGATTGTTGATGGTGGTAGTACTGACAATCTTGTTTCTGAAGAGATGGTGAGTAAATTGCAGCTAGAGAGGAGAAAACACCTACACCCGTATAGGATAGCCTGGCTACAAGATGACAAGAAAGTTTTGGTCAGCGAACAAAGCTTGGTAAAATTTAATATAGGAAATTATTATGATGAGATTTTGTGTGATATTATGCCTATGGATGTTTGTCATATGTTATTGGGAAGACCATGGCAATTTGACAGGAAGGTCACGCATGATGGGTATGCTAACACATACTCACTAATGAAGGATGGAGTTCGACATGAGTTGAAGCCACTCAAAGAGGAAATGGGTAAGGTATGTAATAACACTGGTAATTGTTTGACTCTAAGTCACAAGGTTCGCTGATTTTCAACCATGAAATTCAAAAATCGGCAGACTTCTAAACAATTATAAAAGTTTGCTGAAATTCGCCCTAGATTCGTACGAATAAGGGCTTTCATTTTTTAAATAAAATATATTGAATCTACGACAAAATTTGATGATTGTTTGTTTAGGGCTTTCATTTTTTAAATAAATATTCTGAATCCTGCGCGCGAAATTTGGGGACTTGTTTGTTTGATCGGCGCGGGTGCAGAAATTAGGTTTATGTTTGTTTGTTTTGGTTTACATATATGTAAAATTTGTATATTGGGTAAGAATCTTTAACATGTCCAATATCCCTAGGTCTCTATGTGACTTGTGTCTCAGTGAGTTCACGCTCGCTATCTCTATCGCAGATACTTGACCTTTCTCTAGCACATCAAAAATCTCCTATTACAAGGGCTGCATCTTCCTTTAACGAACCATAAGCCTAGGGTTTCATTGTTAATTTGTATGGAAAAGGGTGCTCTAGATTCAAATTTTAGTTTTAGCGCTAACAAAAATCGATCCTCCTCTGTAAGTAGCAATGATCTACTGAAAGGCCATAGAAGTCGTAGTAAGGAAGACTGCATACAACTCATAAATATATGCGATGGCTATTGGATATCTCGGCGGGTTTTGTTTCAGTATGTTTTATCATTCGCAATGTTTTTACTCCCGTCATTTCCGATTTATTTTGTGAGCACTTTGTGTTGTAAAATATTTTGGGTTTATTAATCCTAAAGCATATGAGAATAAATCTAAAATTTAAATATTCAAATTTAAAAGAAATGCTCTCTTTTTATTAGTTATTATGAGTTAATTTAATATATATTATTGTGAGCTAATTTAATATGTGATTATTTAATTGCAATCCATGGGATGACTTGTAGGATGGGCCTGCAAAGGGTGCGGACACATTTGGATTTAATATATACAATGTTTAAATTTATGTTTATTTTTAATATTTTAAATGTATTATAATATATTTAAATTTAATATAATATTAGTTTTATTGTAATAATTACATAAGATTTTTAATAATTTTAATTTAATATATTTGAAATATTTAAATTAGATTTATATTAGTCAAATTTTATCACGAATTTTTTTTCCAATTTTTTCATCGTCGAACTTAATCCGAATTTTATGGTTGCCGAACTCGAATTCGAATTCGGATCTTGTGACTTAGGTTTGACTTATGGAATTAAAGAGTTAGGGAAAGAGAGTGAGGATGCTGATTTTGGTTTACTAATGCAAGTTGTAGCAGTGTTGATTGCATTCAAGAGGGATAGAATGGAAGTTTCAGTGGAAAGAGAAAAAGAGGTAATCTGATTTGTATGAGAATTTTGTTGAATCTGATTTATTTGGGGATAATAAGATCAGCAAAGAGAAGGATATTGTAGAAATAAATACACTGGAAAATGAAGGTGCAAGTGAAGAAGATGAGCAGGTGAAGGTTGAGTTGATTGATGATCTCTTGATATTGTGGAAGATGAAGATCTTAAAACTAATAGCTTGTTGTTGCAAGATGGGAAATCTGAATCCCTTGGTTATTTTACTGACATTGATGTGAATGCAGAGGAGAAAGGGTTTGCAGCTGAACCTTGTCTTTCAGAAGACATAGTGAAAGAGGAATACAATGTTGCAAAGGAGGAATATGATGGACAAAATGTTGCGGCAGTTTCAAGGAAGGAGACTAGGTATAAATTTGATTATTTTATTGAAGAAGATGACATTGAAGATTATGATTTTCCACAGTTTACTAGTGCATATTGGTGGGAGTTGGATTATGTGGAAAGAGGGAGGAAGAGAGGAAAAATGAAATAAGGAAGAGACATTAAACTCGAGAGAAAACTAGTGAAGCATATTCAGGCAGATAAGAGAAGTGGATTCAAAACAAGCACAGGATTTACAAATGTTTATGAGTTTCACTCATGAAACATTTCAATCGACCCTAGGTGTCTGATGCAGGAGCATCCAAGGTGTATGGGCAATCTTGCATCACCAAAAAAATATTTTAATTTATGTTGTATGTTTTCAATAATGTTTGTGGGCTTTGAAAAATTAATATTTTAATTTGCAACAAATGTATTTTCCTAGGACATATTGGTAAATGTAATTTTTGAGGAATTATGCTCTCATAAATGTTCCAAAGGCATAAATGGTGGAATCTTCCATTTGGGCATCCCATTTCTAGGTGGGACCACTTGGTATGCATGTTCAATTGCATGCATTTGCATGTTGGCCACAAGCTTTGCATGTTGTTGCATGTCTGGGTCGTAATTATGAGACCCAGTCTCGGTAAAATGAGCATAACTTTCTCATTTCTGATCGAAATAGAAAAATTCAAAATGTTCTGGAAAGCTGGGAAGGAGGTGCACAAAACTAAGAAATGATTTTAGAAAATTCGGAAAAATGAGGGAGCAGTGATAGGAAGAAAGTGACGGGTTTTCTTGGTGGTTTAGTGGAGGTTGTTTTGAGAAACTAGTAGTGGTTTCTTCTCACGCAATTTCTATATATTGATACTTGCTCATTTGGTGAGGGGGGCTTTTGGAGAAGTTGGGGTTGCATACCCAGATGCTGTCGGATTGAGTCCAAGATGTTGTAAAAGAATTTTGTTGCAAATTTTTCATGTATGAATCAAGGAAGCTCATAAGCTTCAGGGGATTGTAATGCATTTTCAGATTTAATAAAATCCCTATTGCAGATTTCTCTTCATTTTCTGTTGTTCTATTTTATTTTTCAGCCTTCTTGCATAGGCTTGTGTGAGTTTTTGTGTTGCAGATTTAAAAGGGAGAGTATCCCTTTTCATCAGCTTCAAACAGTGAGGGGCTCCAACTTGAGTTTCTCAAGTATGGTACGGAATCACTTGCTTACCCTGTTTCACAGCTATTCAATGAGGTTGTCCATCTGAGTTCCTCTCTACTTGGACACAACATATTATCCACCCCATTCACAAATCTGGGGATTGCACCAATCCAAGTAATTACAAGACTATCATGATTGAGCATACATTTGCATAATTCTATGCTACAGTACCAGACAGGATACTTTTTGAGGTCCTCAAGGACAGGAATTTGAGAGTTGGCTGGCTTTAGGAGGAATTTCTTGACTGTTGATCACATTTTAGATTATTTTGTTGTTTTGTAGACTTTAAGAAGACCTTTGACTCTGTCCCAAGGCATCTGTTGTTCCAGAAGTTGCAAGACATTAGTATTTCTAAGACTCTCATTCTTGCCATCATGGTAGCAAAAAATTTTCTCAGGAGTAACTCCGCAAACAAAAAGATAAATATTATTTCAATTAATCAAGATTTAATAAGGGAAATTTTGGTTTAGGATTACAGAAAAAAACAGGAAAAAAGTGCTGCAGAAATGAGAAAAAAAGACCCCAAAAAATTGTGTTTTTGGAAAATTATGATTTAATCACAATTTTTTGGTCAAAAAGGTTTGACCAATTAATTGCAAAAAAGAAAAACAGCATCAAGACCAAGCGGCAATTAATCAGAATAAACCATGAGCTTTTTAAGATTTCTGCAACCATAGAAGCACAAACTAGGAAAAACCCATAGTTAACCATAGGTATCAAGAATCTGGCAAGTTTCTCTTGCTGATCAAAACCAGCAAGCCTGGTTCAGTCAAAAACCCAGTCAACGCCAGTCAAAAAGCCAAAAACCAAGCAAAGTTGAAAAAACCACATGTTCTTCTTGGGTTTTCAAAATGGTGGTGGTTTACAGTTTAGCATTTTTTAATTTGCTATGTTTTTCCTGTTCTGAACCCATGTAGTTAAAGTCCATTTATACTTTCAGTTTGTCGTGCCATTGTTGTGTAAGTATAATGCTACTATGTCTGCAACTATGATTGCCATCATGTGGTTCTACAAGACAATAGTTGAACAATTCTAGACTCTTCATGGCCTCTCTCACTTTGTCAACAATACTATTGGTGTCAAGCAAAGTTGCACCCTTTCACCAACACTCTTCAGTATCTATAATGATGCGCTTGAGGATTTTCTTAGACAACATATTCATGCAAATGATGGTTGCCTACTTCACCATGTTGTGATTGCTATATTTTTCTTTGTTGATGACATGATCCTCCTCTCTCACTCTCTTGACAACCTATAGAGACAGCTTGATGCCTGTTTTGAGTTTTGTGACCTTCACTACTTCGTGGTCAACCTGGTTATGGTATTCAGTGGGTGAATAGAGAATATAAATACTGTTCATTCCACAACACTGGCGGTAAACCATCCAGGGGTTACAATATGTGTTTGCAAATATTAAGATTACAATACTATGAATAACTTGCAAACTAAACCAAATGCCCCAGATTTGCACAATGATTCACAGCTGCAACCAGTTAGAGTGCAAAGCCAAAAGATGACATAATATAAGTATCATAAGAGACTAAGAATCCACCATGAATGTACGGATATTGAAGGATATGTAAGAAAGACCCCAGAATTAAATCTTCAAGGCACTGCTGAAGCTATTCTAAAGACTGCAGTCATCATATCAGCAATGAAAGCTCCTTCAAATTCAGACCAAAACCGCATCTATCATACTTGGGAATCATGTAATAACATCCTCAAAGGGATCACCTTCAACTTGGATATCAATACCCTATTTTCCATGCAAGTAACATCCTCAGATAAGGTACTTTAAAAACTTTGGACAGCAATGATAATTCAATAATAATCTAACATCAATAATCTAATAATAATCATCCACTGAGATAGCATTCACATCAAATCTTCCTTTGCTGGTACGGACGGCCAGCCAATATGGGTGTCACATCCAACACAGAAAATGACTTAATCTGCAAACAACACTATTGTCATACTGTCAATATTTTTATGCTAAAATAAATGGAACATGTTTCAGTCCCAAATACCATCGACCCTCACACAGAAAACCACTTCAAATTAGCACTATACGGCCCTGGCAGAATCATCTGACCACAAAATATGGTGCAACAGCTCCCCACACCCACGATTTTATCAGCAAATGCAATAACTTACCCTTCAAATAAGTTCTCAACATCATCTAACAAAAAATCTTTATCAAACAAATAGTCCTCTTGCCTAGCATGGCACTCCAACATGGTGTACAGCAGAATTTTGAAGAGTGAACGAACTCAGTCCATCTCACAACCAGATCAAAGAGAAAAGAATGTCTAAAAACTCAGATATAATACAAAAACTATAAGCAAAATCACTTCATATATAATCAACCCCAAAAGCTGGTGTACGGCTCTAAAGAGGTACGGCACTCCTCCAAGTGTACGGACTGTCAACAGTCCTTAAATCACAGCATAATATAAACTTACTGCCAACCTTCACATGATAGAAAATTGCCCAAGCAATAGTCAAACACATGCAATGCATCAATCATAGAATTCGATCCTTATCAGGTACGGCTAAGAAGTACGGCATCCTTGTGTATCCTCAAGCTTCATGAAATAACTTCACAAACTCAACAGATAATCAATTTCATCAAATAAAAATACAATCACAATATCAATATCAATAAATCAATATCAAATCCAAGTAACACTAACTCCATGAAAGTACAATGGCAAAACCTATATGAGCTTGCTCCAAAATCCACCTTCAGCACAATGGTGATCCCTGTATGAAACCACACCCAATCTACAAGAGGGTTTTCGTCCTCAAGAGAATATGGAAGAACTCACAAGTTCAATCCATCTGCAACATTATCAAATCCCCAAAAACCCCTCCAAATGAGCTCTCATTCTCTTTATAAAGGCACTTTAGGAGTTACAAAGGAAATGAATTATTTCTTGAAAATAATAATCTTTTCCCTCCAACTTAAATAATTCTTTTTTTCTCCACTTATGTGCTCACTTTTAAGCGCCTAAATAAAAGAATATATTTTTCCCTTTCCAATGAGCTATAACACTTAATCAACTTTTAATTATTTTCACCCTTAGGAACTTATGTGAAAATAATAATTAAAATAGCTCATTAAATATTACTTTTTGCGGGTAATCCCAAACTTCATCCAACTGCCAAATAAACTAAACCATTATATCATGTAGGGTTTTGGATGCGAAACGATGCCTTCCGGGTGACTTTCCAAAAATAGACGGCTCCTCCAAGAATCTTAGAGAGCAAACCGGGAGCCCGATCAAACTTCTGAGAACATCACTGTAACCCTAGACATTCACTGTGCTCAATGCCATAGAAAATTAGTTCATTTCTAGAAAGAAACCCATTATTATAATTAATATTACACTAAGTTGCTATAATCAAACACCACCTTAGGCAACCTTAGTGAAATATTAATTAATTATCTGAATAATAGTCCCAAGCCATATAAGCAATAGAAATGCACTGATTAAATAACTTCGACCATCCCTTGCTGAAATTGAAGACTTGAGACACACAACTGTTCTACAGATTGAACCACAACCACTCCAAGAACATTGGAGTTCTTCCAAACATGTCGAATAGCCTCCGAGAGCCTAGGAACAAGCATAATGCGCACAAAATTCTATGCGCCAAAAAAAGGGATATTACATTCAGGTAGAAGTCAGAAATGGAAATGCAACATTTGCCCAAAGAGCTGGAATGGCAGCATTATAAGGGTTAATACATACCTTTTACATACCCCTGGTAAAGAGGTTAGGCCTTGTCTGAAACTCACACTTGAGGAAAGGGTTGAGATGATCAAATTATTTCAAGGGGACATCACTACAAAAAAATTCTTGAACACAATGAAGTTCGGGACCTTCATGTAGACCACCTTCATTTTCGTCATTTAAGGTGAACGCAATGGAATCAAGGGGGAAAGAAAAGTTACAGGTTCATCATCACTGAACCCAATCACAAATATGTTCAATTTGCAAACAAGGAAGGTTGCGGTTGAGGCCATTGCCAATTTCTATTTTGGTAATGTCATTCCTTACCATGTTGCTTGATCTCCTTTGTACAGGGATATGCTCGACAAGGTAAACAAATCTGGTCCTAGTTATGTGGCTCCTAGCAAGGCTAGATTGAGAAACACTCTTGGAAAAAGGTTATCCAAGGTTAACCTAATGATGGAGGAGAGGAAGGTCAAATGGATAACACATGGCTGCAGCAAAATCATGAATGAGTAAATGGAAGTTGGACACTGTCCACTCATCAACAGTATACCTTCATGCATTGAAGGACCTTACTTCTTGAGGGCAATTGATTGTTTAGTAAAACTCTGAGATGTTGGGTTTTAACTTCAAATCTTGAGACAAGCCATTAAGGAGGTTGGTCCTCCAAATGTAGGGCAAGTGATTACAAATGCAACATATATTTGTAGGGCAGAAAGTAGATTGATTCAATCTACATACAGGCACATCTATTGGACCCCTTGTTGTGTGCATGCTATGAACAACGCACTCAAATACATTGACAAGATAAGGCGGGTGAAACAAGTGGTGGTGGATGCAAGGAAGGTGCAAATGTTCATTTGCAACCACAACACATTGTTGGCATTGTTTCAAACCTTTGCAAAGAAAGAATTCCTCAAACTAGTTGAGACTCAATTTGCTTCCTATTTCATTCTACTAGAGAGGATGCTTGAGTTGCAAGAACCATTGCAACTTATGATTATGATATAGGATTGGAACATGTGGAAGAAGTTAAAGATTGAGTAGGGGAAGAGGGTGAATGAGACTATGATTGGTGACTTTTTGGTCAAATGTGAAATACATCACATCTTTTATACAACCTATTTTCAAGGTCATCAAATTTGGGGATTCTGATAGTCTTGGTCTTGGGGAGATTTATAAGTGCATTGATAGCATGCTTGGACAATGAAGGTTGTCATTCATGAGAGAGACCCCACCCTATAGCCAAGAACAATATCCAAACCATCCATAGAAAAAGCATAAATGCATGACAAAAATGATGGTGCCAAGAAATATTAAATGAGACTTTAAATGTATGCATGTCATAAATAATGTCAAAGAGCACACTCACCTCAAATTTCAAGATGTACACGGTGGTGATTGTTGGTAATGACTACATAATAATCTGACTTTTTGGCAAATGAATGTTTCTGAGGACAAAAACCCTAATGCCAACCTGTGGAACCTAGGTTCCTCCTCAGTTCAGAGGGGAAGCTTCCCTTTATTAACTATTTATAATTATAGCACACGTTGAAATAGAAATATAGAAGAATATATACAATTAACTTATATGCTGGATCCATATCATAAATCTCTCTTTTCTTAACAAAGTAAATAAACTAAAAGACATGAATTGCATTTATTTCTAAGGTAAGCAACAGCTGTATAAAGAATGCATAGATGGAATGAGAAAAAGATTAAGGGCATCTGAATCCGAATGAAAGACAATTGACACAAACAACTTCACAATCTGCCAAGTATGAAAGATTTGTATGGATGCACAACAGTTACAATTATACCTCAACCAAGAATTAACAAAGAACTTGAAATGAAGTGCAATTTTATTTGGAACTCAAGACAAATTCACAATTCTTCTCATGAAAACTAAAAATTGCTTTAGTATCAATTTCGACTTTTTTTCATACACAACCAAAAAGTCCTACGTCAAAATATTTCATATATGGATTACAAAATGACTAGTTGTGTAACAGAATGCTAACTAATAACTAGTTCATTACATAGCTAACTATTGATGGATATTAAACAAAAAACTACATTTTATAATTCTTTGTGGGTGGGACCCACCCTTACTGCATTGGGAACCTTAGTCACACTAGAGCCCACTTTGCCATCCTTGGTGGATCATCCCTTTCACTAACGCTTTTTTACCTTTTCTCTAGCTCAATCTTCAATAGTACCTAGTAGAATTGCCAATGATCTATTGCTTCTTGCATTTCACAACTAAACTAATGGTTTTGAACCTCAACTCATGAGTTACTACAAGTTAACAGAAGCAATTGACTTTCAAATTCGGATCACAACATTATTTATCTGAAGTTGCGCAAACAACAAATAATGCCACTACTCGAGGCAACATTTCAACATCAATGTCCTTGATGTCCCCTAGGTGCATTGTTTTACAAATAAGCACTTTTTCCAGTACCACCTCCTTCAGGCATCAATTTCCAAACTTTTCTTGTGGTTTGGCCCCATAGGTGTGGATGTTGTGCTCTCAAATTGTTATCCTTGCATCTAATAACTCAATGGTTGGTTTAATTTCTTGCAAGGATTTACCAAGTAGATGAATTTTTAGGTTAGAGTTTGAGTATCAATCTACAATTATTGAGGCCTTCATCTGGATCTGAAATGTGAGCAGTGTCTCATCTTTCACTTTGAACATTCCACCCAAGGCCTCAAGCTTGAGTCCAACTACCTTGTGGAGCTTACTATGCTTGATCTCCAATTCAAGTAGATCATCTCCAGAGCCCATCATATCCTCAAGGATCATCCACATTTCCAAAAGGTTTTCTTAGCTCATTCTTCTATTTCATTAACAAAAGCCTCAAATGCACGCCTATGCACTCCAAATTCCTAGACTTTGTTGTACCCATACGAAATTTTCGTATTGAGTCAAGTTTCAAGCTAAAAAATATTGTTTTCTCAAGTACAAGTCATGATCATGTCTTGTCAAGTTTGTTTTGTCTTGTTCTCTGTGGTTGTTGCCTAAATGTTTGTAGGATCATGGAATGATGGTCTTGAAGTTATTCATATTGGTGGAGGAAAAGAGGTCCAAAGATCATGTGCCCCTAATAAGAATGAGGTCAAGGTTAGAATTTCATCAAGGGAACACCTTTGGGAAGGAAGCATCCAAAATAGAAAATGGCCACACCTAGAGTAGAAATGTGCACCAAGGAAGGGGAAAGCCCCGAGTCTAAATATGCATTGTAAGGTGTGCATCTGGAGTCATGGCACACACCTAAAAGAAGACAGTCAATCTCCAAATTCAAGGACCATTGATAAGTGAGCACCTAGAGGTTAGGTGCGCATGTCAAAAGGCAATTCATAGTGTGAATTGAAAATTCTAAAGTTCTATATTCAAAGACGCGCCTAGGAGGGGGGAAATTCTCAAGAGAACGCACTTCATAAGGAAAGAGAAGTGATCATTTGAATGCATCTACAGCTCATCATAGAAAGAAGTTGAATTCAATTTTCAATCTTAAAAGAGGCTAATAAAAAGGTGCACGTGTGATTCTCAAGAGTGCATTTGACCATGGAAAATTATTTTTCAAAGCAAAGTTCAAAACTTCCATTCACAGGTGCGCACAAGGAGTAGAAGCACGCACCTAACTAAAGGACATTTGATTTCAAACATAAAATTCATAGTTCAATACAACAATGCATGTGAGATAAAGAAGACGTGCTAGAAGCAAAGACAGAAATTCACATTGACAAGTGCGCACCTAAGGTCTTAAAGCACACCTCAATAAAGGGAGGTTTAGTGTTTCAAAGAATTTGTGAAGTGTTGTTTCCAAAGGCACACAGGACAAAGACAAAACGCACCTAATAAAGGGCAGTAACAGGGATGCACTGCAATGAAAAGTTAAAGCCATTTATAGGCACACGCCTAGGCTATAGGTGTGCACCTCAGTACAACAAAGAAATCCAACTTAAACAATATATAAGAGGCGAATGCAAAGGTGCATATGAGGTATGAAGTGCATGTCTAATCAAATAAAGATCAAAGTCGCGTGCCTATGGCATTGACATGCACCTCACAATAGCAATTTTCAAAAAGACGTCAAATTTTGTTTATAAAGGTACGCATGAGACATAGATTGGTACACATATACAAAGGAAACGAATTCAATAAAAAAAGGCCAATATTAAGGTGTGTGTGGAACTAGGAGTATGCACCTAACATAGGAAAGACAAAATTTCACATCTAGGTATCAGGTGTGCGCCTATGCATGAAGGGCACACCTATGTAAAGGGTTTTTGAATTGAGGTCAATTTGTTAACGTAAGTGCATGCCTATATAAAGGAAAATGTCAACATCAAAAAAAGGCCTTTATCAGGGGCACATCTGGGATGTAGGTGCGCACCACACCAAAGGGATTTTTCAAATTTGAAACAATTATATTATCAAGTGCACGCCTATACAAAGGAAATCAAAAGTGTGAGTTCAAAGTCTATTTTATAGTGTATTGGTGCATGTGTAAAGCAGAAGTGAATGCCTATCAAAGGGATTCAAAACATCAAAGTGGATTTTTCAAGAGGGTTAGCCATGATTAGAGAAAAAGTTGTAAAAATCATCAAAGTCGTTCAAAGTTGCCCATCCAGAAGTCTATTTTTAGCATGTTGTCACCTTTTTCAAAGAAAAGAGCATATTCTAGGATTTTCTATTTTTAGTTGGAGCTATTTATAGCCCGTGCTATTTTTGGCAATCTCTATGTTTAGTGCGAGGAGCTCGTGCTTTTTTAGTGGTCTCTATTTTTAGTGTCACTTTCCACTATTTTTAGCATCCGCTATTTATAGCTATTTTTAGATCATCTATTTATAGGTCTCTCATCATGCGAGAGATGTGAGCCATAAGTCATAGTTCGTAATAAATTCAATCTATAGCTTAACTGAAAGTTGCATGGTTTTAGTTTTAGTCTTAAAGGATAGGATTTTGTAATAAAAGTTGTATTTCATGCAATCACTTATTCTTAAAGTAGAAGTGGTAGTTAGCTTTTTATTTATTTTCACGCTATAGCTTTGTAAAAATTATAAATAAGTACTATTTTGCAGTTAGTTTATCAATGGCAATTCCCACACATGCATATTGTTGAAATTACTATCGATTGAGTGTTATTGTTATCCAAAATTTGTTATTCACTCAATGAAATTTATGTTATGTGTGCTGAAGTAAATTGAAAGGCTTTGATCAAATTTGCAAATTTTGTATTGCAAGTCTAATTTAAGTTGAAGATTCTAGCTTTGTATCATGCCCTTCAATTAATTTACCAAAGCGTTCATGTTTATGTCTTTCAACCTATTCAATCTATATGTGTACTTGCATTGTTCAATCTTTGCATTTAGCTGAACACGAGCATATAGCTGTAGGGATTTCTTTCAGTCAAAAAGCCCAAAAATCTCTTATCTAGTGCCAATGTGCTAACTTGCCTTGTGCTCTAGATTAAGAAAACAAAAAGATAAGTTTTTATTTAGTTAGTTTGTATTGCATACTCAAAAACACCCCAAAATACATTTCAAAGATTGTGAATAGCAAGTACATGTTGTGCAGAGTAGGTTACTGCAATTAGGTTAGTTTTTATTTACAAGGAGCTTCCCCTTCTAATTCAAAGAGCAGTTCTATTGCACATCTATTCCATTTTGTGTCGCATTGAAAGGTGCGAGTTAAAACGCTAACAAACTTCCCTACTGAAATTGTGTGCTTCCTAATAGACTTGAGGCAACATAGCTCTTACAAGTCTAGCAGCTAGCATTCAAGTAAATCACAAACATAATCAAGCACAACGCGAAGATCATCTGCTTTAACCTTGAACTTGTCAAACCTCATCTTCTCCCAACTCAAACAATTGGAGAAAGCAACTTGTTCTACAAGATCTTCTAGCAAAATATTTAATAAGATATGGAAATCCAAGAACTAAAAGATTTCGAATAATAACATGTAGAAATACAATAGAGATCACACAACATAACAGACATTTGTTGGCCAAGATACCTTAACATCCAATATATTCAAAAAGCAATTACCCTTGACATAGGGAAACACCAAAACAATACTCCTTAGGGAAGAATCCACTCCATACAATCTTCCACTTCAAATAAAACCTATATACAATACTTCATATACCTCACATGTCCTTCATAATGAGATTCACCTCCTACTTCCATCTAATGATAATAGGGGGTAAACCCATAATCCCAACGTAGAACAACTTAGTACCCAATATAACTAATTCCACAAGTTGTCCATTAAATATGCATAAAAGAATCAAATAGAATAAGAGGATTAAAAAATTAGATACAGTAAGAAGATTAAATAAGTGTACCTCGTGTTGGAAGTGATCCTTGAGCCTACTAAGAAACAAGTCATTCAAGTTCTCATCTGTAATCATTTCTACTTGCAAGGATAGGTTTCGGCATTGTTGAAAATAATTGTCGACCAATCTTGTTTGTCGCAGTTGGCTAACTGGCTAAAGTAATTCTCTGACACACTATTGCTATAGTGCATCTACAATTCCTCTATAAAAATTGGCCAAGTGACATTGAGAGTTTTCATCTTTTGAGCACACAACCATCTATACCAAACAAATTGCTCATGCTCCAAATATAAGGATGCCACTATAACCTTTTGTTCACATGGGATCTAATGGATATTAAAAAAAATCTCCATTTGGTTAATCAAGGTTACCAAATCCTTTCCATTGAACTTCCTCACGTCCACTTTCAGTAACAGGTTCCAAGATCCAAAATGCGTGCTAGCATTTGGATCAGGATGGCTTTCCACCCTGATTGATCAGCATACTAGGATTGGGTGGTGTATGGGGTTGGGCATTTGGTTGTGAGACTGATAGAATCTTGGGAGACAACAATACCGTATTGATGTTAGCCAATTCTCCTTTCATTTCAGACTTCACTTTATGCATACCCTCTTCCAAATGGCACACTTTATCATCTAATGAAGACGACATCATATCTAAAGTCCCACTTGATCCTAACTCCAAATCCATATTCTCTTTGTTAGGAGTGTTTCTCAATGTGTAGGAATTCTTACCTCGGCCTCTAGTTTATGGCCCCATCATAATGAGGCTTGACAATGCAAAATTTGATTCACTATTGACCAAACTTGAACCGGACGATTCCAAAATTAGGTCAGCCCCAAAATCAAAACTTCAAAGAACAGACCCATAATGATTTTTTGAAGATTTCCAAAAATGTAAAGAAATCTGAAATATTCCAAAATTGCAGCTTGTAGAGCAAATTTATGAAAAACCTTAAAATTGCAATAATGCACTTAATTTTGATCACAAAAGATGAAACTTGGACTGCAACTTCCTTAAATGATTCTCCAACTTCAATAAAAAATTACAGATAAATTTGGAACTGTTAGTGAGATATATGTAAATCTTCAAAAATTAGGGTTTTGTCCTCACCTTTGCCCAAATTGTAGCTTTAATACCACTTGAAATGAAATAACTTGCACCAAAAAAGAATACAATAGCAAATACTTGGAAATATAATAGGAATTACTTGCAAATACTTGATAATAATAAGCCACTTAGAGGGGGCAACCTCCAAAAGTCTTCAACAAGAACAAATTCACAATATGATGATAATAACCTCACCACTACCTTCTATATATAACTTACTTATGCCATAGAGACCACCCAAGTTGACCCTACTACCTATATAAATCTATAGAAAATAGCCATATAACTTAATTAAAGGTTATGCTAGCCACACGTCGGCTACACATATCCCCATGTATACTATAGGTTAAGGGTGTAGCACCTGTTGCCATTCTTGTTGAAGTTCATGCAAGCAATCAGGGTTGGGTAAGGATAAGGCACAAAGTATTGTCTAATCTTCATATTTGTGAGACACAGCATCCGCCAGGGCATTGTCCTTTCCTCTATTGTAGACAATTTCATAGTCATAGTCTAATAATTTTGTGGCCCACTTCTATTGTTCGAAGGATAAGACACATTCTAAGAAGTATTTGAGGCTATAATGATTTGTTTTGATACAAAAGTGTCTTCCCACAAGATATAACTATCATTTAGTGGTAGCATGAAGAATGGCTAAAATCTCCTCATAAATCAATTTGCCAACGAGAGAGTTAGTGAAATTTGAGTAGCAGACTATGAAATGGAATATGTAATCTTTTCTTCCAGCAGACAAAAATACAGTATGGTTTTGCAATCTTTGCTATTTTTTGTAAAACAAATGAGTGTCTGAGTGTTGAATGCATTAGTTAGCAATAGTCTCATTCCTCCGGAGGAGCAAGTACCACTCACCTAGGGGAAGAAAGACAGGAAATGGTATTTTTTAGTTAATGTTTATATGATTTTCTTTGTAGTCAATAATCTTACTGTGCACTTGCTATTATTCCATATTTCATGTGGTCATATGTCTTTGTAGTTGTTGTCGTAATCATCCTACAAACATGTTAATTGTATTAGTATTTTTCTTTTAAGGCAGTTTCCTTTCCAACTAGCACTCATTTTCCTTATTCATGAAGCATTGGTCAGAAAATGTTTTTTTTTTTAAGGAATTACAAAATTTGCTTTAATATCAGTAATTTAGCTTTACTTTTCCTACAATTTTAATTTAGCATAAGCATTCAAATTCATAGATTAGTCTTTGTTTCAGCAATCTCAATTTAGCATAAGCATTTGAATTCCTAGATTAACTTCAGTTTCAGCAATTTCAATTTAGCACGTGTGTGCAATTTCAATTCCTAGGGTAGAAGCATTCCTAGTTTAGATTTCCAACCCCTATTGCAAATAGCCTCAAGACACCGCCCTGGTTTGACAAAATAAATTATCTATTAAAGTGGAGGGTTCAACGACACCTCATCACCAACCAAAGGAATGCATTTTTCTTTAACATGGCAGTCAATGGGACTACAACTTTACCATAGTGTTTGACAAATTTCCTATAATAGCCAGTGAGGCCTAAGAATCCCCGAAGACCTTTGAGAGTTTTGGGTTTGGACCAATTCTTCATATCTTCAATTTTTTAAGGGTTACCTTAACTCCATTTGTTGATACAATATGCCCAAGATATTAAATCTCTGCTTGGCCAAAGGAACACTTGGAGCATTTTGCACTTAACTAGTTCTTTGAAAGAATTTGGAGGGCTTGATCCAAGTGAACAAGGAACTCGTCTCATGTCCTGTTGTAGACGAGGATGTCATCAAAAAATACCAGGATGAGTTTCTTGAAAAACACCCAAAAGATCTGATTCATCAAGCTTTGGAATGTAGATGGGCCATTAGTGAGGCCAAAAGGCATAAATAGAAATTCATAGTGGCCCTCATGAGTTTAGAAGGTAGTCTTCCTAATATCCTCTTCTTGTAGCCGTATTTGGTGATATCCAAACTATAAATCCAATTTGGAGAAGAAACCGGCCCCATTCAATTCATCTAACAACTCATCAATCACACGGATTAGTAACTTGTCCTTGATCATGAGTTTGTTTAAATGCCAAAAATCCACACATAAACACCATGAACCATCTTTTTAACAAAGAGTATCAGGGAAGAGTATGGGTTGACACTAGGCCAAATGACCCTTGTTGTAGCAATTGTTGCACTATATATTCAATCTCAGCCTTCTACATAAAAGGGTGATAGGTATGAGCAAATATTTGGTGGCATGCTTTCCTAGAATCAACTGAATTGCATGACCATGTGAACATCAAGGGGATAGCCCATGTGGAACTTCAAACACTGAGGCATGTGTGACTAGGAATTCTTGCAGTTATAACGGTTGATTTGAGTCTTCAAATTCTATGGGTTACACAACACAAAGCTCGGCTACAACCCCATGAGAACCCTTTTTTAAAAACTTCTCCATACGATGGGAGCTAATTATACATGGGTCCTACTTTTACATTGTTTGTAAATTGCATCCACAATCTAAGAAATCCCACAAGATAGGTCCAAGTGTGCGTAACCACTGTGCACCTAGAACCACATCACAACCCCCTAATGGAAGGACAAACATATCAGATTTCAAATTGTAGTCTCCCACTGAAATTCTGGTGTTCTAACATTTCCCCTTGTAGACTAGTGTTCCCCCATTAGCTATCATGACCTCAACACTAGAACATGGATACACAGCAATCTATCTATTTAGTTATTCAAGGGTCCATGAAGTTGTGGGTGTTGCTTGAATCAATGAGGATGGTAAGAGGATGCTTTTTGAAGTACCCCTTAACCTTCATAATTTGGGGTGTGGTTATTCCAACCAACGCATGCACTGAAATCTCTGGGGTAAGATCATCACTTCATGTTGGTGCTTCCTCTTCTTCAATTGAGGTGACCTCCAATTGCTTCAACTCTTGAAAGGTAAAGGGTGACTCCATGTCTGGTAGATATTGTCTCTACTCCACACATTTGTGACCCAATGAGTACTTTTTATTACATTTGTACCACAACCCCTTATCTCGGCAGGCCTTCATCTTGGCATCTCTAAAGTCCTTGATTGGTGTTGCTAGTGTGGTTGGAGTTATTGGGGCCCGAGCAAGCAATGGAGTTTGGAATGGTGAAGGTTTGTATGTATGTTGTTGAGTGGCAAATTTGTCTTCAACCAACTTGCCTAATCCAATGGCTTCCATCATGTCTTTTGGGTAAAACATCTTTAAGCCACTTATGAAATAGCTTCTGAAAAAAGCTTTATCAAGTCCTATCTTGTTTGATAATTTTTCAAATTGGGTTTGGTGCTTGCAAATAGAACCAATTTGCCAATCATAGTTTGTTTAATGCTACAGTGAAATCTTCATAAGTATTGGGGACAAACCAGACTGGTCAGTGCTTGCAAAAATCATCCCAAGTAGATGTTCCTGAAGTCTTCTCAGACCATTTGTACCATTGTATAGCTTCACGTTTCAAATTAAATGAGGCAATGGACACCCTCTACTGCATGGGGGTCTAATTCAGGGCAAAGTATAATTCCACTTGATAAATCTAGCTAGTAAGGTCATTCCCATCAAATTTTGGAAAATCATGTTTGGGTACATAAGTTGTGGCATTCCCCCAAAGTATTGCCCTCCTCCCAAGGTGAGATGTCTTGAACCAAAACTATGTCTAGATGAGCTATGCTAACCATCATGTTGTCTTTGTGGTTGAAATAGTGAAATGGCAACCTACATTGTACCATGTTTACTACTGAGCCAAACTATACAAGATTCAACTTCTTCTATCCTATCAAGTTTGTCTAACTTGGCTGAGACCAAAAATGAGTCCTTAATGTGTTTGAGTTCCACATCAAGTTTCTCCAAAATGAGCTCTTACGAACAACCATCAATCATTTTGGGTTACCCATGGGGTACTAGAAGGTTTATCGAAGTTATATATCAAAATGACCAACTTGACAAGAGGGTTCTAATGGTATAAGTGCCCCAATGTCCAAAAAAACTGCCTAGACTTTTTTTAACTAATAATACCCTATGGCCTGATTTTTCAAACAAAAATATCAAGTTCTTCTCAGCTTTTTAGAATTTTGCCCCAAAATTTGCAGAATGGCAAACTGTATAGAAACTGAGCACCTAAGACACAATTGGCACAATTCCTTTGTTCTAAATGACATGGCTCACTGACCCACTATTTGTTGTGTAAATCTGCTCAGATCAACCAATCTCAAACCAAATATGGCCAAATTCGTTTGCAGCAAGAATTTAAGCAAGAAGATTCTAGGCAAGGGTTTTTCTAGTGTATAGGCTCTCTAATATACTTTTCTTGTTCGTAAATAGTGAACTAGCCCAATATTTCATAGCTTTAACCACAGAGGATTCCACCGTCCTGTAGCCACACCACCCGATCTCCAAGATACGAAATGAGTAACTTCCTAATGCTAACCACTAACTAGTGCACTACAGATTTGAGACGGTCAATGGCTTCCTATGGCGAGGTTGCTTCTAACCCTAAAGGGTCTTCCGATATACCTGAAGGTACATGGAAGCTCACAACTATATATAGATGTTATCTAAGGCCTAGGTATTGGTGAGTCAAATCCCATCTCACTTAACACACTAATTTAGTGTGTTTAGCCAAAGACGACAATTGTTTGAGGATATTTTAAAACCTCCGACATAGTGTTTCTAATCTAAACCATTGTTGAAGAGAAAAAAATTCAGCCAAAAATGGTTAGTGCCCCACCACTTTCACCACGATCACCGAGATATTGTAAGGGTAAGGTGAGAGCATATGATGGGTAGTTGTAGTAAGCCACTAAATTGTTGATGTTGTTGCCGAACGTGGCCCTAGAAAGAGCTTTGATACCAAATGTGAAGGTTCTTCCTGCAAACAAAATGTCCAAAACAAAAAATAGCATATGCACTATAAATCAGGACAAAATGAAGAAATCTTTATTGATATTAGCAAACTGATTACAATATTTTGCTAACCGCTTCAAGGGGCTGCTTCCTTAGAGCAATGTTCAATACAAATGATATTCAACATGATTCTCTTCTTGCCTAGGCACCTCTATACATGCTACTTCAACTAAAGACAACTACTATTACCCGTATATATGGGATAATTACTTTTAGCTTATAGGATTACTTACAAAGCATATGTGCCCAAGCGTTTATTTATGAATATCTAATACATAATAAAAGAGTTAGAATGTGTAATGTCCCCTTTTTGAGCTAAAGTGACTTCAAGCTTGGAAATTGGAAAATTCGTTAAGTAACTTAAAGTTTGGAAAAGAGAAAGTTACTTTAAAGGGAAAAAGGAATAACTTAAAGCTTGGAAAAGAGAAAGTCACTTTAAAGGGAAAAAGGAATAACTTAAAGCTTGGAAAAGAGAAAGTCACTTTAAAAGAAAAAGGAAAAATAAAATAATATTTTAATAACAAGTTGAGGAAGGAAAAATAAAATATTATTTTATTATGGAGATGGACTTGAAAGCAAAATAAAATACATTGGATTTGGATGCCCAACTTGAGGATTATAAAAAAGGTGTTTGGGAGTCATTTGGATCATATCATGAATTTGTCATTTGATACTTGGAGATTTTCTCTTTGGCTGTAACTTTGTTTCAACAGACTTCTAAGGACGAAAACCCTTAGAATTTGGTGGTTTGGATGAAAACCCACTCCACTTTGTGAGGTGGATCCATTCAGGGTTCATCATTGGATTTAATTGCAGGTTTTTGGTGTGGATTGAAGCTAGGGTTTGAAAGGAAATTGATCATATCAGCTAGGGCTTCTTATTGACACTAGGGTTTTGAAGTTTTATGCAGATTTAAAAGACTTTCTATGACATATTTGTAGGTTACAGCTGCTAGGGCTTGTGTATGAAAGCAAGAATGGTACGGCTAGCTTGAGGAAGGTTTTGGCATTGGAATTTCATGATTTCATGGTGGAATTGATAGGGTTTTGAAGGCAGATCTGAATCATACCTTTGCTGGCTGCTAGGGTTTCTAGAGCCATTGTTATCATTGAAAGTAATTTGCAGATCTGGGTGGTTGTAGAGGCAGTTTGCAGACTTGTTTGAGGAAGAAATACTCCTAGACTCATCACCTAGGGTTTCTAACACTCATTGGAGGCTAGCGCTCATCATAGAGGAAGAATTTTGGCACTTGTATGAAGATTTCAGTCATTGTTAGACCTAGGTGCATTTGTTTGGAGCAGATTTCCATTGTGTGGAGAGTTGAAGACTTAGGGTTTCATGCCCTAATTGGAGCAGTATTCATTGGAGATCATTTCCTATCATTTGAAGGTCATTTTGCTATGTATTGTGGTATGTACAACCCTTAGGGTTAGGGCAGATTATTGCTGGGCATGTTTGTCATGTTTGCCCAAGACTTTGGATGTAATTGAAGACTTGTCAAATTCTGATTTTTATGACAGCAGACATTTTATTTGAATTTCACATCATTTTGGTATTGGATCCATGCGTATTTCATTGTGTAATTCATCTAGGGTTTTGGCACATATTTTGGCATGATGATTATGATGTATTTGACAAGTTATTGGCTGTTATAAGTATTTTATCAGGTCTGAAACTAAAATCAGAAGTTCAGAAATTTAGGGTTTAACATTAAATTCAGAAAATCAGAAATCAAGATAAAAATCAGACTTCTAAAAATCAGAATATTAGCAATTATCCTATTCGGGATATTACAGAATGTAAGGGTCCTAACATGTTAAGATAAGTTTAAGACTTAAGTTTATAAAGTTTGTCTGCACCCTCGCACTTGTGTACCTGGATTTTCAGACCAGCTCCTGTGTAACCCCACACCTATGCACCCATGTAACCTTTGTAATTAGAATCTATCACACCCCTTTACTAAGGCTTAAGTATATTAAGTTTGCCTGCATCCTGTATAACCCTGCACCCTTGCACCTGCATACCTGGATTTTTGTACCAGGTCCAGTGTAACCCCACACCTATGCCCCCATGTAACCTTGGCAATTAGAATCTATCACACTCCTTGATTCCCATGTTTAAGTCAGCTAAAACTCAAATCAGCATTTGATTTCATAGTTTATATGGTCAGCCTGATTAAACACGGTCAAAAAACAGGTAGGGTAGTCCAAATAAGGTCAATAGTTAAAACATCTTCAAAGAGAAGTCAAAATCTGTACCTTAAACAATCAAACAGCAAACTTCTTGTATACACAGCAGATTCTGGTCAAAGCAATAGATTCTGATCAAAACAATAGACTCGGGTCAAAGCAAAAGTTTCTAGTCAAAGCAGCAGATTATTTTCAAAGGCTCAAAGCAATAGATTCTAGTCAAAGCAGCAGATTCTGGTCAAAGCAACTGATTCTAGTCAACGCAGCAGTAGATACCAGTCAAAGGCAGTCAGAAAAGTCAACTGAGGTATTCACAATTCCCACACAATTCAATGATGTTTCTGACAGGTGCATTAAAAGCGGCAATACAGATTTGAAAGGAAATCCCTTTTTCTGTCGTTGATTTGCCCCAGTCAATGAAGAGAATTTGACTTTTGATGTACCTTTTAGCAAGACATGGTACAAATCAGACCAAACAGTAGTACGGCCTCAATAAATGCAATACAAAATAGGTCAGCTAGAAGAGAGAAGATACTAGAACTCAGAACATCAAAAAATTCAGGGTAAATGCAATGAGCTCGTAAATGAGTTAAAAATTACTTTATCACTTCTTGGTTCTATGTCACTCCTCCAATCTCATGCTCACCTCCAATGGATATGGTACTATTGCCCCCTATACCATTGCTCAGTTGTACAATCTTCCTACTGAATATTAGGAGAAACAAACCTTACAAAAAATTGGCAATTCTCTGGGTAAGTTCATCTCAGTGGATGAGCATGTGCATGAAAGGAGATTTGGGATCTTTGCTAGGACCTGTGTCAAACTCGACATGTCAAAGCCCCTACCTCCATCTATTGTTTTGCTTTATTTGTGGGGGGAATGGAAACAATCCATCAAACTAGAGGATACAAGCCTGATTTGTTTTCTCTGTAGAGAGCCGGGGCATGTCAAAAAACTGCCCTGCCCTAAAAATAAGGTCCAAAGAGGATTGGATGGCTACGAATCCCTCTGTGGATGGTGTCAATACGACTTAGTTGTTAGGGAAGGACACTAGGGGTGAAGTCTTCCATACAGTTGGTGGAGGGCAGGACAATTCCAAGGCTGAGGATCAATGTGGGATGGTAGAAATTGAAGGAATGAATACGGCCCCTCTTCCCATTACCCTTAAGCCTACAAATGATGTCATGGAGGATCTCAACATAGAGGATGGTATGTTGAATTCAGTTGTTGAAGGCATTTTGGGACTAAATGAGGAAGATGAGAATGAAAATGATGAGGACTGCCTGGAGAAAGACAAGGACTTGGCCACGATGAAGAAATTGTCCATTTTGCAAACTCCCTTACTTAAGACCAAGGCAAATTGTGGTTCATAGAGACAAGGCAGAAAGTCCGACAAAGACAAAACTAAGGATGAAATCAAATGTGGCGTACAATCTATTCTTTCATAACTAAGGTCAAGGAGGGCCAAATCCGCCCCATGGGAGCTATGAAAATTATATCTTGGAATGTTAACGCTTGGTTAAGCATCATCTAGATTTGCAAAAGGCGGAGGTTATCTTGTTGGAGGAAACAAAATTGAAGATGGATGAGGCTTTGGGATTGATGAAAAAAAGGCTCAAATGGAGAGGAGAATTTGTGGAGGTCACCAGAGCCTCAAGTGGTCTAGAGATTCTATGGTCGCCTTCGGCAATGAGTGTGGAGATTGTTAATTCTAGCCAGAACTGACAGCTCTACAAGGTACAGAGTTTCTCTTCAAATCTTGCTTTTTTTCTTGTTTAACATGTATGTCCTGACAAAGTGCCTTCTTAAGAAGCACCTCTAGAACCCCTTGAGAGTGGAATTGCAAAATTTGCAAGGTTCTCTAGTGGGATTGGGAGGAGATTCCGATGTCTTCTTGCCTGTGAGAAGTGTGGTGGTGTCACCCATGCCACACAATCCCAGGTGAATTTTGGGATTGTGGTGGTTTACAAAAATCCCAAAAACAACACCTTTACCTAGTCCAACCATAGCTAGGCTTTTCTTAGATTGCAGAAAGATTGGACAAGTTCCTCCTTTCTCCCGCATGGTTAATCTAGGATTATGCAGTGGACAGCCACCTTCTACCACTTCAAGTTCTAATCATTATCCCATCTTGATGGACATCTCCAAAGAGAAGGCACATACCTAGTGATAGTGATTTGCATGACTCAGGAAACATATTGCGGGAAAATATTTGATGGCTAAACTACAAGAAATACTATTAAGGGAGGAAATATACTAGAGGCAAAAATCAAGGGACACATGGCTGAAGGAAGGAGACTAAAACACAAATTCTTCCACACGTCCACCAACACCTGAAGGACTGCAACTAGAATTGTGTCCATCAAGGCCAAGGATGGGAGATCACTAGAGGATGTCAAGGATATTCGACCTAAGGCTATGCTAGAGTAGGAGGCTCAGAATAGTATATTAGAACATATCCCCCATCTCATCACCAATGATCAAAACAAAGAATTATTAGCTACATTCACTTTGGACAAGATTCACGCCATAGTTCAATCGATGCAGGGGGTCAAAGCACCAAGGTTGGATGGCTTCCGCACCTCCTTTCAAAAATGTTGGGAATTGGTGGGGAAGGATGTGTTGCTAGCGATGAAAGAATGCAAAAAAAACCAAAAAATTCCTAAAGGACTTTAATTGTACCTTCATTGCACTCATCCCAAAAAGCATTCTCCGTCATCATACTCAAATTTCAGACCTATCTCGCTCTGCAATACTATTTACAAAATCATCACCAAAGCCATGGTCTTCAGACTCAAGGTGATGCTCTTGAATATTGTATCTTTGAAACAAGGGGATTTTGTGCCTCACAAAGAGATTTTTGAAGGTATATTGATCACACATGAAGTGATACACTTGGCCACAGTTCCAAAAAATAGTTCAATGCTTGTCAAAATCAACACGAGCAAGGCATATGATAGGGTAAACTGGTCCTTCTTGAATAACATTATGGATAGATTCGGCTTTTGAAGTGATTGGAGAGAAAGGGTTCTTAGATGCATCTCTAGACCCAAGTACTTAGTTCTAGTGAATGTGTGATGTTCCGATATTTAGGCATTGTTTAAATTTGTCATGCCCCCGTAATTGTAATACAAATTATGAAGTTTTGAAATACAAAAATATTAAAAGGACAATTATACATAATTGCAATCTTATTATAAATAACATTATAATTATAAAGTAGAATAATAGTATTAATGATATAATATAATATAAAATTTAATGTCATATTATTAATGTAATTGTATAGTATTATATTAATGCTATTATAAATATGGCTATTGATATATATAAATAAATATTATTATTAAATATATTTAATAATATAATATAATACTAATGTTATTATAAATATAAGATATATATGGTGCAGCGAATATATTAAACTAAATAAGCGATTCCATTAGTAGCGATTAGTATAAGGTAAATCATAGAATATAAGTGCTGCGATCCATCTAAGGCAGTGGACAGACAGAGATAAATAAGTATTAACAAACAACTATTAAGTATGCAGCGATGACATCCTAATGACCAGCGATTCATATTTACAAAAGCAGCGATCAAGGTCAAGAGGATATTAGTTTATAATGGACGCCTCTCTTGGTAAAGGTATGTCCATTGTGAAGAATGATGTCTCTCAAATTATATGATGGTATAAATAAAGCTTGTGATTGGGGGCAGAAAAATAAGAAATAGATACATCAGTTCAAAGGTTCTAATCTGCAATAACCATAAGAGATCAGCAGTCTAAGATCTAATCTACAGGCATTAAAGAGAGGAAAGCAGCGAACAAGAAAGACATACAATCGTAGGAAGTAGCAGGTATATTAATAATCATGAAATCTGATAACATAGTTGCAGTCAAAGAATCGATATCTCTTTCAGGTTGCATTACTTTATGTAGAATGGATAAATGTGAACAAATAGAATATGAAATGCTAATACAGCATAGATGATAATGTTAGTATTTATTATGTATCCATGAATAACCATCTTTAACGTATTTTAGATGTAAATAATATTGAACCTCATCATGGAGGAAAGGAAGGAGACGTAGGTAAGAGGGTATAAGGTTTCCATCTAAGTACTCCACCTTGGATGGATGTCAAAGCCCTGCCATCAAGGCCAAGAGGGTCAAAGTCCCGCTCTTGGGCTTAGATTGGATAAACTGAGAACCCCGCTACGATCCCCATACCATTCCTACCATGATGAGTTATTAACTGTAAGGGATAAGGCATGGATAGGGAAGCGAGACAAGCACTCTACTAAGTACTCCACTTTGGTGGATGTCTAAGTGCTGCCACCAAAGCCAAGAGGGCCAAAGTTCCGCTCTTGGGCTTAATATGGGTTGGCTGGGTCAAACCTATCATGTCCATATCCCTATGCTCCAAATGTGTTTGGTAGTAATAGTAATATTGGAATTGTATTCTGAGTTTAATATATGCTTAGCTAACCCTAACAATGGCATTAGTTTATATGTATACATATATGTGTTAAATTTTAATAATCAGATTTATAGTAAGAAATAACAAAACTCAAATGCACACATAACACACATATACCCTGGGAAAACCTCCCTCTTGGAGGTGAAAAACCCAGCAAGAAAATCTTAGATCTGATTTATATTAAGAGCAGAAACAGATTACAACTTCGCCCAACTATGGCACGAAACATAGATATCAAAATACAACTTATTTGAATCTTTAGCAGATCTAGGGTTTACTCAAGCTAAAACAGATCTGCTACACCAAGTAACAGGTTCGCTGATGATTGCAAATCAAATCAATTATCAAACCATTGGACTTCTTGAATCATCGAACCCTTTGAACCGTCGAACCAGTTGAACCGTCGAACCAGTTCAACTATCGGCAAAACCCTTGTACTGTCGAACCTTTGAACCCGTCGAATCGTTGAACCGTTGAACCAGTTCAACTATCGGCGGAGCCCTTGCACTGTCAAACCTTTGAACCCGTCAAACCGTTGAACCAGTTCAACTATCGGCGGAGTCCTTTCACTGTGGAACCTTTGAACCAGTGGAGCTCGATGAACTCGTTGAATCGTTGGACCGATGAACCTGTCGGACGGTGCAACCAATGGCGGAGCCCTTTCACTGTGCTACTTGTAGTAGATCGCTGATGGATTAGATTCGCAGAGCAGAATTCGGTAAGTGATTGTTGTGTATTGTGACTGCCAGTCACTCTTCATTTATATGAGATCGCACAAACAATTTTGGCACCAAATTACATATATGTTACATTTGAAATAGGTCCTGACCTATTTGTAATTTCAAGATACATAGAATAATGAGTTCGCCCAATTGGGGCCTGCCTTAAATCGGATAATACAACTGAGATTCTCGAAATGCTAAGGCCGATAGGCCATTCAGCATTTTGTGACTAGGTCGGTCTCTAGAAGGGATCCGACCTAGCTACCAAAATCAACACTCCCTCTTAGCTAGGGAGGATTCCTTCATAAGGATCAAGTCACATAGTGACTACCACCATGGCTACTCCATGGATGAAAACATAAGTGCTTATTGTCATCTCCACATGACGTTTACCATAGATACTCCCAAAGGGTGAACAAGCTTATCATGAAATTTCTCCCATGATATCCACCATACCTACTTGCAGAGGGTGGATTCACCATGCCTACTCGCAGAGGGTGGAAGAGGGCTTTCACCTCAAACTTCTCCCAGAGAAGAGTGCATTACCACCATGCCTACTCGCAGAGGATGGAAGAGGGCTTTCACCTCAAACTTCTCCCAGAGAAGAGTGCATTACCACCATGCCTACTCGCAGAGGATGGAAGAGGGCTTTCACCTCAAACTTCTCCCAGAGAAGAGTGCATTACCACCATGCCTACTCGCAGAGGATGGAAGAGGGCTTTCACCTCAAACTTCTCCCAGAGAAGAGTGCATTACCACCATGCCTACTTGCAGAGGATGGATCCACCATGCCTACTCGCAGAGGGTGGAAGATATAGTGTAATGTATCACTGATGCTGAGTCTCCCTCTCAGCTAGAGCTACATTCTCCACAACTCCAAGCTTGTCTCGAAAATATGCAAACTTTACTCGAGCAAGAGGTCTGGTGAGAACATCCGTTGTTTTCTCATCAGTGCTGATGTACTTCAGCTGAATAGCATTCCTTTGCACCATATCCCGGATATAGTGATACTGAGTTTCCACATGCTTTGATCTGTCATAAAACACAGGATTGGCAGAGAGCTTCACACAGCTCTGGTTATCACTATGAAAAACTGTAGGCTCCCATGGTTGTCCAAATAATCCTGCAAGGAGTTTTTGAAGCCACATTGCTTCTCGAGTTGCCACACAAGCTGCAATATATTCTGCTTCAGCAGTACTCAATGCTACTGAAGACTGTTTCCTGCAGCACCAGGATATCATGGCGGATCCCAAGCTGAAGCAAACTCCAAAAGTGCTCTTTCTATCAGTGACACTTCCTGCCCAATTAGAATTAGAATAGCCTTCCAAGGTAATGACTGTATTGGAAGAGTACTTCAATCCATATTCAACTGTACCACACAAATATCTCAAGATATGCTTGGCTGCAACAAGATGAATCTGCCTTGGTTCACACATGAACTGGATGAGGGCACTCACTGCATAGCAAATGTCAGGTCTAGTGTTAACTAGATACATCAAGGATCCAATCAGCTGCCTGTATTCAGTAGGATCCACAAGATCAGACCTAGCAAGTACTTGTCAATTCTTTCATACCAAGCACGGGGAGCCTGCTTAAGACCATATAATGCTTTCTTCAATCTGCATACATGAGATTCTTTCTTATGGATCACAAAGCCTTCAAGTTGCTCAATGTAGACCTCTTCTTCAATAACACCATTGAGGAAGGCTGACTTTACATCCATCTGATGCAACTTCCATCCCTTAGCTGCAGCAATAGCAATGATAGTCCTGATGGAAGTATATCGATCAACAGGGGCAAAGGTATAATCTATTCCTTCTTTCTAAGAGAAGCCACGAGCCACAAATCTAGCTTTGTATTTCTCAATACTTCCATCAGCAGCATGTCTAATTTTGAACAACCATTTGGAAGATAAGACAGACTTACCTTTGGGTCTGGGCACAATATCCCAAACATCATTCTTGATGATAGACTGATATTCTTCATCCATAGCATTCTTCCATGCTTGTTGTTTCATGGCCTCTTCAATGCTAGAAGGTTTAGTCTCAATGAGATTGCACATTAATGCAACATAGTTGGAGAGTTTCTGAGGTCTCCTACCCTTTTTTTTTTTTTTTTTTTGGATGTGCCACTTGGAGCTGCAAACTTTTCTGCCTCTTGAATCCAGAGAGGTCTCTTCTTATTCACGGTAATGTCCCTAGGCCCATCGGTAGGATCCAAAGGTTCACTTGGACCATTATGAATTTTAGATTCTGTAGACTCTCTCTGAATCTCAGGTACTTGCATCAACCTTCTGACCTCATCGTCCAAGATTGCCTGCAACGCTTGCCTTAGAGAAATGGTTTCCAGAGCACACCTCTGTAGAGATTCAGGGCTATCCTCTTTGACCTCATCACTTTTATTCTGAAGAGGTTTGCGGAGCTACCAATGTTAAATCCAAGTTGACTATCTTGAGCAATTCTGATCTCAACTGCTGAAGAGGTTCTTCAAGGATTTAGCATCTAGCCTTGCAACACTGCAACCTTCACTTCTTCTCCGTGAGTCATAGAACTCCCTCTGAAGGTTAATTTCTCCTTTTCGAAAAGACTGCTCACAATGATAACCTGAATAGGCTCTTCCTTTCGAGAGATGTCTTCAGCCACTAACTTAGTCCCATGGCTGCAAGCTGTGTCTCCATGCTTCAGCCTACAAAATCAAGCTCTTCTTCTCTTGAAAGCAGTCTCTTACGCTTCTTGGTTCGTCAAGAAGACATTTAAGGAGAGATTACTAATAGTTCATAGAACTCGGCTATTCTCATCAGAATCTCCTTAAATAATCCTAGATAATTAATTCATCATTCATTTGGTTCTCGATGCAACCTGCATTTTAAAGGATTAATAATAATAATAATAGTGTATATATAAGAATCAAACTATAGCAAATATCAAAAGATCAAAAAATAAATAAGTAATAGAACTTATCTTTATTGATTCTGATATATCTTTCTTCCATCTTTTACTCCTCTCGAAAGAGCTAATCTCAGCACAACAAGAGACAATCTGCTCAACTCAGATTTCTCAGACACATTATGCAGCCAGCATATTTAACATAGAACTAGGTCCCTCAAGGCACCATCACAGTCCATGCACATAGAGAATGGTATCGATGTGACCATCCAATCACAAGGAAATTGCAGTTCTCTTATCATCTCTGATTCACACTCAAAAAATTTTCACAACTAGCATGAACATCTCACAATGAATGAATGGTGACTCCAAAGGATCTCATCCCAGAGATCACTATTCAAGAGGAGGCACAATCTCTTCTGTTGTCAGTACGCCATTGAGTTAGATCTGTAGCTGAGTCTCATCTCTGCCACCTTCACTCAATGTTGCCATCAATTTTACCCTCATCTTGATTTCATATCAGCTGATAATGAAGACTCGGCCCCAAGTTTGGATAACATCTTGATGATAAGTATTAGGCACACTTGGAGAATGTATACACATGAATCTCTTGCAAAAGGATACTAGGCCATATCAACCTCACGCCACAATAGTAATGTATTACTTGAGCACATAACTTCACACGCAGCTTCAACAAAAGATCTTTTCAACCCCAGGATTATTACTAGTGCCTCACTTTGCTCTGAGACGCCACTTCTAATTAGCACTGAAGGTCTGGACTAATATAATTCCAATCACGATGTCTCGTGACTCTCCATATTTAAGGTTGGACAGAAGTCAATATGATTTTTATAAAGCTGCGATTCCTCAAATTTCACCTTATATGACGATCAGACCTTTCCTGCCTCCCATCTAACTTTGATTTGAAGCAGCGACCTTATGTGACCTCCAACATTTAATCCAAGCGATTACCAATATTAGGAGCGATTACTATATTATCCTTCAACTCCCAATAGTCTTTAAATTAGCCGCTCTCAAAGCATTCATAATGGTTCACCAAAGGAAGGAAAAACACAAAGATACGCAATCATAAGAACTCAGGCCATGACACCTGTAGCCTTCTAACATGACAAGGATTGACAACCTCAGAAGCCTTCTGAATACTGTTCGCATCTAATAAGATGAAGTTCGTCTCAAGGTCTGCATTTGAATCTGCTAGAATTTCTTAGACAAATCTGATCGGATCTAAACTTGGCTCTGATACCATGTTAAATTTTAATAATCAGATTTACAGTAAGAAATAACAAAACTCAAATGCACACATAACACACATATACCCTGGGAAAACCTCCCTCTTGGAGGTGAAAAACCCAGCAAGAAAATCTCAGATCCGATTTATATTAAGAGCAAAAACAGATTACAACTTCGCCCAGCTATGGCACGAAACATAGATATCAAAATACAACTTATTTGAATCTTTAGCAGATCTAGGGTTTACTCAAGCTAAAACAAATCTGCTACACCAAGTAACAGGTTCGCTGATGATTGCAGATCAAATCAATTTTCAAACCATTGGACTTCTTGAATCATCGAACCCTTTGAACCAGTGAACCAGTTGAACCGTCGAACCAGTGAACCAGTTGAACCGTTGAACCAGTTCAACTATCGGCAGAACCCTTGTACTGTCGAACCTTTGAACCTGTCGAACCGTTGAACCGTTGAACCAGTTCAACTATCGGCGAAGCCCTTGCACTGTTGAACCTTTGAACCAGTGGAGCTCAATGAACTCGTTGAACTATTGAACCGATGAACCTGTCGGACGATTCAACCAACGGCGAAGCCCTTTCACTATGCTGCTTGTAGTAGATCGTTGATGGATTAGATTTCGCAAAGCAGAATTCGGTAAGTGATTGTTGTGTATTGTGACTGCCAGTCACTCTTCATTTATATGAGATCGCACAAACAATTTTGGCGCCAAATTACATATACGTTACATTTGAAATAGGTCCTGACCTATTTGTAATTTCAAGATACATAGAATAATGAGTTCGCCCAATTGGGGCCTGCCTTAAATCGGATAATACAACTGAGATTCTCAAAATGCTAAGGCCGATAGGCCATTCAGCATTTTGTGACTAGGTCAGTCTCTAGAAGGGATCCAACCTAGCTACCAAAATCAACAATATGCACTTGTGTTTTCTATATGATGATTGCAGGATTTATATTCAAGAGCATAATGAAGAAATAACTACCTATAAGTCATCTCCCTAACCCTAATTTATTATAATTGTGATTGTAGGGTTTAATCTAGGGCAAATCTAGAAGGGGACGTTACATGATAATTCTGAAACCCTAACCCTAAACTTGTGGTATTTGAATTTTTAGGGTAAAATTAGTATTGTTCCAATAGGGGACATTACATAATGGCAGCCCTACGAGCTTCTTCCAAGCCACTTGAGGGCTCTAGCAAGGAGATCCGATCTCCCCCTTCCTCTGTGTTAATGGTTGAAGCATTGAGCAGATACATACAAGCAATGCACGTGGTTGGACTATGGAATGGTATCTCTGCAACGTATGGCATGGATGCTTTCACACATCAACAATTCAAGGATGATACCCTGCTCTTCGAGACACCCAGCATCAAGGAAGCAAACGCCATCAAACACGTCCTATCCACATATTGCACTACTTCAGGTCAGTTTGTAAATGAAAATAAATCAGAAATAATTTTCCTTAACACTCCTCTAGCTATGCAAGGAAGAATCGTCAGATTACTGAATTTTAATATATGCACGCTACCAAGCAAGTACTGTGGTGTCCCCTTGTTCATTGTTGCCTCTCAAGTTTCTCACTTGCATAACTTGGAGGACTCCCTCCAATCAAAGTTGTCAAATTAGAAATGTAAATGGTTGACTATGGTAGGGCAGTTGCATATGGCCAAACCAATGTTGGTCACCATGCCTATCTTTCTCCTATCGATGTTGAAAGCACCTACAAAGGTGGTTGCAAACATTGATAAGAGCTTGAAAAGCTTCCTCTAGCAAGGTTTTGAGGACAAAAAGCAGCTTCCATTATTGGCATGGGATGTGGTGTGCAAGTTAAAAGAAATGAGGGTGTGGGAATGTGTAAAATCACCTTGCAAAATATGGTGTTGGGAGCCAAATTGGACTAGGGACTTTTCTCCAAGGCCAAGCCAAAGGCGAAGTGGTGCAAGCACTTGCAAAATAAATATTTGGAGTCTAAGGACAAGGACCAAATCCTCACTACTACATATCCACCCTTTGGCTCACATATATGGAATTTCCTACTGTATTGCAGACCATTGATTCTTGATCACCTCACTTGGGAAGTTAGGAATGGGGAGAAAGAGATGTTCTAGCAAGACTCTTAAAATGGGCACCCTCCCCTGGCGAGTTGCCAAGATCTTGCTGGAGCTAGATTCTAGCTAGAAGTTGAATGGGGGTCTACATCAAAAACTACTTCATGCTAGAGCCGGGAAATGGACTACTCAAAGCGGTATGGAAGGATTTCTCTAATTCCAACATAGAGGCCAAATCAAAGGAGAAATTGCACGAGATTCTACTACACAGAAAAATCTTCTTCAATAATAGTGAGGATACCATCCGCTAGGCTAGGGCCAAAACTAGGGATACTCAATCAAATTGGACTACTTGGCAACCCAAAGCATGGAAGACAGTGTGGAATGGTCGATGGATCTATGCTAGAATAGGGCATACCTACCAAAAGCTAGTGCTTTTGCATGACCTACCCTACACAATAGAATCCTCAATGGGGATCGATTGGTAAGACTTGGACTAGTTAATCAATATAGATGTGTAATATGTAATAAGTTAATAGTGCAAATGAAACAACCAATCACCTCCTGATTTACTATCCTTTTGCAAGCAAATGTTGGTCCTCGTTGTGTGCATGGCTAAGATGGGTTGGAGCCCGCCCTCAAACTCTAATACAGTTGTTTCAGAGCTGGTTGCAGCTCCATTGCAATGCTATCTTCTCAGGCATTTGAACTATGGCTCCATCACTAATAATATGGCATCTACACTATGAGAGAAATATGTGGGTATTCAAGGGCAAGACTACAAATGCAAAAACAATAATTGCAAAATTGGAGAGTGCCATTTTGGAAGTGGTTATGAATAGGGTGAGGTAGCAATCAAATAAAAGCAAAACTTTCAACAATTGGGACCAATACATCTTGGCATCCTAGAAGCACCTTTTTCTCACCCCCTTGCCCCCCTCATCATGGGGTTGTGGGTGATGACACCGTTAAAATGGACATAACACAGTTCAAATGGAAACCACCTCAAGAGGATTACTTCAAACTCAACTTCAATGGAGCTTCAAGAGGTAACCCAGGATTGTCTAGAGTAGGGGTGTATTATCAAGAACTCGAGGTGCTCTTTGATCAAGGTGGCCTTGGCGAAACTGGAAAGAGGCACAAACAATGAAGTCGAGGCACAAGCTTTGGCTCCTAGCATTGCCTTGGCCAAGGAACATGGCATCACTCATCTAGTCATTGAAGGTGATTCAATGATAATGACAAATGCAATTACATGAAGGGGAACCCAGAACTGGAAACTAAACAATATTTTGGGAAGAATTTGGGAGTTGTTGGACTCACCATGTATGAATGTGGCCATTGTTACAGGAAAGCCAATGGTATGGCAAATACAATGAAGATCAAATGGTGATAGAGGAAGACATCTCAATGGAATGGCCTTGGTCAAGTCTGGGACACCATTCGAGGCGTACAAGAAGGGAATGGATGTTTGCTTGGTGAGATGATGGCCTCGTTGGGCAATGCCTGACAGGCAATTGGCAATGGTACCTTCCTGCTTACTTGCCCTACTCATAAAGGAATGTGATATCTTGAGATCGGGGGATGAGTTCTACACTAAACAGCTAGACATTGAATTTCTACACCCGACAAGTGTTTATGAGTGGCCAGGATCTGTGAAGATCCCCTAGAAGATTTGGAAGCTATATTTAGATGGAACGAGTGGTAACTATGGCACATAAATTGGAACAGAATGTTCCTTGTGGTATAAGTAGTAGAGTAAAAACGAAATTGAGGATTTATATTGAGCCAGGCAAGTGGGAGCAGCAGAATGTGGCACACTTTGAGCTGGCTCAGCTGAGAGAGATCTTCATGATTGGATCTCCACTTGTTGAAAGTGCAATCTGAAAGGTAATTGAACAATGAAAATGACATTTTAATGCAATTCCCCCAATGTGGGATAAACAACATTGTATAATGGATATCATCCAGGATGCTGGCATGGTTGAGGCACTGACGTGCACAGATGTTCAGGAGGTTTATCTTCTAAAGCTGGGCAATGCCATTGCAGACTATGACCTCTTTAACAGTGCTGCAGATGTTGGGGGCCTCTTTACAATGGATGAGATATGGCGGATGCTAATAATATCCTTCGGGTGGCAAGGGAAGGACTGCTTTCCAAATCTCTGGTCAAATTCAGAACAATGCTCAGCGGATGCAGCAGCCTGGATGTGGGAAGGCAAGGCAAAGTAAAGGAGGTAGTCCGTACCATTTCATTCCTGATTTGAAACGGAGCTATTCGTGGGAGAGTTGATGGTAATGGTAGTGGAGATGACAGCTCATAAAAGATCTTGACCATTTTTCATGGCTAATATTGCTTTCTGTTTGTATAAGCCTGATTGGCTGGATGCTACTATCTATATATCTGTATATGCTTTGATACCCTATTCAGGCTTCAAAAGTTTTTCGAATATATATATCTAAAGCATGTGGCTCCCATGGCCACATTATGCAGTCAAAAAAAAAAAACTATTCAATCCATGCATGTCCATTTCTTAAAAGAACCAAATACAGAAAAGTAAATAGAAAGGTATGAATATATTGATATAAATAAAGAGTACTATACATCATCCCAAAAGGTGCTAGAAAGAAGAAATACTGAAACCTCTTGGTGTTGACTTTCCATAACCATAATAATGTTATTGATAAGCTTCGGGAGATAACCGTGTGAGGTTGGAAGCAAATCGACCTTTTAGATTTCCTTCAAGATCCTCTGACTATGATGACGGTTCTTGAATGGGATCTGAAACATCCATTTGTTTCCTAACTCACACAATTATCTCCAGAAGCTTTTCAAACAATATCTTATGGACTGTGGAAGATTTAAATATTTCATAATAATGTTATTTAATTAAACTATTTAAGTCTTAAAGTACTCAGATCCCCTACATCTATAACCACCTGCCCAAGAGAAATAAAAGGCCAGACTCTAGGCTGGCATATGCTAAGATTCTAGAGGAGACGGTTGCTCCATGGTGGGAGATAAGCAATTTTCTTCTTAAGATTTGTCCTTCAATTTTCTTCTTAAGATTCATCCTCCTGAGCAGTTTCTTGGTCTTCAAGTTTTTCATTTGCATTCTCAGCAATTATCTCTCTTGTTTTCTGCAGAATTTTGTCAGTATCATTTGTAAACACATAATCATTAAGCATGTTTGCCTTCCCTCTCTTGTTTTCTCTTCTTCACTTGAGTTTCTGGTACTTTCTCCTACTCATTTGCGGAGAAATCGTCTTTACGTTTGTATTGTTCGACTAGCTTTGTAATCTTTGTTTTTTGTTTTTCTCCTTTTGCTTCGATATTTTTCTTTGGCTTCTGAAAGCTAGCTCTCTTGTCTTCAGTATCTTTTCCTCGATTTGGTACTAAGGGGCAATCTCTAAATAGGTAATCACAGTCATGTTAGAGTCTATATCAGAAGGGAAGCACTAGTCATCAATATGCTCAATCCATTAGAATTTCTCCATTTCCAAAGTAATGCTTTTTGAAGAGATCATTCAGTTCACTTCCAAGTTACATAAATGCTCGCATGTGTAATGTTAATGTTACAGATATATTGAGCACTGAATATCCCGATTCTTTCAAGACATACTTCTTCCTAAATTTCATGGAAACGTGAAGATTCAAATCCATACTGGAACTCGGGAAGGTATTTCCACCATCAGCTTGAAATTCATGTGCCAATAACTTATATACTAATCTTGAATTTTTATAGAACTATGTTTCTCCATGGAAAATCCTATCACTATCACCTTCATGTGCCACCACTACGGTAAAATAACTTCTTGGACATAAACAAATTTCATATTAACCCTAGGGCCTGCACCTTCTAGAATTGAAAGGCCCATTCATACAAGTTCTTCATCAAAAGTCCTAACCCCAAAAGCTGCATATCAATACAATTTTAGCCAATTTTAAAATGTCACCATTACGCTTATTCTGGACCAATCTAAGGATTTGACTCTCATCCATTACTTCCATACACCATTTATCTGGCCTCTAATTTTGTCGCTCCTTTACTTGTAAGCTGCTTTGTTTGCTTGTAATATCCCTTCCTTAGCCAACTCAGACTATAGCGGAGGTTGGCCTACTATTAGGGTTCCCGTAGGTCAGCAGAATGGTTAGGGGACCCAACCGAGGGCTGAGAGCTTTACGAGCCTTTCAGTTTGGAGTTCAGTTGATGAATCCAGGAATAAATTGGAAATATTAAAATTTGCTTTAATGGAATAGTAAAAAGTGAATAATAACAGAAAATTATAAAAGGAATAGTGAAAAGTGCCCCCCATCCTAGTAACTCAAAGTTATTTTTAAAAAGTCGCCTTTTCTTTTGATGAGGAAAGACCCATGCCCATCTTGAGGAAGATTATTTTATTGATTTTTATAAAAAAGCTCATGGGAGGCTATAAAACAATATGTTGGGCTCATTCTTGGGTATTCTATTCTCATTTTGACAAAAGCAAATTGCAGGTTTGAGCTTTGGAAGAGGGTTTCAGCAGCATACAGATCTTCCGAGGACGAAATCTCTTAGAGGATAGTGAATTGGATGAAAACCCAGTTCACAAAACAGGGAAATCTACCTAGGTTTCCATTTGGGCATCATTGGACTTCATCACAGGTTAATTTTGCATTTAGAATTGATTGCAGCAGTGAGTTCTCAGAATATAATTGCAGATTGGGGCTTCTTATCAACAGATATCATCATTTCAATGCATTCACCAGCTTGCCGTACTGATTGGGTGTCATTTTCAGTCAAACCCTAGCTGGAAATTAAGGTTTCAGCAATTAAATATTCCATAAATTGAGCGTTGGCTTTCGGGTATGTGTTTATCATTTTGGGTAGTCAAATATTGCATTATATAAGGGTTTTAGACTGTTGTTATAGTCTGATATAATGTATATTAGACCTCTGAAACTTGTAATCAGACCTGATATAGTTAAAATAAATGGGTTCTATTCAATTGCAATTGTTGTCTTTCATTTATGCAATAGTTCTCTTTCATTTCTATGCTTTTCTCTATGATTTGGCAATAAAAAACAAGCAATGAAACTCAAACAAAAGATCAGAAAAAACCAAATCAAACCATGCAAGACAACTGTTTGACACAATACCAAGAGGGCAAACTAAAAAATTCAGGGCAAATTTGGGAAGGGATCTTTCATTGCTGCTTTCATCATCTTTGAAAAGGTAGAAGGTAATCAAGAGTGCTCTCATACAGTTATGGCCAGAAGCACTCTTGATTACTAATATGGACTGTGGAAACATTATGTCTCTTAAGGTAGAAGGTCTTGATCCAGTCATGACTTATCTGACAGAAGGGTGTGGTGAGACAGTACGCCCCCTGCCTCGTGATACCTTGGAGTTGGACCCATATCATATCATTCAAGAAAATTCACAATACTGAAACACTAAATGCTGCAAAGGGATCCATAAAGCATAACAGATGAATGTTTTCTAACGTGTCGTTCTTCATTGTGGTACTTTTTACAATTGTCATAATACCCATATAGCATTATTACAGAATAATGAACTAAAATAACAAAATTTCTCATCAACACAGGTTAAAACTCATTTTTACAAGATTTTAAAAATCTTGTGTTAAAAAAAAAGATGGACAATTTTTTCTTTGAAAAACTGTATTTTTTAAAAAAGAAATCACATTCTTATCGTGACAAACAACCATAATTAACTTGCATCTTTATTGAAAATGTCTCTTTTCCTAAACCCATTCCAATCATTTTAGAATTTAAACTATTCAAATTTCATTCCTATAAAACAGGCTGCCCTGCAAAAAAGGAGAAAAGACACTTCAAAGTTCAAACAGTGTACTGTTGGTTGAAACCATCGGAGGTGACAGCTGTATGGACTGCACAAGGGAGGGGAGATGATTGGGAAGAAAATGTAGGAATGGTACAAAGAGATTAACAGCTGCATTGCAGTTTATTCAACGGGCTGTAGTCTAGTGGTAAGATGGGACACTTACCGCAATCATGACCCAGGTTCAAAACCCAGCAGGCATACCCTTAAGTTAAGTTGTCTCCATCTCAATGAAGCTTAGAGGGTGTGGTAGAGGAGTTGGCTTCCGAAGAATCCTTCATCGGATAGCAGTATAAAGCAGTAGTTGGCTCCCCATCTCAAGAGAAACAGTGTACAATAATGAATATCGTGAAGTATAGGGGGAGGTCATCCTGCTCCGTGATAGTTAATGGACTTGTTAATCAAGCAAAAAATGGCTGGTTTTTCATCTCAAGGAAATCAATGTTCTGTGATGAATATTGTGAAGTAATGCAATAGGGCAGCCTTCTCCCTGATGATTAATGGGTTTGTTTGTCTAGTTAAATTACAGTTTGAGAACTGACTGAGAATCTGAAGCTAGTCAAATACATACAATCCTAGGCAATCCTTCGAGGACAGGAAATGAAAGCCTCCAAAGTAATAGAAGCACAAGCATGGCATTTCTTACCACTTGGCAAATCTCCCGGATACGAAACATCTTGCAGCCCTGAAGACCTGTTGTGAATTAACCTCCATAATAGACAAAATTAAATATAAAGGGCACAATTAAAAAGCCCAATATGAATCAAAGAATGGATAACAGACACCAGCTCGAGCATTACCAAAAACTGTGGCAAGAACACTAGGATATATACTCAGTTTTTTCAAGAATGCCCAAATGCAAAATTTAAGAATAGTGTTCAGTCATAAATGTGTAAAACTAGAATTTCTGATGACACAGTACTGCTTATTACCAACAAATGCAAGCTGATGAACCCAAAATAATGTAGCGGTCTAAAAGGAAACATAAGAATGAGTGTTAGAGAAGCTTACAACCTTTGTTGAAGAAATACTCTTGTACAATGGCATATGTTGTAGAAAACATGGTTTCTGCAATAGTGTCATCTTAAAAATTGAGGCGGCCCACCAAGTATGAAGTTTCGTAATGGAGTAGCAGAGAAGAACAACACTGGTTATTTTTGCAGTCTAAGAACGAATTGCATAGACTGTCTCTGCGTCCCCCAAGATACAGGATTGCCTTTTCCGTCCTTTCAGAGTACAAATGTTCAAATTTTTATCCAGATTGATTTCAAATTTATTTATTAAGGATTTTCTACTCGTCGGGAAAATAAACAGAACTTACAATTAATTTAGGTGTATAATTTAATGATAAAAATTAATAGTACTTAGACTTAAATTAACAAAAGTTAGGGAAATATGTATTGACAATGAGAGGGATTAAAGGGTCTAGCTGTTTTAATATGGCTGTCAATTAGGGAAATATGTAAATGATAATGAGAGAGATTAGAGGGCTTAGCTATTTTAATATGGTTGTTATCTTTACTTTTGATTCAATTAATGTGTTGTGATTGCAGTGACAAAATTCACATATAGGATGTAATGATAATTAGAAAGCAGACAAAGATTAATGATGAAATTTTTGGTATTCTTGAAAGAAGTATAGTCCACCTAGCATGTTTTAGTATTTTAGGTGTGATCCCATCTCTTACTACTGATGTCTCCTAAAGCCTATTTGCATGTGTGAGTACTTGTGTTTGGGACAAATGAGGTGCTAAAAGCACCCTAGCGGTTTGTTGTGTATAGAGGGAGGTATGAAACTTCCTTGATAATGAGCCAAACCCCATTGTTTGTGTACAAAGATTAAACACATGTAAGATAAAGATGCAAAATGCCAATGATGATGTAGTATTTGTAATGTTGATTCAAGCTTGCATTTTGATTTATTGTTTTTCCATGATGACTAATGTCCTAAGGCTTGTCTTTAAATACAAAGTCTTAGGTACTTAATTCAAGGTATTTGGCACACAAGATGATGGGTAACTGTCAAACTATTTGAAAGGGTCAATTACAGGAAGCAGGAAAATAGGTTTGAATTATGGTGACAAGGTCACATGTGCAATTCTGTCTAGAGGACAAAACCACATTTGTGGTCTAGTCGAGGGGAAAGTCCTCAAGGGAGAAGATTGGTGTTCTTTCAAAGGTGAAGTATATCAAATGTGGATGATACGTTTAGGGATGATGTAATCTTATGTACAAAATATGACTAATTAGGTATCAGGATAATGTACTTATGACAAGGCCAAAATGAGTGTAAAACAAAAAGGCAAAATGGCATGGTATGCACTTTTCTCCTTGACATTTTGGCCCCACTTTGGTATGCATATGAACTACATGAATCAATCATGCTAAAGCAATGAAGATACTAATTGACATGAATAAATAGATTCAAGAATATGTGTTTGGACAATGACTCATGCATTCTTTATGTTATTGTGGAGCTGCACCTCCCAACTACATGCACGAATAATTAGTCGCACGTACAAAAAAATATTAGTAGCACAAAGTCATAATCATCAACATTTTGTATTTTAGTTGTACTATGTAGTCAATCAAGTATAATAGGCAAAAGAATGTGAGATTTAAGTTTTCAAAATGGAGTCATGAAGATGTAACCAAGTTAGGCCCCACAAAACAATGTAAAAGGCTGATAAAAAGAAAGATACCATGTTGTATAGGATTGTTGAGTGGTTGAAACTAGTGTGGCCCCCTAAATATATACAAACATTGTTAGGAAAGGTGTCTTAAACTTGCTCCTGATATTAAGATTACAAAAAAAGTGATTTTCAAACTATAGAATAGAAAAACTCTATTTATGGGCTATAGAGGACATTTTAGCCAAAATAAATATTTTGGCGTATTCGGCATTGATTCCTCTATGCTCAATACATAGATCTCTTCAAGCTCTACAATTTTAAAAAAGGGCCCAATTAGCCTCCCAAATCAACAGTTATGGCCTCCAAAAGTTGGGCCTCCCATATTGGAAATGTAAAAAATTCTATGACACATAAAAAAAGCTATAAGATGGAGTTACACTTGTTAACCAATTTATGATGCATGTTATGACACATCATAAGGCATCTTTGAATGGAGATAATGGAGCTAAAATGGAGCACCCAAGTTGATGAGTGGATTATGATAAGCTTATGGTAGGTGGAAGGAATATGTTATTTTTAGCCTGTGGACTCATATTGGGATTTGGTTGTTGGATTTCTAACTAGAGATTTAGGTGCCAAATTTTTTGTGGTTTTAGCTCATAGTTTCCTAATTATCATTTGACGGTTTCATGTATTGTGTCTCCTATTTATTGGGTGCTTGAAATGGAGGTTTTGATATTGAGTTTTGTAGGTATTCTTATGTTGCTAGAATTATTCCACATCTCTAGTTGTTGATACTCATGTAAAGGCTAAGACTCTGCAAGTGTATTGTAATCTTTGATTATTAAATAATACATTGAGTTGCTTTGGAGTGTGGGGGTTTTCTCCCTAAAGGATTGTCCTCGTGTAATCCATCGTGTTATGGTATATTATTGTTGTGCTTATTTCCTTGTAACTATGTAATTAGTTTATTTTTTGCACATATCTCCTCTCATAGATTAGTGTAGCAAGTGTATTCCATGCCTCTACTTCCTTTCATTTGGTATCAAAGCCTAATTGAAAGGAAGCTAGGTGTGCGGAAATCGCTTCTTACACTAATCTAATGAGGAGAGGGCTATGTAAATTCAATTGTATCCTAACTATTACAACAATGTTAAACCATTAACATGAGATATTGCAACAAAACACAAGAACCAAAAAGTAGACAGAAGAAGAGAGACAAAGATATACGGTGGGGAAAACCCTTATCGGGTGAAAAACCCCACACTCAGAAACCTGCACAATGTATTAACAAATCTGAAAGAATGTTTACAATACACTTGCAATGCAAGATTCAATGGTCTTTGACACTCGTATCTAGAGTCAATCCGGCAGCATAACAGTACCTGTAAACCTATAATACCTCTACTCCTCCAAGCACCTGTTTATATAGAAAATACAAGGCAATATTGGACCTTTCTTGGAATGGGCATCCAACTTGGCTTCATGGACCAAAACCCACGCCTAAGGACACTTGGTCAACATTGTAGAATGTGCTTGACACTTGTCCACAGCTCCCATCCCAAAGGAGTCACCTATTTCCAAAATGGGCTATGACGGATGTTCTTACGACACTTACGACCGTCATAGAATCTGTCATAGTGGTTACAACTTACAGCTATAAGAGAATCTGTCATACACAAGCTATAAATAGCATATTCTCTTACAACATGTCATAGTCCACCTTGGGGCGCCCAAATATGCCTTTTTCAAAGATGCTTTACGACACATGTCTTCACCTGTCTTACATGCTTCTATTTCTAACTCTTACATGTCATAGATTCGTCATAGGAATCCGTCATAACCGTTTCGGTCAAACATTCCCTTACACAACATGGAAGATGCCGACACATGGCAAAATGCTCCTACCACAAACTGGGACACCTATCTCCTCATGTGAGGACAAAATTACAAGTTGTCATATTCCATGTAGGATTGACACATCACTGTGCCACATCCCACAATATGACAATATGGAATTTTACAAATATTTACAACATAGGCAATTAAATAATAAATACAAACATTAACAATGTAAGGAATTACCAAGGTTGAGACACCTTAATTCCCAACATTCTCCCACTTGTCGAACACCTTGTAAGAGCCAATAGAATAACAGGATTTAACTGCTATAGGCCGAGAGGCCCATAGACTCCGAACACCATCTAAACTTCTATGTGCTCATTAGTTTCATCAATGCATCAGCAACATTCTTCAAAGTATCTACCTTCTCCAAATTTACCTTTCCATCCTCAACCATGTCTCGCACGAAGTGAAACTGAACATCAATGTGCTTGGTTCTAGCATGGAAAGTTAGATTCTTCGTAAGGCAAATTGCACTCTAACTGTCACAACTGATCATGATCTGACCTGCATCAACACCAATATCAGAACATAATCTCTTAAGCCAAATGGCTTCCTTACAAGCATGAGTTGCTGCCATATACTCAGCTTTTGTCGTGGATAAAGCAACAACAAGTTGTCACTTACTCATCCAACTAATAGCACCACCAAACAGTGTAAACACTTAAGCACTGGTGGATCTCCTGCTGTCAATGTCACCTACCCAATCTGAATCCACAAATCCATGAATGTCAACAGAATGTGGAGGTCCTGTAACATTACCATGATAGCAAATGGAATACTCAAAAGTACCCCTCAAATATCTGAACACTTGCTTAACTGCATCCCAATGAACCTGTCCAGGATTATCCATAAATCGAATAAGGACTCCCACTGCTTGGGCAATGTCTGGTCTTGTGCAAACCATAGCATACATCAAACTGCCAACAGCACTAGCATAAGGTACTCTACTCATGTCCTCCACCTCACTAGGAGATTTTGGACAATCCTCAACAGATAACTTTATCCCCAAAGAAACAGGAACACACAATGGTCTACAATCTGCCATGCTGAACCTATCCAACACGGCCTTCACATACTTACTCTAGCTTAACCAAAGTTTTATGTTAGCTCAGTCTCTTCTGATTTCCATTCCTAGAATGTACCTGGTTGCCCCTAAATATTTCATTTCAAACTGTGCTGACAACTGAGATTTGAAATCAGAAATCATATTCTTACCCTTCTCAATGAGCAACATATCATCAACATACAATGCAACAATGAGAATACGATCACCATCAAACTTAAAGTACACACATTGATCCAATTTCGATCTTACAAATCCAATTGACAACACAAAGACATCAAATTTCAAGTACCATCTCCTAGGGAATTACTTCAAACCATACAAAGACTTCTTTAATTTGCAAACCAAATTTTCTTTACCTTTCACCATGTAATGCTCTGGTTGTGACATGTAGATTTCTTCCTCCAAATCACCATGAAGGAAAGCTATCTTCACATCCATTTGTTCTACCTCTAAGTCATAAGCTACTACGAGAGACAACAGGAATCGAATGGATGTCAACTTTGCAACGAGAGAGAAGATCTCACCATAATCTATACCCTCCACTTGTGAATACCCCTTCGCAACCAATCTGGCCTTATACTTCTCAACACTGCCATCTGCACCAATCTTCTTCTTGAACACCCATTTGCATCCAACAAGTTTCCGTCCAGGAGGCAAAGGCACCAAGTCCCAAGTTTGATTCTTTTCCAAAGAAGTCATTTCATCCTCCATGGCCTCCTTTTAGGATCCTGCATCTTTCATGTCCAAAGCCTCTGATACAGTTCTAGGTTCATCACTATTAGTGAGTAAAGCATAAGCACAACTAGAATCAAGCAATGTAAAACCAAACCTTTTAGGTTGCTTTCTTATCCGTGTAGACCTCCTTAAGGGCTGAGGTTGAGGTTCAGCTTATTCATCAGAGCTACCAGAGCTCTCCTCATCATCAGGTCCAACATTGTCTTTCTGTTCAGTCTTCTCAGGGGTAGGATGAAACTGAACAACATCCTCTTTCTTTACTTTTTCTTTTCGCTATAAAACAATGGAAGAAGGTGTAAGCTCTCTGAAGACAACACTTCTGTTATACAACACTTTTTCAGCCACATGGTCCTAAAGCTTGTATCCTTTCACACTGACACCATAGCCAATGAAGATACACTTAACAGCCTTGTTCTCCAACTTTGATCGCTTCTCCCTAGGCACATGTGCATATGCCTCACAACCAAAAACATGAAGATGCCTTATTAAAGGCTTTCTCCCAGACCACACCTCCATGGGTATCTTACCAACAAGAGCTGATGTAGGAGATCTGTTTACCAAATAGCAGGTAGTGGCAACAGCTTCAGCCCAAAACTTTTGTTCTAGGCCAGCTCCACTAATCATACTCCTAGCCTTCTCCATCAGTGTCCTGTTCATCCTCTCTGCAACTCCATTTTGCTGCGGGGTGTATGGAGTTGTCTTGTGTCTTTCAATCCCAAGTTCCTTGCAATATTTATCGAATTATGTAGAACAGAACTCACCACCATTGTCAGTTCTCAAACATTTAATCTTTTTACCAATCTGATTTTCAACAAAGGCCTTAAACTCCTTAAACTTGCTATAGACTTCAGATTTTCTTCTAAGAAAATGAATCCATGTCCTTCTACTGTAATCATCTATAAAAGATACAAAATATACAGACTTTGATAATGAAGGAACATTAACAGGACCAAACACATTAGAATGAATAAGGTCCAACACACCAGAAGACTTATGAGAACTTGAGTAAAACTAAACACGGTTTTGTTTTCCATAAATGCAATGTTTACAAAAGTCAAACTCAAGATTACAATCATCTAGCCCCTCAATGAGGTTCTTATTTTTTAGGGTACGCAGACCCTTCTCACCAATGTGGCCAAATCTCTTATGCCATAACATTGTCTTTTCAATAAGAAGTTTAACTTCCAATGCATGATTACAACCATCAAGACTAGAAACAACAGATTTCTTCACTGCTCGTTCAGATGGTGGGGATGAAGTGACTACTGCCTTCTTCCTTGAGTCAGAAGAACTATTGCATTGTGACATGCATGCCTCCAGCTGAAACAGAGTACCTCTCCTAGTACCCTTAGCAAGCACCATAGCTCCTCTAGTCATCTTGCATCCTTCTTTCGAAAAGACAACCTGCACACCTACATCATTCAACATGCTTACAGAAAGAAGGTTTCATGCTAAGCCTGGGATGTGCATAACCCCAGAGATCCCCTTCACTCGTCCATCAGGGAATCGGATAGAGACTCTTCCATGACCAACAATCTTCAAATGAGAGTCATCACCAAGATACACCTTTCCACCATCGAACTCCTCATACTTGATAAACCAATCTCGATGCAAGGTCATGTGGAATGATGCACCAGAGTCGATCAAACACACATCATCAGATGCATGGGTTGCCAGGGCTGTGATGAAAGCATCACCATCATCTTGTGACTTGTCAGAATCTGAATCAGGAGCATTCTTCTTCTTTTTCTTCTCCTCTTTGCATTCTTTTTGGAAATACCTGGTTTTGCCACAATTCCAACAAAGAGCCTTGGACTTTCCAGGAGATTTGGATCTACCCTTCTCAGCTTTCTTGTCCTTCTTCTTCCCTTTCTCCTTGGGTCTTCCACGAACTGCAAGGGCCTCTTTGGTTGCCTCAGAAGACTTTCTCCGCATCTCTTCAGAAAACAGTGAAGAAAACACTTCTTCTATTTTGAATGTGAATGTGGTGCTTCCAATAGCCATGACAAGATGATCCCATGAGTCCGACAAAAAACAAAGCAAGGTCATACACCGATCTTCCTCCTCCATCTTCACACCAATAGATGTCAATTGTGCAACCAACATGTTAAAAGTATTCATATGTTCAGCGACAGATCCTCCATCCTCCATTCGAAGTGAATACAACTTATTTCTCAGGAAAAGTTTATTAACCAGGGATTTGGCTTGATACACATCCCCCAACTTCTTCCAAAGTAGTTTTGCAATAGTCTCCTCATGAACATTTAACATAACAGAATCGACAAGACTAAGTCTTATGAGACCCTTAGCCTTTTGATCCTTGAGATCCCACTCATCTTGTGACATTGCAACTGGTTCAGTTCCATTAACACTTTCCCAAAGGTCTCGGTCTACAAGAATGTCTTCCATCCTGAGCTTCCACAGCTCGAAATTAGTGCCATTAAATTTCTCCACTTCAAATCTTTCGGATGTGCTTGCCATCTCCTTGCTGCAACAAGATACAGAATACTCTGCACAGACTCCCACTCAACCTAAGATCAGCTCAAAAAACCCCTACCCAACAACTAGGACCAAAGGTGATCAAGCTCTGATACCAACTGAAAGGAAGCTAGGTGTGCAGAAATCGCTTCCTACACTAATCTAATGAGGAGAGGGCTATGCAAATTTAATTTTATCCTAACTATTACAACAATTTTAAACCATTAACATGAGATATTGCAACAAAACACAAGAACCAAAAAGTAGACAGAAGAAGAGAGACAAAGATATACGGTGGGGAAAACCCTTATCGGGTGAAAAACCCCACACTCAGAAACCTGCACAATGTATTAACAAATCTGAAAGAATATTTACAATACACTTGCAATGCAAGATTCAATGGTCTTTGACACTCGTATCTGGAGTCAATCCGGTAGCATAACAATACCTGTAAACCTGTAATACCTCTACTCCTCCAAGCACCTGTTTATATAGAAAATACAATGTAATATTGGACCTTTCTTGGAATGGGTGTCCAACTTGGTTTCGTGGACCAAAACCCATGCCTAAGGACACTTGGTCAACATTGTAGAATGTGCCTGACACTTGTCCATAGCTCCCATCCCAAAGGGGTCACCTATTTCCAAAATGGGCTATGACAGATGCTCTTACGACACTTACGACCGTTATAGAATTTGTCATAGCGGTTACAACTTACAATTGTAAGAGAATCTATCATACACAGGCTATAAATAGCATATTCTCTTACAACATGTCATAGTCCACCTTGAGGTGCCCAAATATGCCTTTTTCAAAGATGCTTTATAACACGTGTCTATTGTAATATGGAGCCAAATCAGACTCGGAGATTAAATTTTCCCCACTTTTATCGGCACAGTTTTCCCCCAAATTATTTAACGGGGGAGTGAAGGGGGGGCAGAGCCCCTCCTGGCAGGGGCCCGGGGGCGGAGCCCATGATGGGGGTCTGGGGGCTGTTGGGGGCAGCGCCCCCGAAGCAAAAATTGCCTATTATTTTATAAAGGCGTTAGGAATTATTTTTCTATTAGCTGACATAAAAAAACCCTATTTTTGTAACCGACAAAAAGCTTGATAAAAGCGGCTAAGGGTTAGGGTTTTTGTTGATATTGTATTGTAGCATTTTGCAGTGGTATTGAGTTGCAGGGATTATTGGTTGTAATCAGTTTGATTTATTGGATAATAATATTGGAATCTTTGTTGGTGGATGTAGCCCGAGTTTGGGTGAACCATGTTAAAACTTGTCTCTCGTTGTTATTATTTCTATGTATTTCCATTCCTCTATTTAATCTTTATTTGCATTTAATTAATATCTTCTGCCGGCTAACCCTAACAATGTCTTCACCTATCTTACATGCTTCTATTTCTGACTCTTACATGTCATAGATTTGTCATAGGAATCCGTCATAACTGTTTCGGTCAAACATTCCCTTACACAACATGGAAGATGTCGACACATGGCAGAATGCTCCTACCACAAAGTGGGATGCCTATCTCCTCATGTGAGGACAAAATTACAACTTGTCATATTCCATGTAGGATTGACACATCACTGTGCCACATCCCACAATATGACAATATGGAATTTTAGAAATATTTACAACATAGGCAATTAAATAATAAATACAAACATTAACAATGTAAGGAATTACCAAGGTTGAGACACCTTAATTCCCAACACTAATCACCTTGATTCTGCATGTTATGGACAAGGGTTTTTTGTACAAATCTTTGATTGAGTGGTATCTTGCATAGAAAAAGATCTTGTTGCAAGAAAAATGGCAAGCACTTCAAAGATAGAGACAAAAAAGTTCTTGGGGACAAACTTTGAGTTTTGGAAGTTTAAGTTGGAGGATATGCTTGTGGATAGAGATCTATGGGTTGTGGTATTTAGATCCAAACCCACTGCAACAAAATAAGAAGACTGGAACATATTGGACCAAAAAGCTAAGGGTCTCATTAGACTCTATTTGGTTGATTCAGTATTGTTGAAGGTGCATGAAAAGACTATTGCAACAAACCTTTGCAAGAAGTTGGGTGAGATTTATTTGGATAAATCCCTGGTAAACAAGATTTTCCTAAGAAATAAAATGTATACCCTTAAGATGGAGGATGGTGGTTTTATGGTTGAACATCTAAATGCTTTTAGTATGATTGTAACCCAATTGCACTTCGTTGGAGTGAAGATAAAGGAGGAGGATCGGTATATGATAAGTTACTATGTTCTTTACTAGATTCATGGGACCGCCTTATTATGAATATTAGGAGCACTACCACCAAGTTGAAAATAGATGAGGTGGTGGCATCGCTACTTTCTAAAGAGATGCAAATAAATACATTTGAGTCTACTAAGGAGGTCCTATCTATTCATGGAATATAGAAAGAGAATAAAAAGAAGGACAAGAAGGACAAGAAGCGAGATAAGTCTAGATCTACATCTTGTGGGAGATCCAAATCTATTGGTAAGACCAAGGTTAAATGTTGGAATTGTGACAAGCCTGGGCATTCAAAAGAAAATGCAAGGAGAGAAAAAGAAGAGTGATTCTAATGATTCAAGGCCAAAAATTCCTCCTAGGATGATGGTAATGCCTTTGTCGCGACCTTGGCTACACATGCTTCAAGTGGTGCATGGTTGATAGACTTAGGTGCCTCTTTCCACGTGACTTCACATCAGGGTTGGTTCTCAAAATATGAAGAATACGATGGTGGGAAAGTGTACCTTGGAGATGGCTCTCATTTGAAGATTGTTGGTCATGGAAGAGTTTTGATTTAATTCCCTGATGGATGAGTGAAGGGGATCAATGGTGTATTGCATATCCCTGGTTTGGCACAAAACCTACTTTATATAAGTAAACTTAATGATTTAGGTGTGTAGGTTGTTTTCTTTAGTGGATGGTGCAAGATGATGAGAAAGGCTATGGTGCTTGTTAAGGGTGTATATATAGGCACTCTATTTTAGATGGATGCATGCACAATTTAGTGTAATAGCTCTTCTATTCTTGGAGTGAAAATATCTGCATAATCTACACCTTCACCATTCGAACCAACAATAAATAGGAGTATTGCATCCACTTCTAATGGTCATGCTTTCTAGGTACCTAAGGTTTCTCATGCTTTGGAGACTAAGCTACTATCTAAGAAGACAATGTTATGGTACCAGAGGATGGACCACAAAGGTGAGAAGGGTCTAAGGGCCCTAAAAAGTAAAAAGCTTGTTGAATGGTTAAATGATCATAATCTTGATTTTGATTTCTATGAGCATTGTGTATATGGAAAATAGAATCACATCCTATTTTACTCTAGTTCTCATAAATCTTCTAGGGTTTTGGACTTAATCCATTCTACTGTATTTGGTCCTATTAATGTTCCTTCAATTTCTAAATATATATATTATGTATCTTTCATTCATGACTATAGTAGACAGACATGGGTATATTTCTTTAGAAGTAAATATGAAGTCTCCAATCATTTTAAATATTTCAAGGCTATTGTAGAGAATTAGACTGGTAGGAAGATCAAGATTTTGAGCACTGATAATGATGGTGAGTTTTATTTAGTAAATTTTGATAGATTCTGTAAGAATCATGGATAGAGAGACGCAAGACAACTCCACACACCCCTCAATAGAATGGAGTTACAAAAAGAATGAACAAGATATTGATGGAGAGGGATATGAATATGCTCAGTGGGTTCAGCTTGGAGCAAAGGTTTTGGATAGAAGTAGTTGCCATGGCTTGTTACCTAGTTAATAGGTCTCTTACATAAGCTCTTGTTGAGAAGATGCCTATGGAGGTGTGGTTAGGAAAAAATCCTTCATTATGACTGTTATCACTTAGTTTTGCACCCTTGCATACAGCTGTGAAACCTCTGCAAACTGGAGTAACATGGGACTGATCTCTAAGTGTGGGACTTTGCTAAATGAGATTAGACCTCCGAAGAAGGCCGGCTTCCTTATCTAGTTATCACCTAAAACTACTGAATTTTGAGGGGAAAAGGGAGAAGGGAAGCTTGTAATGGAAATGAAACAAAAGCTTGAAAACAAAGGGTGATACACCAGACAGATTTAAAAAAAAAGTCACAACAACTGAGAAAAATGCACAATATAATCAAATACAGCAAGTAGGTATACACAAATTAGATGACTCCAGCAGAGGCGAGAAGCAATATGATTGAGAGGAATGAAACATTCACAGACAGCCATACACAGATTCACACAGAACTGTAAAAATCAGCAAAGAGGTAAAAATAACTTGCATATATTCAATGGAAAGGCAATGTTACAGCATATGAAAACTCTGTTTGGAAACAGAAAGCCTCAATGCCAAAAATTTCCAACCCCATTTACAACATTCGAATGCATATATATAGCATTCTAAAACTAATCTAAGTTGGCTACAAAAATTTGCTCTATGAGCTAGAATCGAAAAAATATCTACATTAATGTCAGTCCAGCTGCATCAGTCATGGCGTCAAAATCTGGCATTGAGTGGATACAAGATATTTTGGAGTCTTGAATGCAAACAGCTTACTCATCGATCTACTATAGAAAAGATGAAAATATCTAGAAGAGGAAGGTGGGAAGATATTTCTGATCATCAATGTGAGCTGCTTCATCTTTGTGCAACAATGAATGCCCCAAAAATATCTGCATCTGCTGACAGTCATCGCTGAAACGTCCAGTCAGTTAAAATGTGCAACTCCAGATCTGAAAATTGAAAAGTGACAAAAGCTCCTGAAAACCCTGCCAAAAGAAAGAGGGGACAAAAATATGCAACTTTGCCTCTTACAGCATGCCAAAATTTGCCAAAATGGAGGAAATACAGGCGGTCAAAGATTTGGTCAACCACCTGTATATATCGCTTCTGCACCTGTGTGTATATCACTTGCATCTTGGCACCTGAATCGGCATTCAAAAATTTATCTGCAACTCCTTTGCATATGCGTGGCGCTTTGCATATCGGGCCATGTACATCCCTTTGTATTTTGAAATTTCCCCTTGTATATGCGGGCCCCACCTCTTGAAATCGCCCAACATATATCTTTGTATCTGCTCCTTTGTATGTCAAAACATACAATCACCTTTTATACAAAGTGGACCCCAAAAAGACCATTAGCTGCATTTCATTGCTTTGCCGGGTCCGGCTTGTATATTTTCTCCTTGTACGTTTCTTTGTATATGGGAATATACAAACACCTATACATACAAGGCGAATCCGAAACCTCTATGTGCTAGAAATGATATTCAACTCAAATCCGGCCTGTATATATCATTTGTATCTTTGACTTGTATATGCGAATATACAAGACCATATACATACAAGCCACGGACTTAGCGCTGCATTCCACCAAACTGTATTCATCTTTGAAATCCGGCTTGTACATGCTCTTTTGTATGTCAAGACATACAAACACCTTTTATACAAAGGCAGACCCGAGAACAATCATAGAATAGATTGAAATTTCTATTCGGGTTAGGATTGTATATGTTTCCTTGTATATTGGCTTGTATGTGCGAACATACAAGTCGATATACATTCCACTATAGCATTTGAACCTTTGTATGTATATGATATACAAACCTCTTTGTATCTTCACGAGCCCCACCACTTGTATCTCTGAGATATACAAACTCCTTTGTATATTTCTTGTGTCGACCCTTTGTATCTCCCTTTGCGGCACTGTAGCAAATGTATATATTGGCCTTGTATGTGCAAATGTACAAGCAAATATACAACTCCCCTTACATACAAACAGGGCATCTTCGATGGAATATACCCGCGATGCATATTTTTTATTTGTATATTGTAAATGTATGTGCGAGCATACAAAGCAATATACAAGCCTTCTTCATATGCAAGCGCGAAATATTCTGAGGAATCTTTGATGTATATCGCCTTGTACATTCCCTGCCTTTGCATTTTTTGGCGAATGTACATTCCACTGTAGCACTTGTATGTTCGCCGGCCTTGTATATTTCAATGCATATTTCTTTGTATCTCCTCTAGTGCATGCGAATATATAAGGGCCATTTTTCATTCCATCCTTGCATATTTCATACAACCCGATATACAAACCGAGAAAATCCCAGGAATCTACGAAAGATTCCCCAAATGTACATGTATTTCTATGGCCCGATATACATGCAGAAAATGTACATAACTCATGTTTCTCAAAATTTTCTAAGGCCGATGTAGATTTTCAAGCCCACCAAATGCATGTTTGAACTGTATGTTTGACCAAACTTTGACCATGGATAACTTCTTTATTTGGCCGAATTTCAGGGTGGTGTAAAAAGCAAACCTGCCTATTTTTTCAAGCTCTTTCCAATGGTAAGATTTTTTAGGCAAGGTTCTTTGGGAAATTTGGCACTTTAAGCTTTATAGGGACATTTTTTAAAGGATTTTCTAGAAAAATACTAGGTTAAACGTTTGATCCAGGACAGAGGAAAAATGGGTCAACAATTTGGTGACTTCTATGGGATGTTTGCCTGCTAAACATAAGATCAGTGGCCTTATTGCATCCATTGGGCATGGAGTCACACCAAAACATGCTGAAAAACTAAAACTAGCCTCCAAAACACAAAAAGGGGAAAAGGCCTGCATTCTCCTAATGACAATGCAGCCTGTGCAGAAGCACTTATGGAAAGCAAGAAATCTAATCTACTGATTTACAAAGCACTCATACCTCAAAACACCTCTTCAGGTGTATCCCATTAACTGGGATAGGCAAATTTTCTCCATCCATATTTGCTAACTGGAATGCATTGTGCTCCTTGCATTCAATGATGAGAAATGGGCCACTCCACATACTGTCAAACTTGGAATGTTTTCCTGGCCTGCTCTTCAATTCGTCCCATTTGAGCATCATATCACCTTCTCTAAAGATTCTGGGAGTGGCCTTTTGATCAAAACTTCTTTTGGTCTATCGCTGATGATATTCCATAGTCTTCATAGCCTCGTCTCTAATTTCTTCAAGCTCCATAAGCTGAGCATATCTGACAGCCATGGGATTTTCTTCTTCAAACATCTCTAGCTGGTTCATGATGTCCAGTGCTGGCAGTTCTACAGAGATAGGCAATCTTGCTTCCTTCCTATTTACTAACATATATGGAGAATTTCTAATGGACCTCTTAGGAGTTATTCTGTCAGCCCATAAGGCATATTTCAAATTAGTATGCCAGGTCCTCTGGCTGTCCTCCATTGACCTTTTAATAATCCTTATGAGCTTTTTGTTGGTAGACTCAGCCAAACCATTACCCTGTGGGTAATAATTGGAAGAAGTATTCAAATAAATCCCATTCTTAACAGCCCAGTCAGTTATCTTTAGGCCAACAAAGGCTAAAGCATTGTCAGAAATTATTGACTCAGGCACTCCAAATCTGGAAATCAAATTATGATAAAAATTTAAAACAACATTTTCATTTGATTCCTTTAGAGCCACTGCTTTAGTCCATCTTGTGAAAAAATCTGTCGCTGTAAGAATCCACTTGTGGCCTACACTTGATGGTGGATTAATGGGTCCTATGAAGTCAATACCCCATCTCATGAAGGGTTGCTCTATTTGAATTGGCCGTAGAGGTAAGGCTGGCAACCTTTCCTTTCCTGCAAAAATGACACACTTTACACATTTCCTCGCCCATGCATGGGCATCCTTAAATAGGCTGGGCCAGTAATATCCAACTCTCATTATCTTCCAAGGAGTAGTCCTCAGGGCAAAATGACCTCCCGTTGTTCCATTATGAAATTCATGTAGTACCTTATCAGTCTGATCTCTAGCAATGCATCTTAGCAATACACCATTGAAATCTTTCCTAAAAAGGGTGCCATTAATCAAAATGTATGGAATGAACTGCAGTCTATAATATCTTCTCCTGGTTCTATCCAGACCTGCTGGACATTTGCCAGTTTGGAAAAATTGAGTCATATCAGTAACCCAATCTATGTCGATTGCTTCTGCGTTATCTTGAGGTGCATCCTCAATGGTCAAAAGCGTCTCATCCTCCTTGTTGGAACTGGTAGTGAGCTGCTCACTGAGTCCCCTGCCTCTGACAAGCTTGGTTACTTGGATATCCATGTCATATTCCATGACGTTGGTGATCCAACCCGCTCTCTTCTCATTAACATCTTTACTCAACAAGAACTCCTTCACGCTGGGATGAGCCACCATCAAATCTATCTTGTTATTAGAAACAAGATGCCAAAATTTCTTGAGGCTCCGTATCACTGCAAGGACGTGCTTCTCAAGAAAGCTATATCTCTGTTCATAATCTTCCAGCCCCTAACTGAAGAAGGCGATTGGCTACTCAAAGCCACTACTCTGCTGTTGTACCAAAATCGCAGAGATTGTATCTGGGCCGCCATAAGCATATAAGATAAAGTCTTTGGAAAAGTCAGGGTTTATTAAAGTTGGTGTAGCCGCTAACGCCTCCTTGATACATTCAAAGCTGAGCTTGGCCTCCTTCGTCCAACTGAAAACTATGTTCTTTAACATGGATGTCAAAGGTTTCAAAAGATTTGCAATATCAGGGATGAACCTCCGCAGAAAATTAATTCTACTAATAAAACTTTGAAGCCCTTTCTTGTGACTGGGTAATGGCAGCTCCAGAATAGCTCTTACCCTTTTAGCATCAATGGTAATGCCTTCCTTTGACAAAACATGTCCTAACAACTTGCCTTCGTGTACAGTGAAGATGCATTTATTTGGATTAAGGGATATCCCAAACTCTCGGCATCTTTCAAATACTAGCCTCAGATGAGATAGATGTTCAGTTGCATTCTTGGAAAAGACTGTTATGTCATCCAGATACACCAGCACTAGCTTATACATCAGACCTTTAAACGCCATATCCATGGCTCTTTGAAAAGTAGAGCCAGCATTTGAGAGGCCAAAAGGCATCCTTTGGTAGGCCATGGTCCCCCATTTGGTGGTGAATGTAGTCTTGAACTGATCCTCCTCCATAACTAACACTTGATTGTAACCAGAAAATTCATCAAGCAAAGAAAATCTTTCTGAGCTAGCCACTACCTATAGAATTTGCTCCATTGAGGGCAATGGGTAATGGTCTTTTAGAGAAGCTCTGTTCAGGTCCCTGAAGTCGACACACAGTCTAATTTCTCCATTCCTTTTTCTTACAGGAACAAGGTTGGAGACCCAAGAAGTGTGCTTGATTGGAAAAATGATTTTCCCCTCTATTAGTTTAGTTAGTTCTTTAATCATTAGAGGCTCAAGCTTTGGATTTATGGGTCTTTGCTTCTGCCTCACAGGTTTTGTACCTGGTTCCAACTCTATGGTATGCTGGGCAATTTGAGGATCAAAACCCTTCAGGTCAGAATAATCCCAAGCAAGCACATCTTTAAACTCTTGACAGAGAGCAATAAAAACTCTTATGTCCTCAGCTAAGTAGATTTTACCAATTTTAAGGAGCCTGCCTTTGAAAATTTCTAATTCCTCATAATGCTCCTCCTTAATCTGCATGCCGGTCTTGCTTTTCTTCAATTGATCATCTGTGCCAAAAATAGACTCCAAGGTTACCAATCCCTTGGGTAGTTTATTTGTTCTCAACTACACAAATTGATCATTGCCATATTGCTGATTGAGCTTATCCTGATTTATCACAGAAAATTCATCTTCTTCTAATAAGAAATGCAGGATCTGCTCATCACTTTCAAAAACTTGCCAGTGAATGTTATTATCCAGGATAGAAGGTCTATCCACTATCTTTACATGAGGCTGCACCTTTTCTTGTTGAACATCACTAGGGATATCAAACTGTGCCCCAATAATAGCTAACCTATCAGCGTGATGATTCTGATTTCTCAGAATAGAGGTCAGATTGAAAGCATCAAATTCTTCAATCATGTTCCACACTCTATGTTTGTAGCATTTCAGAACATCATTCTTTGTGAGATGCAGTCCCCTTACCTAATTTACAATAAGTTCACTGTCTCCAAACACTTGCAAACAACCTATTTTCCTCTTTCTTGCCCATTGCAAACCCTGAATTAGTCCTTCATATTCAGCAACGTTGTTTGTACATGCAAAGGCAAATCGGAAAGAAGAAAAATATTTTTCACCCTGTGGGGATACAAGCATTGCACCACCACCGGATCCATTTCTGCTCCTAGAGCCATCAAAATACATTTTCCATACTTCATGTTGCTGCTCAGCCTGCTATCCTACATCCTTTACCAGATTTGGAATTGTTGTTTCAGGCTCATGTAGTATGTAAATTCCCATACCAGTCTCTTGTATGTGTGCCTGAGGATCATCTACAACATTTTTTAAGAATCATTGTCTTAATAACACCTCTGGTATACTCCCAGCTTGTAACTCTTGAGCAGCCACAAGTTCAAGATCACCAGAAATAATACAATTTGCATTAACCACACTTGGTGTGTAGGGCTCTATGTGATGATTTGAAAGCAATTCAAATCTTAGGGTCACCTTAGTGCCATATCTGGTCCTAAAAAACATATGGGACCAATCAGAGGATAAATATCCTCCTATTTTGGTTGTGAATTCTCTTGACAAACACATGGCAAAATAAGGGGGCAAATCAATGATGAAGATCTCCTGGGAAATGGAAACATTGGGACATATATGTAGAGTGAGACCTAGGTCTTTTATTACACCCACAGTATTAACAGTTGTGCCATCTAATTGGAGTACACCCTTCTCAAGAGGCTAGTACTTGAGCCCTAATTGGTCTGCAATCTGTTTAGGCATCACAGAACTGCTTGCTCCACTATCCACCATGCAATTATGAACTAATTTGTCTCCAATTATCAATGATATATAGAATGGGAGTGGCTTAGTACTTTTGTTAGGTTGCTTGCTGTTATCTTCGGATGAATTGGTAAGGACAGCCTTATTTGGGTCAATAGTTGTATCATTGGATACTTTCCAATCAGATAAGGCGGACTGCAACATCTTCTTTTAGCCGGGGATGGCTAGGGAATCCCACATGGACATTGTCACATTCATCTTTTTCATATTTTCAATAATATTGAAAGGTGAAATAGCACTCACCTTCTGATTTGACTTTGTAGTAGCAATCTCCGCTTGCAAATGAGGCATCTCCCTTGCTTTTGCTGGGTCGCTTCTTTGTAAAATGTGGGGAATTTGGGGGGCAGAAGCATTAGCAGACGCTTTTCCTTTATTTGTTGTTTGTTCTACCTCATAACCCCTCTTCTTGGCCCTTGTATTTGCTGCCACTGGTGTATTCTCTCTATTCACGCCACAAAATTTGCCTTGCTGCCAATTCATGAAGGCAGAATCACTCTGAGGATGCTCTTGCTGTTGTACAGCTCCATCATGAGGTGTATTTGGTTGTGGGACTACAACGTTCTGTACCATCAAAGCCTAATTTATGACCCCATTTGAGCAAGCTGACTGATTGTGTGGCTGATTACATGGAAAACACCATTCGTAATCAACTGCAAGATTATTTTGAATAGGGACAAGGTCCCTTGTTGTATTGATGGGCACTGGATTATAAGGCTGAAAAGGCCTTTGATTGACATTTTGCCTGAGACCCTGATAATTACCTTGATATGGTGGTCTGTTGGCTTGGTAAGGCTGATTCTGGCCTTGATATGATTGATTTTGCCCTTGATATGGTTGTTGATAAGGCTGAAAGGGCCTCTGGGATTGCTATTTCTTTATGATCACCAGCTCATTTTTGAAAGTTTGAAGGATGCCCTCAATCTTTTGTTGACTATTTTTAATCTCTTTCAACTCTTGAGATGAACTAGAGGCAGAAGGCTCAGAATTGGCAGTATTAGGTAATGCTGCGATAGTAGGTACAGGGGGAAAACATGGAATTGGCAAAGGCATGGAAGCTTGAATCTCAGGAAAAATAGGCACTGGTGGTCTAGGTGCTATCTTTCCAACCTGAATCAGATTATTCTCTGCCCTAATGGCTAATTCATATGCATTAGGTAAACTATTACCTCCTAGTGATTGAATCATTACTGAAATATCACTATTCAGGGCTTTCAAAAAATACAAGAATGCATACTCAGCTGGAGGTCTTACCATGGCAGGGATTCTGTCCCATGTCTTCTGAAATCTGAAGTTAAAATCCATCATTTGCTTCTGAGGAGCTCTCTTTATAGTGTTGTGTGGTTAGACAACACGCCCCATTTTGCATTATCAAAACAGGGACCCAACTTTTGGCTTGGCTTGTGTTGTCTGCTTTCTGGCGGTTTGGTAAAAATGAGTCAGGTGCATCATCATCATGATATTCGACGAGGTTGGTCATCATCATGAGGTCAGTTTGTCAAAGTTCATATTTTGTTTCTATGACCTCATATTTAGAAAGAGCTTGAAATTCCATGCAGGTTTGCCTTTTACATCACCTGAAAATTCGTCCATATGTGGGAGTTATGCACAGTCAAAGTTTTGGTCAAACCTGATATTCGCAAGAGGATCATCATATTTTATAACCTCAGTTATGCTGTTTAAAGAACATCATCATCATATTTGAAACGCCCCCCCGATAATATCCTGAGGTTCAAATATCCAGACGTCAACTTTAAGTCATAGTAAGTTTTCCCGTCGAGCGGTCTTTTGTATCGCGAAAGGTCATCATCATGATCTTGATCTATCACCCGATAAAAATCATGCAGTCCCAATATCCGGACGTCAATCTTAGGTGATAGCGTGTTTTACCCGTCAAATGACCTTATGCGCATCGTGAGCATCATGATTCGAGGAGGGTTATATTTCATAACAACGAGCATCATGATATTTTTACATCACCCAATTTTATAATATCATGCTGATATTATAATATCACCCTGCTTAGAAAATCCACCATCTGCATAATTTGCATGCGCTTGTCAAAGTCCTATCGAAGGGTCATCATCCTGATCTTTCACAAGAGGGTCATATTCGCTGATATTCGCTAATATGATGATGACGTTATCATATCCTCCTGATCTCCTTTTGCATGATCATGATGATCACCCTATCTTTTATAGGAGGGTGATTTTCCATTCCAGTCATGTTGTCAAGATCATCATGATCTTGTTTGTCTACCCGATATTTCGTAATGTCCTCCTGCCGAGAAATATGACCTTTTGCAAATATCCTGATGACGTCATCCTAACCTGATAAACGAAGAAGCAAATATCAGGATGACATCATCATCACATTTCTCCTTCGGCAGGATATTTTCCAAAGCATGCTCCGGTTCGCGAATATGATGATGACGTCCTGTTCTAAAGTTTAACAAAAGCCCCGGATATCCTGATGATTATCATCATCCTGATCTTTCGAGAGGGTTACCTTGGCCGCAAAGGGGTCATATTTCATTCACCACCTGATCATCTTCCTTAGGTGACCCGATATTACATTTATCCCCTGATCTTAACTAAACGTGACGGTGACGTCATCTTTTGCATTTTAATGAAGCCCGATTATGACGATGACGTCACCATTATTTTCCATTCCTCAGGAGCAGGATCATATTTCATATCCTCCTATTTTCCTTCGACATGATGATGATGATGATGTCATTCTTTTTCCCAATATACAGAAGCGAAACATGACGGTGACATCATCTGGACATTCGGAAGGGGGAGCATCATATTCACAATATCCTGCAGATAGGTAGTCTCACCGATGAAAGTTGATCGGCCTAGTCTTGCTATCGGCCAAGTCTGGATTTTTCTCGCCGATAGAACATGTCTTCCCGATGGAAGGACATCATCATGATTTCTGGCGTCGGTATAACTGTTGCCATCGGCCAAGTCTAATTTTGTCACCCCGATCATATGTGGTCACACCGATGCGAATATGATGATGACCCGAAACATACAAACAGAGCATGCAAAGCTGGATTTGAAATAATTTGTTAAAAGCGATTGATTCCTCGTATATTTTGCGATGTATATGCATGATCATATTTGAACCCGATACACCTGAAAATGGGCGGGAAAATGAAACGATGGTTGACCCGAGTGTTTTAACGCTGTTTATGCATCTAGTGCATAATTTCCACTGATTTGAAGCTCGATTTGTCTGTAGCTGCACATTTTGAGGCATGTTTAATAAAACGTTTAAATTCCTGTTGTTTGCCACATGATGATGAACTTAATGTTTGTCTGTTTACTTGCAGGAAGTCATGATGCTGTTAGAGCTGAAGCTGATAATTACAAAGTTGCACACGGAGGCAACATGAACTAGAAATGAGGAGGATATTGTCAAATATGCTGTTTGCCAGCTGGAGACCGAATCAAATCGAAGATGCTGGAATATTCTGTGCCAGCTGTACATTTGCCAACTGGCGAAGCATGTGCTTTTCATCTGGACCGTTGATTGTTATGAGAGGATCCTGATCCTTGGATCATTGTAACTGTTTTCTGGCATTTGTTCTATATAAGAGCCAGATCCTGAGCTGTAAAAGGGGGAGACATCAATAGATAGATATATCTGGCATTAAGGCCAATTACTGTGGAATCAATTAGGAGATCGGATTACTGAGACTAATGAGGATAGAATTGTTGAAATGTCAAGGTTCTTTCTTCAGATCACTGTAAATGTACCTGTTCTTGAGCATACTGAATGGATATGAAGTTTCAGATTACATCCTGATTGTAAATTTTACGTAATCTTCATGTTGATTTCTGGATATGTACTGGTGAATGCTGTGTTCAACTGGAAGCGCTTTCATTTCATTACATGTTGTCAACTTTTCCTTTGAAGATTTGCACTGGATCATGCAGATTTGTGGAATGTCCTGGTGAAGTATGATTCTAGTTTCCTTCTTTTCATTGCATGTATGGGAGCTTGTATGTGGATCAGTGATCTAAGTCAAGTAGTTTTGGGAATCTCATTCTTTAACCCTTTTCCTTTTTTTAATTTCATAAATTCATCACCATAACTGCAAATCATGATAAATAACAAGCAGAAACAGAGAAATATGCTGAAATCCCGTAGGTAACTGAAGATCATTAGCATATTTGAGTTAAATGCATGTAGCATTAAAAATATCATGCAAAGAATCACAAATAATGGTAGAAATCATGCAAATATCAGTCTATAGGCACATTATTTGACTAAATTCACAGTGCAGAGGTAGAATTATTAGCGATTTATGCAGAGCAGACATACAGAGCAGGATATTTGGAAGAATAATGATGAACTTTGCAGAAATACGTAAGGCCCCTGAATGGAAAACAGCAACACACATCAACCACTGAGTAACGTCAGTAGATTAAGACTTAATCACCGGAGACTTGGGATCATGAATTCTCTGAATTCATCGTATCTTTCAAGATGAGTAAAGGTTGTTGTGTAACTTTTATTCTATGTTTGTGAATGATTAACATCATGACCAACATATAGTTGTCATTTGTTCAACCAATGACAGGTTGTTTGATTTATCTTGAAATTGTTTATTCAATCTATCACCTAGATCATCCCAGGTTCCTATAGTCTACACCGGTAGACTCCTGAACCATTGCAATGCTTTCCCTTTGAATGAGGCAGCCAGCAACCTGATGGCTACATTCTCTTGAGTGACATGATGTACCCCACACAGAGATGCTATGTCTCTAATGTGTTCAATCAGAGTAGTCTGATTTTCCCTTGTGAAATAGGGTAGATTCTTCAAAGCTGCCATTGGTATCACATCATGCACCGTTAGATTCAATGGGCTGCCCCCATCAAAAGTCACGAATGGCTGATTTCTTGCCATTTGAAGAGCTGTAGGTAGATTCGTTTGGGATACTACAGGAACTATAGAAGCAGCTGGTCTGAAACTTGGGGGAGTTGACTGTACTCTTTTGGAAACTAGAGTCCTTGCTGCAGCTCTACTCTGTCTCCTAGGTGGGGAAAGATGTAGATAATCAAACAAGCTTGAACTTGAACTCCTAGTTTGTATCTTTCTCATAAAATGTAAAAATAGAACTAGTCTGCTTATCCTTCTTCAGTGTGAGTCACCAGATATGCAGGTTTAACCTCTTATAGGTTTGAAATTACTGGCTGCATATCAAAACCAGTAATAAGGGTTGCGTTCCTAACTTCACAGTTTTGTCCCACCGGGTGTGCCAAAAGTTGTTATCACTCAGTTTTGCACCCTTGCATACAGCTGTGAAACCTCTGCAAACTGGAGTAACATGGGACTAATCTCTAAGTGTGGGACTTTGCTAAATGAGATCAGACTTCCGGAGAAGGCCGCCTTCCTTGTCTAGTTATCACCTAAAACTACTAAATTTTGAGGGGAAAAGGGAGAAGGGAAGCTTGTAATGGAAATGAAACAAAAGCTTGAAAACAAAGGGTGATACACTAGACAGATTTAAAGAAATTTTCACAACAACTGAGAAAAATGCACAATATAATCAAATACAACAAGTAGGTATACACAAATTAGATGACTCCAGCAGAGGTGAGAAGCAATATGATTGAGAGGAATGAAACATTCACAGACAGCCATACACAGATTCACATACAACTGTAAAAATCAGCAAAGAGGTAAAAATAGCTTGCATATATTCAATGGAAAGGCAATGTTACAGCATATGAAAACTCTGTTTGGAAACAAAAAGCCCCAATGCCAAAAATTTCCAACCCCATTTCAACATTCGAATGCATATATATAGCATTCTAAAACTAATCTAAGTCAGCTACAAAAATTTGCTCTATGAGCTGGAATCAAAAAAATATCTACATTAATGTTAGTCCAGCTGCATCAGTCATGGCGTCAAAATCTGGCATTGAGCGGATACAAGATATTTTGGAGTCTTGAATGCAAGCAGCTTACTCATCGATCTGCTGTAGAAAAGATGAAAATACCTGGAAGAGGAAGGTGGGAAGATATTTCTGATCATCAATGCGAGCTGCTTCATCTTTGTGCAACAATGAATGCCCCAAAAATATCTACATTTGCTGACAGTTGTCGCTGAAACGTCCAGTCAGTTAAAATGTGCAACTCCAGATCTAAAAATTGAAAAGTGACAAAAGCTCCTGAAAACCCTGCCAAAAGAAAGAGGGGACAAAAACATGCAACTTTGCCTCTTACAACATGCCAAAATTCGTCAAAATGGAGGAGATACAGGCGGTCAAAGATTTGGTCAACTGCCTGTATATATCACTTCTGCACCTGTGTGTATATCACTTGCATCTTTGCGCCTGAATCGGCATTCAAAAATTTATCTGCAACTCCTTTGCATATGCATGGCGCTTTGCATATCGGGCCCTGTACATCCCTTTGTATTTTGAAATTGTATATACATACAATTTCCCCTTGTATATGCGGGCCCCACCTCTTGAAATCGCCCAACATATATCTTTGTATCTGCTCCTTTGTATGTCAAAACATACAATCACCTTTTATACAAAGTGGACCCCAAAAAGACCATTAGCTGCATTACATTGCTCTGCCGGGTCCGGCTTGTATATTTTCTCCTTGTACATTTCTTTGTATATGGGAATATACAAACACCTATACATACAAGGCGAATCCGAAACCTCTATGTGCCATAAATGATATTCAACTCAAATCTAGCCTATATATATCATTTGTATCTTTGACTTGTATATGTGAATATACAAGACCATATACATACAAGCCACGAACTTAGCACTGCATTCCACCAAACTGTATCCGTCTTTGAAATCAAGCCTGTACATGCTCTTTTGTATGTCAAGACATACAAACACCTTTTATACAAAGGCAGACCCGAGAACAATCATAGAATAGATTGAAATTTCTATTCGGGTTAGGATTGTATATGTTTCCTTGAATATCGGCTTGTATGTGCGAACATACAAGTCGATATACATTCCACTATAGATTTGAACCTTTGTATGTATATGATATACAAACCTCTTTGTATCTTCACGGGCCCCACCACTTGTATCTCTGAGATATACAAACTCCTTTGTATATTTCTTGTGTCGACCCTTTGTATCTCCCTTCGCGGCACTGTAGCAAATGCATATATTGGCCTTGTATGTGCAAATGTACAAGCAAATATACAACTCCCCTTACATACAATCAGGGTATCTTTGATGGAATATACCCGTGATGCATATTTTTCATTTGTATATTGCAAATGTATGTGCGAACATACAAAGCAATATACAAGCCTTCTTGATATGCCAGCGTGGAATATTCTGAGGAATCTTCGATGTATATCGCCTTGTACATTCCCTGCCTTTGCATTTTTTGGCGAATGTACATTCCATTGTAGCACTTGTATGTTCGCCGGCCTTGTATATTTCAATGCATATTTCATTGTATCTCCTCTTGTGCATGTGAATATACAAGGGCCATTTTTCATTCCATCCTTGCATATTTCATACAACTCGATATACAAACCGGGAAAATCCCAAGAATCTACGAAAGATTCCCCAAATGTACATGCATTTCTATGGCCCAATATACATGCAGAAAATGTACATAACTCATGTTTCTCAAAATTTTCTAAGGCCGATGTAGATTTTCAAGCCTGCCAAATGCATGTTTGAACTATATGTTTGACCAAACTTTGACCATGGATAACTTCTTTATTTGGCTGAATTTCAGGGTGGTGTAAAAAGCAAACCTGCCTATTTTTTCAAGCTCTTTCCAATGGTAAGATTTTTTAGGCAAGGTTCTTTGGGAAATTTGGCACTTTAAGATTTATAGGGACATTTTTTAAAGGATTTTCTAGAAAAATACGAGGTTAAACATTTGATCCAGGACAGAGGAAAAATGGGTCAACAAGGACATCTTTGAGTCTTTGGTTGCAAGGCACATACCCATGTGCCTAGGGAGAAGTGGTCGAAGTTAGAGAACAAGGCTATAAAATGTATCTTCATTGGCTATGGCATCGATGTGAAAGGGTACAAGCTTTGGGATCCAGTGGTTAAAAAAATGTGTAAACCAAAAGTGTCATCTTTAGAGAAGTCAAAACTTCTTCCATAGTATTGCAACCAGAGAAGGATGAAAAGGAAAATGTGATTCAACTACCGCCAAAGACTGAGCAGGTTCAACCAAAATCCCATGAAGGACTTGAAGAATAGGAGGCGGGAGAGGAAAAAATGCCATCTCTAGGTTCTATTGAGTTATGATAGGACACATCTCATCTCAAGGTATTTCTAGATTCTAGAAATCATGTTTTTCTTGATTGTGAGCAAACTAGAGAGGAATTAAAGAAGACATTAAGACTTAATTGATCTCAAGATAGTTATAGTACTAGTAGGGGCCAGAGAATATCATTTGCACAATTAGGGGTCAAGCTAGGTAAAGAACCAAACTACATAACTAGGGTGGGATGGGGCACCCACCTACTCTTTCCCCATTCTCATTCAAGTAGGGTTTTCTACCTACTTTTAACAAAAGGTGGGCCTACTACTAACTAATAACCTCCACCTCAATCATTAAGGTGGGCCTACTACTAGTTTAGAGAGTTCTTAAGAAGAGATAGAAGCTCCACCTCAATCATTAAGGAGGTCCTCTCAACAAATACAACAACTAAATCGGTATACTCCTCTTGATTAGGGATGCATTTTTTCTTTGATTACTAACACTAATGAGCCTAAGACTATGAAGGAGGCTAGGGTATGGATGATGCATAGCCCTAAAAAGTGGCCATGGATGAGGAGATGGTTGCATTGAAGAGAAATGACACATGGGACTGAGTACATTTGCCTAATGGATAAAAACCCATTGGATACAAATGGGTGTTTAAAAAAAAGGTTAGCTCAGATGGAAGTGTTGAGAAGTACAATGCGAGATTGGTTGCAAAGGGATATTCCAAGGTTTAGGGAATTGATTATGATGATATTTTCTCTCTAGTTGCTAAGCTAAAATCCATACGTTCTTATTATCTATTGCAACAACTTTTGATCTTGAGGTTGAGCAGATGGATGTGGAGAAAAAATTCCTTCATTGTGATTTGGAGGAAGAAATTTACATGACACAACCAAAGCACTATATTGAAAAAGGTAAATAAAATTTGGTTTGTAAGTTGAAAAATCTTTGTATGGTCTTAAACAATCACCTAGGATGTGGTACCAAAAGTTTGATTCTTTTGTATTGAGATTGGGGTTTCTGGGATCCAAATTGGATGATTTATCTATTGTAAGATGGATAGTGATAGTTTCCTTGTTATTGCATTATACGTCGATGATATGTTGTTTTTTGGTAATGGTAAGGACATGATTTCTGAATTAAAGTCTTAGCTTTCAACATAGTTTGAGATGAAAGACTTAGGGGCTACCAGGTTCATCTTGGGTTTAGAGATCATAAGAGATAGAGCAAACATAAAACTTTGGTTGGGCCAGAGCAAGTATGTCAACTTAGTGTTGGAGATATTTAGCATGACAAAACTTACAAACCATTGTGTGTTCCTATTTCGGTGGGGACCAAGTTATTAGTAGAGCAGTATCTAGCTTATCCTAGCACAATATGGAGGATATGGCTTGAGTAATTTATGCTAGTGTAATTGGGAGCTTAATGTATGCTATGGTGTGTACTAGACTAGACATTGCCCAAGTAGTGGGAGTCTTGAGTTGATTCATGACTAATTTAGGACAAGTACATTGGGATGCAATGACGAGGATATTTAGATATTTAAGGGAAACCTTTGAGTACTCCATTTTTTATCATGGTAATTCTATAAGGGACCAACACTCAGTGACTATTCATGTATTTTTGGATTAAGATTGGGTTGGGGATGTTGATAGTAGGATATCCACTAGTGGATATGTTTGGTGGTGCAATCAGTTGAGTAAGTGTTTGGATGTGGTCACTTTATTCACTACAGAAGTAGAGCACATGGTATCTACTCATGCTTGTAAGGAAGTCATGTGGCTTAAACATTTGCTTGCATATGTGGGACTAACTCCAAGAGTTATTACAATTCTATGTGATAGTAAGAGTGCCATATATCTAGCAAAGAACTCAACCTTCCATTCAAGGACAAAGCATATTGATATCCAATACCATTTTGTTTGTGACAGGATAGAGGAGTGGAGGGTGATGCTGGAGAAAGTTGACACTTTGTAGAATATTGCAAATGCATTGACAAAGCTAGTCAACATAAAAGAGTTCAGGTGGTGTTATGAGTCTATGTGTCTCTCAGCCTCTATCAATTAGTTAATAGTGTTGGGGAGTTATTATAGTTATGTGTGATAGTAAGAGTGTCATATGTCTGGAAAAGAAAGCAACCTTTCATTCGTGGACAAAGTTTATTGATGTCCAGTACCATTTTATTTGTGACATGGTAGAGGATTGGAGGGTGATGTTGGATAAAGTTGGCACTTTGCATAATGTTGCAAATGTATTGACAAAGCTGGTGAGTACAAAAAATTTCATGTGGTGCTATGAGTATATGGGCCTCTCAACCCCTATCAATTAGTTGATAGTGTTGGTACTCCCTTTGCTCTTGCAAGGTGTTTGACAAGTGGAAGAATGTTAGGAAAGGTGTCTCAACCTTGCTTCTAATGTTAAGATTACAAAAATATGATTTTCAAACTATAGAATAGAAAAACTTGATTTTTAGGCTATAGAAGTCATTTTTGTCCAAAATAAATATTCTGGGTTGTTCAACATTGCTTCCCAAATTCCTGGCATGTATATCTCTTTAAGCTCTACAATTTAAGATTTATGCCAGGCTCATTCAGTTTGGCAAATCTAAAAGAAAAGCAAGGAAAGAGAAAAGCAAAGCAACATATGAACCCTATGTATCAAAAGCAAGGACATATAAGAGAGGTAAGAAGGACTCTCCAATGGTTAGGATGAGGGGAGCATTAGAGATGGATTCACCACAGGAAATGATAACTATTGTGAAAGAAGCATTTAGACAAGCCAACATCTTATACAATGTTGCAAATATAGGAGTTGTAGCAGGCTTCGGGGTAGAGCCCATTGCACAAGCCATCCCTACAAGACAAGCATTGGTTCAATTCCTAGGACAAGGGGAGGAACCATAGAAACCAACCTCATCTCAACCAACTATGTCCACAACTTCACCTCCTCCCTCTGCACAAAGAATAGAGGCAAGCCACACAAGTAAATCTGAGGAGGTAGCTTACAAGGAAACCCCTAAAGGTGTGCAAATACCCCAAGGTAATAAAGGTGATGAGGCATAGGCAAGCCAAGATGAGGAAGTCAAAATTATGCCACCTCCATCATAGGGACATGTTATAAATATTCCAGAGGATTCATTTGAAGATTAAGAGGCACTCCTCCTCCTCACTGACACAAGCAAGATGAACAAAATGTGAAGGATAATCCTCGATCAAATCTGTAGGATCCTCAGGAACCATAAGATGATATATTTTCTTCTCCTCAGGATGAACAACAAGAGGAGTAGTTTGGTGGGAAAGAGAGTGATCAGATAGATATAGATTTAGGGAATCTAGTAGACACCTCTCTTCACCAACAACCTTCTCGAGAAGAGATTTCATGTGAATATGTTCTTGATGAAGAGGACACATAGAAGAAAGGAGATCAAGAAGAGCCACAAAATGACCCATCAAAAGGTATTTTTGATCAACACCTTCATTCACAGGAGCAAATAGAGGAAGAAGATGAGGAAGAACATGTTTTAACTTATGAGGAGTAGCAAGAGCTAATAAATACCATTGAGAATCAAGGTAAGTTTGTTGATACTGCTAGGGAAGAAGAAGTGTCAAAGGAAAAGGAACCTTAACAAAAATTTCATAACCAGAAATAAATCCTGAATGAAGAAAACCCTGACCATGTAAAGAAAAATCAAAATAAGTTTGTCGATTCTTCTTCTTGTGAAGTTTTTGTTCAAAATCTGGAAATGAATCAAGATAAAGAGCTTTCTCAACAGGAGATTCTTCAAGAAAATAGAGGAAATCCAGAAGTAGAAAAGGATAAAGATGAGACTGTGGATTAGGGTGAGAAGAACAAAGTTAAACAAGTTGATCAAATCATATAAACAACTTCTACATCTCCCACCTAGCTAAATCTTAACTTGGAGAAGTAGAAAAAGGTAATTGTAAAACCATTAAACCTCCAAGATATGGAAGTACAGGTTGAAAATGGAAGACCATCAAAGAAACCAAGAACTCTCTCCACCATTAGGGTCAATGAATTGGGAGAAAGAATTGCAAAAGTTGCCACTCCCATACAGAATAAAGATGACAGGGATCTTCTAGTCTATGATTACAAAATTACAAGGGTAAATTTGGGTAGGCAAACCTGAGAATGAGAAATAGTTTCCTTGGGTTCAGTTGTTGACATAGTAGTGTCAAGATTGCAAAAGGACAAACAAACCAAGAATGGATTGAAGTTACATCTAGAACAAATGAAGAAATTTGTAAAATAACTTCTCATGCCTATTTCCTAGTAGGATCTACCTTCAGAGACCCCATTTTGATGACCAAACAAGAAGTAGATTCTTTACAGGTAATGAAGGGAAAAGAAAACATACTGGATAAGTGGGTTTCTAAATTACTGATTGAAGCAAATGAAATTTTAGAAACAGGCTTTGAACATTATAAAAAAGCTTATAGATTAGAGAAGCAAATATATTCTTTCATGGAGAATCTCAAAGATAAAGAAAATAAATATGAGAAAGATTTAAAGCTTCTCAAGGAATTGGGAAAAATAAGCCCAGATGAGCTAAAGGGAGCTAATATCTTACAGGATGTAGAACCTGATTTTGTAGAAAAATATATAAGTATTTTAACTTTCAAAGTTGAATTGATGGTGGAGTATAGGTTGAGCATATTGAAGTTGCATAAGGAATTGTATGAGAACTCCTCCAATTTTGAAATCTTTGTGACAAAGGTTGTGGATTTTGACCTCTTTTTGGGAGATAAGTGTAGGCTAGATACTTTGGATGCAACCAAATAAGCCTCAAAGAAGAAAATGGAGGGAGAATTGAGTATGTCTTCTAGTGTTGATGATGATATCTTAGATAGATATATGGATACCAGATCTGACTTCAAGCTTATAAGGAATATATACAAAAGCTTAAAAGGTTTAGTGATTTTGTGTCTAAGAGTTTTGAGAGGACAAAGTTCAGATTGGATTGGGTTGATGGCCCAGATGAAGATTGAGTCAATCAATGCTTGGCCAGTTTTGCAGAGTACAAACAGGAACAAAACTCCAAGGGCATTGCCAGTTGAATTTCTTATTTTAGAATACGAAATATTCTTTCAAAAGATTCAATTCATTCTTTGTAATGTAAAAAGGGATTCGTTGCAATTATAAAGTAGTCCCTACCTTCTGCATGTATTTTTTGTATGGATCTTTTTGCATGAGTCTTTTTGAGTGCTAGGGATATGCATGCTTTTAAAACTAAAAATAGGATTTGACCTTTTTTTAGTGCTTGCATGAGGATAAGGTTAAGCATTGCATGTGCTTTCTTTGAAAGCAATTTTGCTTTCTTGTGGCTCTATTTAAAGGGAACTCTTGTCTCATTAAGGGGGTCCGCTGGTTGAAGAATTAGGCCATTGGTCCAATACTTAGAAGTTTTATAGCATTTCAGTTTTAGTTTCTTTTGCATTCAATCTTACAACATTCAATATTAGGAGATACTTTTTGAAGACAAAACCAAAGATTCCAATGTAGTAATTTGCTAGACTTGTACCTACATCCAAGAGAAATCTAATACATAAAATGGTTCATGTTTCTTCATATTCATCTTCTTTCATGTGGTGTAGTGCCTAATCTTAATACTTATTTACTTGTTGCTTGAGAAACATTGTGCTTAATTTGAAATTGTGAAGTTGTTTATGATTTGTGTGTGGAATACAGTAATTGGAAATCACATTCACTTTATTATTGGAACTCCTTTGAATCTCACACTGTTAGTATGAATGATAGAGTTAAATATTGATCTTAATACTACAGTTAATAGATTTCTTAGGTCATTATTTGAATAAAGATTGAAATAAAACATTCATATCACCTTCTTGCATTCCCAAAATCTTTTGATCTTTTTTCACCATTGAGTAGAGTAGGTTTTAGAATAAAACACAGTCTAGTTTGATTTGAATACAAAACCACATGCTCCTTGATCAAACAGTCCATATTATGAAGATGTGAACTTGACTAAGGATATTGTCCCTATTTAGAAGGACTGTACCAAATGCGATCAGGTTGATGTGGAGGTTACGGAATTGAAGGCAAAGCTGGCTACCCTGGAAGGAAACATGAAAGTGATGGCTACTTTTATCACAAAGGTTATGCATAGGTTAGCTACAACATTGTTAGTTCTCTACGATTTGGAACTCAAAAGACATAGGTTGGATGCAAATACATTTGTTAATTACAAAGATATGTACAAGTTCCTCATAGAGGAATGGGGGCAGATGTTTGTCTAGTCTTTTTGTTGGTTTTGCTATTGGTTTTGGGTTATGGTTTTTGTTTATTATCTAAAATTTTAGTGGATTTCAATTGTTAATTTATTGTTCATCTGCTATTTGTGGCCTAGTTTTCTTTGCCCTAGTGGCTTCTTGTTAAAGGGATCAACACCCTTGTTTTTTGCTTACCATAATAAAAAAAAAATAGTCCATATTGAACACTAATCTTGTATAATACGGTTGTGACCTGACCTCCAGGACCTTGGAGTTGATTGATTCTTAGGGATCAATTGCCTTTTCAGGAGAGGTAAGGCGATCTTTGCCCTACCTATGTTGCATGTGTCAATTTGGCCATCAAAAAGAGGGTTGTTGGTGAGTATAAAAAATGGGATTATTATTGGTGACTTGTTTCTAGACATTTCTTGATGGAAAATTAGCCATTAGCTTAGTTATTTTAGTTTATATCAGTTATATTAGATTGTATGTTTGCTGGTCTAACTAAATATTAGATGATTTATAACACTTTTGATGATTTTTTCATAAAAACTTACATATTTATACATTTTAATGTTTCTTGAGTTGTTGGGATTTCTTGTTGTAGTTGAGTACTGAGTGAAAAATCTAAAGGTCTCCACCTTTTCCACCACTGTCATCCCAAACCCAATGACAAGATTCGTTGTTTGTGAGTTGAGATAGCTTCACAAGAGTTCTTGAAAAGAATATCAAAAGAAAAAGAAATAAAAAGAAAAGAAATAAAAAATTAGAAGAACTCAATTAGTTGGGTGATTCAAGTAACCCCTATTGGGGCCATGAAAGCTTGATTGGTAGTAGAGATCTACCTTGAGTGGGATCATAGAGACATCCTCATTAGGGATATGGATGCCTGACTAGTATTAGGGCAATTTCTAGGTAGTTTAGAAGGTGAGATCAATCCATGTAGCTCAATGCTTAGTTTGTAGTGCCAAGTTTCTGCATGCTTCAAGAAAGGTAATGAATACGCATGTGCATACTTAGATTTCTAAATAATTTGGTTATGTACTATGATGATTCTTTTCTTCTTATTGATCTTGTACTCATGCATCTGGGGTTGTTGTGTTGAGTAGAGATTTTGGGTCCTTAGATAGGTTCTTTCATTCTAAAATGCTTAGGAGCATTTCTCCAATAGATTCACTATTTGTTGTGTTTTGTGCACATGACCCATGGTTGCATGAGAAAAATTTGGACACCCTCTCTTGGTTGGAATCTTTTGAATAGTTTCCCAGTCCCTTTTGGTTTTTAATCTTGTCTAGTTAGATTGGGTTCTCATTGGTTGGGTTGGTTGAGTCCTAGTTGGTTTGCATGCTTTAGATGCATTTTCTTGCCATGATATACTTCTCATAGATGAGTTAGTTTGGTGGAGTGGTGATTGATATGCATGTCTTGGGTTGCTTAAGAGTTAATTATGTGATTCAACCCTCTTTACCTAGTTCACTTACCTTTCATGTCCTTCTAGGTGCATAGGCGTCATTGCATTTACCTTTTAGGCAAGTTAATCATTTGAAATCCCTTACATAATCTTTCTAGTTAGTCCTTACTTGAAGAGTGGTAGAATCTTACTTGGTTTGTGACTATTGACTCTAATGTCCTAGGTTTTGATGAAGGGAGTATAAGTGCTTTCTTAGAGTTGGTTTTTCCTTGTTGTAGATGAAACATTTTGAGTCATTTGAATATGTGGTTGAGTTATTGAGGAGGGGAAAGTCATATGTGAAATCTTTAAGACCCCTTTGGTGTATTTTGGGTGAATTTTAAAACTTTATATTTGCCATGAAACATTTGATCATAAAACTATAATAGCTATGCGAGGGTTGTTTGGGACCATTTGAAGGTAAAATCTAATTTGGAACCTTGGTCATGGTATTTGTCTTCATCCTGGACTCTCCTTTTTGCTCTATAAGACCTTTGAGTTTATCTATACATCTCCAAACAACCATATAACTCTCAAAACCATCATAAAACCCTTAAAATAGTCCCAAAGGGCCTTTGTCACTAACATTTTGAATTCCTAATGAAAGGGAAAGTGATTCTACAACCATAGTTTGAAACCACCCCCTTAAATATTAGCATTATTGATCTCCATTGTAGGATACCCTTTTAGTTGCAAGGGTTTTAGTATTTATTTATATATTAAGTTTGGAGTTAAAATTAATAGTCTATGTCTTTGCTTAAACTTTGGTTTACCTGTCATCATCCTTGCTAGTTGTTTGATCTTATATTACAGCTATAAGAACCTAGTTTTGGCATCTACTTTCCTTTGATACAAGGACCACACATGTAGTATAAACTCAAGGGACTTTTTACATCCGTTACAAGTGTATATGGCTTGACTTTCTATAATAATGTTGGAAGCTTCTTAAAATGACATTAGGTCTTAGGTTTTATCACCCATATGGATTGTGTTTTTAATGATTCACCTATTTTGATCCATTACAAAGTCTCATATATTCATGGTTTAGTAGTCAACATACAATAATGGATTGATTTTAACATGAAGAAGCTAGACAAAGGTTAGGTCTGTAATAGCTTCAAGGTTTTGAAAGAGTCTTATTTTCTTTTGTATGAGCTCAATATGTTATGATTTCATGGTAAGATATAATTCTTTCTTTTGATTGATTGTAGGGCTAGATGGCATTAGTGTTATGCAGTCACCTTAATGGCAAGAGTGGTCAAGGTGTTTCAATATCACAACCATAGAGATAGCTATGAGGGTGAAGGGATAAAACCCTAGGTGTTTTGGTTTGCTATAGTGTTGCAACACTATCCTAATAATCGAAGATCCTTCAACCCTGTACTAATAATTAAGGATAGTTATGTGTGTCCTATTACACCAAGGTTTGTTAGTTATTATCCGAGGACAATTAGTAGACTTTTTTGCAAAGATGAGAGTACTCATCTAAGAGGAGAGTATCACTATCATAGTGGCAAGGTCACTGCCACCAATCAAGAGGATGATCATGTGAAAACATGGGGTATAAAAGACAAATATTCAAGGATATATACCCTCTTGGACTAACAAAACTGTCATCACAACCCTATTGTAGGAATCCATTGTCCTTATCCAAGGGTTATCACATATGCAATTTTTTTCATAAAGGACAAGAGTATAGTCTCAATACTTAAGATCTAGGTTTGCATTTAATATTAGGAAGTTGCTCTATTTAATGAACCTTATCATTTCACAAAGACTATCACACCAGATGTGAGAAGATTAGTGTGAATAGAGGTAACCTTGTCACCATATACTAGTGCTTAAGATACAATTACTCCCCATGCAAATCCTAGGATAGTCACTCTCATGCGAGATATTTATGTATTGGAGAGAATATGCCTATAATAGTCCTATTTACAAAAGATAGTTATTATGGATTTGTGGGATGGTCTCATGGATGTGAATAGTAATTAGGTGCATAAAGTGTTGGAAGACTACCATGCAATAAATTGTTATAAACAAATGTGATAAAGGATTGTCATGTCTTATTGAAATGCTATTATAAGGTGAAATTGAAGACAACCATAGGACATGTTAGAAAATAACTATGATAAACTTTAGGGACTATACCGAGTTGATAATGTGGGTCAGATAGATGTCAAAATCACCTAAAGAGCATTAAGGGACAACTATTCATCATTTAAACTTTGTCACATCAACATATGAGTATAAAGGATAGTTAAAATTTATTTGGACTGTCACATGAGGTTGAAAACTCTATCACACTCCTAGAAAGGTATTGTTGTAGCCTATTGAGGTTGTTATATGAGCCCAAGGAACTTATAATTATGCCTAGGGTGGTCATGTGGGAAGGTGAGGAATTGTGATCTTGTATGAACAATAAGTTAGGTGATCATATACTTGCTATATCAAGTGATGACTGAAACAAATTGACAAAACCCAAACAATATTGTTACATAATGGGAAATGTTGTCATGTTACAAGAAAGTAGTCATAGGTCATCATGTCACCTAAATCACTATCATTACTAAATACACTAGAATTATCATCAACAAACATCAACAAGGAAGTCTAAAAGACATATCAACTCAAATGGAGAATGAGGGCAATTATCAAGGTCTCATAGAAGTAGTTTTGTTGAAGGTTGTGAGAGGAAATTCATATGAAGGGACTAAGGGCTATCATGGAGATAGTCAACAATACTAAACTTACTTGTTTAAATGGATTCATGGATTTGACATATCCAAGAGACCTATCAACCATGTCTAAGAGATCATCGTAGTAACATCTAGAACACTGACATATCAAGCACAAACTACTATATAAGTATCAATAGGCTTGTCGAATGACTATTATATCATCATGTCTCAATAAAGAACTCCCATATAGATGAGAAAAATGTTCCTTGTAGAATGAGCCACAAGGCTATATCATGTTAATATGGTCATGTGGTAGGATGAATATGAAATGGTAAATGGATAAATGAGATACTAGGACTATCATATAATTAGATCCACTATCATATCATTAGATCCTATTACAATGTATAGAGAACAACCAATAAAATTAAGACGTCTCAATGTTATTGAAGACTACCATGATAGGATTGTTACACTAGTCATAATGGTAGTTTTGTTGAAGGGATAGTCCTTGTATTCCAACTAGTTGTTTCAAAAGTAGTCATAACAAGGTTAGGATGGTATTAAACTCCTTGAATTATGTCATGAAAGGATTGTCTTGAGAGAGTCATGACTACTATCAAATATTGTGGGAGAGAATTACCAAAGTCATGTCATTAGTTGCCACTACATATTAACATGTTGCTTAAACGTAAGGTCTTAAGTCAACCTTGAGGACAACTATATCAATCCTAGTGGAATCAGGTATAGTCATAAATAAAGGGACTCTCATAAACCCCTTGTTCAAGGTAACCATGGACATTGAAAGTACAATAAGACTATCATCTAAACATCAAAGTCTAGAGTTCAAAGACTATTAGAATTGTTATAACCTTGTTGTCTTAGGGTCCTATAATTGTCATAGGGATAAATCCATGCATGTTACTCATGGATTTTGATTTGTGGTAAGTTGTATCTATGGAAACATCATGATTTTAGAACCCTATGAATGTTCCAAATTTGATGTTGTATCACCATGGAAACATCATAAATTTAGAATCCTATGAGATGTATGCATTATTTTACTTGCAAGATTGGAGCAAGAAGTTGTCAACAAGGTGGAAAATGAAGTCTTGAAACTAAAATAAGTACCAAAATGCTACTTATATACTTGATTTCAAGCCTTAATAGCTATTGTTACAACATTTTAGAGGTCTCTATTTGCTAGTTTAGGTTGGAAATGATTTGAAGAAGGATAGATAATTACTAAGATAATGAGAAAATGAATAATAGGTCTTGATGATGAACCAATCCCCTACATCTACATAGTAATATGCATACCTAAGATAGGAAGACTAGTTGTGGTATATGGGGGTTTGAAGAAGTTTATATAACTATTCATGCCTTCCTGGTGTAGATGGGGACCGAGAAACCCAAAAAGGATCACCAATCCTTGTAGCCTTCATGCTCAAAAAACACACATTTCTACACAATGAAATTAAATACATAACAAAATTAAGATTTGGATCAATTTATTGGATGCCTATAGCAGTAAACAACATAAATGACAAATATTTTAAATTCTACAACAAAATGCATCAGCTCTTGTAGCCAATAAATCCTCTCACTACATAGCTTCACACAACCATTTTCCTCATTACAATACACCTTTCAAACTATAGGGTTTACACTCATTTTCAAAACTCTATTATATTGAGTCACCTTCCCTCTCTTAACTCATTCATTTCCTATTGCTAGAGACCTTTACTCTTGAACAAAGGCATTCCACTCTACTCACCTTCCAACATACTCTCTAACATCTAAGAGTTAGCCTCCTTCCTTATCAACCTCCTTTCTCTCTCTTTTATTTTTATCTTTTTATCTTTTTAATCTGTTTGAATCCCTCCAATTGTTCTACCAAACCATCGATTCAGTTGGATGCCACATTGTTGAAACTTGGACATGTAGGTTCTGTAGAAGTGGAATAGCCTAGAAATAATTGAGAAAACAACAATGAAACCCAACATAGACAAGAAACCTCTAGGAAAGTCATGGCAAAATGAAAGGACATCAAAACTAAATGAAATCAATTTTAGTTGACTGTCAAAGTTCTGGGGGTCGCCAAAATTTTAGAAAATCAAATGAGATTGATTAGTTGCCTACGAAAAACCTTTAATTGATTTATGTTGCTGGAAAAAGACAACAATAAGCCCTTACAAAAATAGAATGAAAGTTCTTTGGTAGTTTTAAAGGATAAAATCATATCTTTGCAATATATTTGCCTAGTCACATTCCAACTCAACACATAGAGGATTAAATAACATTAGATATCTTATCTCCATCACAACTACTCAAAATGGAGACTCTTGGCAACATTAAAACTTGTCAATATAACAAAATAGCTTATGTCACCTTATGACATGTTGTAAATCAGCACTTATAGGTTCCTATAGCTAGTTTGTTGCAACCTGAATGTATGAAAGACAAACCTAAACACAATTTAGAATTGACTAAAGCAACACTTGCTTTAATTCTAGATAGGATTGAAAAGGATTTAGAATAGAAATCACACTAAAAACTTTTTGAAACAAACTACACATGGCCCTATAGTAGATTATACACAGTCCTCATATATCTATAATGTTGAGTGCACAAAACAACTGAGGGGGGGGTGAATCAGTTGTATCAAAAATTTAAGCCTTCACAAACATAATCACATCCACATCAATTCACTTAAACCTTAATTCTGTTATGAAGATTAAACATGAAAAACAAATAACAAAAACTTAATCACATCAACACCATGCACAAGAGAACACTAGAATTTTAAGTGGAAAACCCTAAAAGGGAAAAACCATGGTGAGGATTAGCTCACAATATAATGTAGTATCAATACCAAATTACAAAGAGGCTCACTGCCAAAGGGTGGCTCACCTCTAAGGGGTGGCTCATTGCCAAGGGGTGGCTCACTGCCATGAATTAATATGATAGCATCTACCACTTGCCTGAGTTCAGTTCCAATGAAGCACAATACATATCACCTTTGCTGCCTCACAACACAAACACTTTCATCTTCACATCTTCGCACTCACTCACACTACATAAGGATTCATTACATTTATTTATACCAATCATCAACCTTGGATCATACATCAAGGTAGGTAATACATTCTACAAGCTTTGGAACAGTCTTCAAGGTAACAAAACATACACAATTCAAATTAGGTCTGGACCTAAACATTCTTGTGAAGCAAAGGAATGAAGGTAGAACATTTCATAACTTACTTTAGACCTAAATACATCTTCACATGCTTCAACATGCTTCCAAAATCCATGAAGCACATCCGCAAAGAGTGTAAACAACCAGGTCAACCAAAACTGGTGTTAACACTGAGATCTTTAAGCACACGCTTCCAAGAGCACAACCATAACTTGTGGACCAAGAACAAGCCTTTACCACAATCTGGAGACATCCATGAACAACATAAAATCACCTGGGAGCCAACAAATCCAGCTACAACAAGTTTCACTTGAAGACAACAAATCTCACTTGAAGACAACTTAGGATCAACACTGCTAAGCTCTGCTACTCAATAACTTGCTTTCCGGAGTACCAAATCACAAATCCTTTGGAATGAAGATAACTAAGAACCTTATAAACATATGTCCATAACCGCATCACCTAAAACTACTCTGCGGATAAATGTGGAGCAAAATACTTTCTCCTAGACACCTCTGCACAACCCAGAAACTCTATCAATTACAGTCTTCAAACTGTTGAACATAACTTCTACTGCATAGGGATTCAGACCACCAAATTCTAGATTTAGCATCTTCAAACACTTCTCTAAAACATATCCAAATCTCACACTCCGTTCTTTAACACAGAAGAAATGCGGAGCAAAAAATCAGATAGTATCTTGTAAGCCAGAATACTCTGCAACACACTGTTTCCTTTGGAGAGTAAATTTTCTCAAAAGCACTTGGAGACTCAGCAACAAGAGCACTATACCAACATCATCAGCACTTTTATAAGGCATTCAAATCACTTTAACATGACAACTCAATCAGGCAACAAACAACAATAACAGAAGACATAGTTGACACCAATGACAACCTAAGCATGTTGACATCAATGACAACACCAGTTAGCACATACTTGGAACATATAACACATAGTCTTCCTGAAGTAGAAATAACATAGTTCTCCTGAAGTAGAAATAACATAGTTCTAATGCCTTTTAGCTGAATAACATATTAACTCAATTAAACTATATTGAAGCATCGTGGAGATGATTTGGAACATCCCAAAGATAGTTTGTAGCATAGTCACAAGTCTAATGCCCACTAGAGTCATTAAAATCTTTATTTAAAGCACCTCTTGAGAAGCAAGATGGAAAAGCTACAAAGCATCAAAAAGCACCAAAAATGGAAACAAAATTGGAAAATCAAAGTGATTTGGAATTGCATGTGAACTTGGATGCTCCTGCATCAAACATGTCGGGTAAGAAGTTTGTGAACATGGCTACAAAATGGAGTTGAATGGTTGAACCACCCTTCCAAATAGTAGAATATTTGTAGCATACTCCAATTCTATCATAGGTACCATAAAATTTATTTCTTCTCCTTTTCCAACATCTACCTAGAACTCTTCCTATCTTCATCTACCAAATCTGCTCACTAATCTCTCTTTCACTTGTGAACTTATGTCCACCATAGACTAACCTCCTCATCCAAATGATCTTTCCTCTCTTCTCTTCTTTTATAGGATTCAACCCACCACAATCTGACCAACTCCATGAAAATTATTTCCACTCTCTTGTCACTATCTCCCCTGTACTCAACTCATTACAACAAATATTATTAAAATTAAACAATTTCATAATCAACTCTATTTTCTCTTCATCCACTTCTCTTGCATACAAATCAACACTATTCACATTATGGAAATAAAAAATTTCCATCTCTTCTTCCTCATACTCTCCTTCCTCTACTCTTACCATTTTAGCTATACATAAGTCAACATCATTAATAATATTAAAGTCAAATAATTTCAGCACCACCTCTTCTTCTCTTTCCACTTCTTCATCCTTATCTTCTTCCTTATCCTCCTCTTTTATACTTAGCTATATCATATCAATTAATGTCATTATGTCCTTAAAAGGACCAACCACTACTAGAATCTCATTCTTCCTTGCTTTTCCAACCTTTCCTTCTTCACTATCCTCTACTGCAATATCTTCTCCTATTACTATTATATCAGTTCCAATACATAGGGACTCCACTCCTACATCCTTATTCTCTTTCATCAATTGTTCCATGCCTTTTAAAATACATGCTGCTTCAACAACCTCCTCTTTTTCTTCATCAATGACATAAACATGATACTCTACTTTATCTCCTTCTTTACATGTACAAAAACTAATAGAAAAATTATGGGACTTAGCTTCTCCCATCTACCTTTCTTCTTTCTTTGCAATAATCTGCAATCCTCTATTAACTCCTTAGGTTCATCTGATAAATATCCTTCTAGTATCCTATTTATTTTTCTCATCTCTTCTCTCAATAGGAGATTATCCTAATCTTCACCAATTTTCTTATGAAATATGGGGCCCTCAAAGTCCATCATCTCAGCTTCCAAACCTCCTTTATCTTCCTCACTTCCTGCAAACAAAATAATGTTAGATAAAATATGGCCTTTAGCATTACCCTTCTTATTTTCCATTTCATCCAACTTCTCATCTACAACCTTTTCATTTACAATTTTTGCAACTCTTCCTTCACCTGCAATCTTCTCAATTTCAATAGCTGATTTAAAAATTAGTCCATATCTTTCTTCTTTTGATCTATCATCTACTTGACATAATTCAAGCCATTCTCTCTACTGCTGCAATCTATGATATTAAATCATTTTCTTCATCTTCTTCAACTCCACACTCTTTAACTAAAATTCTAAACTCCTCTCTCTTAGATTACTCAAAAATATTTTCATCAAATCTAGGGTCTATAGTGACCACTCTCTTTTCCTTTACCTCTTCTTTCCTTATCTCTTTCATCTTCTCTTATTTTCTTACTCTATTTACAATTGTGTGGGATTCTCCCACATCACCTATTTCCATGCAACCTCTACCAAAAGGCTATACTAGTTCTCTTCTTCATTTCTCTTCTCACTATCCTCTTCCAAAAGGATCTCCTTCTTTTTAGTCCTCTCTATTTCAAGACAATCACTCAAATCTTCTCCTTCTTCTAGGTAGAAATGTTTTATCTCTCTTTCATCCCACTCATCATTTTCTTCATCCTTCACCATGCCATTTACATGACATTATTCATCATATATACTTTTATCTACTTTAGCTTCTTTATACTTCTTAATCTCCAATGCATCCAATCTTGATTGGATTTTTCTCAACTCTTTAAGAGCACTATCTATATGAATCCTTTTATATTGCTCCATAAACACAAACTTAATTGGTCTCTTCATGACCATCCCTATACTCTTTCATGAATACATTTCTCACATACATACAATCTCACACTGCAACCTACAAATTCTAGAGATTCATAACTTTCTCCCTGTAGTCACAATAATCTATTTGCAACAAATTGCTAGAGCATAAATCCCTTTGTAGTTATATGACTCTACCTACACCAAATTTAACAAACTTCTAGCAATAAATCTTTTATCCAACTCTCATGTGTCCTTCTCAAAATCTCTACAGTTACAAGCCTCCTCTATCACCTACAACAAATTTTCCTGGAGCTAAAACACCTTTGTAGTTACAGGACTTCCATACCTGCAACAAAATTTCCTAGAGCTCAAAGCCCTCTATAGTTACAGGACTTCTATACCTATAACAATTTTTGTTTCTAGAGTCTTTTAAGACACCTTCTAGCTTAAATCTTTACTCAATTCACTTCATGCAATATTTCCAACATACTAAAGAGAACGTGTGTCTCAAATTACTGCTTGAACCTTATGCTATCTTTGGTCATCGGCCACACTGAAGCTATCGACAGATCTTGGTAATGTTACACCGATAGTTGTGTTCACATCGATAAAGGAACAAGCTATCAGGCATACTTTCACTATCGGGGAGAGTGAGAAGCCTGTGGCCGATATGCATGGTTTCACCGATGACTTATGTCTATCGGCATAAGGTTGGGCATCGGCCAATATCTTGGTAGTCGCTCCGAAGTGAATGGTCACCCCGATGGACGTTGGCGAAGCATTGGGCATCGGCGTGAGAACCTTCATCGGCACAGTGTAAGGTGTTTGGGCTAATGGCAGAGATCACTCCGATGAAGGGCGGTGAACTTGGGGATTGCAGAGACTATGTGTTATCGGTGAAGGAAGCAATCCGATCACCGATGGAGCGGGCTAGGCCGATGGGTTTTTGGTTTGGTATCATCGGCAACAAAATTGTCGATGATAGTATAATCGAGTCATTGGCCATATAAACCACAGAGACGTTTGCGACCTGATGCATGTGGGACTAAAGGTCTCGCTGGAATGTGAACTGTTGTGACGGTTGGAAGGCAGCGACATTGGATCATTTGAGATCATCAGTTAGGGCAAAAATAGTGTAACAGTTTTTTGCTCTTGGAAACTGATAATATAATCTTATCGGCTGACATCGATAATGATTGATGAAGAGTTTAAATTACATAGTTTTATTCTATAAATATACAGATGCAATGAACGGTGTGGTGTAGTTGTTGAGGATCGATACCTGAGCAAAAGAGCTGGGCATCTTTATTGTAATTTGTTAGATTACTGTAATAAAGAAAGCTTCTATTGTGGTGGTGGGTTTTTTACCTAAAAGGGTTTTCCCACATAAATCTAGTGTCGTTCTTTGTTGTCTAGAATGTGCATTTTGTTTATCTGGTGTATTTATCTGTGGTGTTTTGAATTGCAAGTTACCTGCCTGTGTTATCCCCTTTGAATTAACATTAGGGAAGTTGTATTCCGCACCTCTGTTGTCCTTACAAGTGGTATTTGAGAGTTGGCCCATTGTGTTATCCTTGTTGGTAGGTTGGGTTTTTTGTGTTAGTTCAGAAAGTGGGAGTTCTGTAAAGGTCTATTCTGTTAAATAAGATGGCAAGTACATTAGGAAAAATAGACATTGAAAAGTTCAATGGCACAAACTTTGAGTTGTGGAAGATTAAGGTTGAAGATTTGCTGGTTGATAGAGATCTTTGGATTGCTGTGTCTGGGGTTAAACCTGCAAGCATGAAGCAAGAAGATTGGGACCTAGTTGACAGGAAAGCCAGAGGACTGATAAGATTAAGTCTTGCAGATTCTGTTCTATTGAATGTCCATGAAGAGAAGTCAGCCAAAGATTTGTCGAAGAAGTTGGGAGATATTTACCAAAGCAAGTCCTTGGTGAATAAATTGTTCCTCAGAAAGAAGTTGTATTCTCTAAAGATGGATGAAGGTGCATCTATAGCAGACCATCTAAACACTTTTAATCTGATTGTTGCACAGTTGACGTCTGTAGGTGTAAAAATAGAAGAGGAAGATCGCTGTATGCTTCTATTGTGTTCCTTACCTGACTCTTGGGATCATCTTATGATGGCTATTAGAAGTACAACAACCACGTTTACAACTGAAGCGGTTGTTACCTCTTTGTTATCTGAAGAGATGCGGAGGAAATCTTCTGAGACAGCCAAAGAGGCTCTATCTGTTCGAGGTAGATCAAAGGAAAGAAGCAAGAAGAAGGACAACAAGTCTAAGTCCAAATCAGAGGGGAAATCAAAATCTCCTGGCACAAAGTCCAAGGTGAAGTGCTGGAATTGTGGGCAGAAAGGTCACATCAGAAGAGACTGCAAAGAGGAGAAAAAGAAGAAGAAGAACTCTTCTGACAACGATTCTTCTCAGAGTGATGCTGATGCCTTCATTGCTGCCTTGGCAACGCTTGCATCTGAAGATGTGTGGCTGGTGGATTCAGGAGCATCTTTTCATATGACATCTCATAGAGAGTGGTTCACAAAGTATGAACCATATGCTGGTGGGAAGGTGTTCCTGGCAAGTGATTCGACACTGGAAATTGTTGGCCAAGGAAGAGTCAGAATCCAGTTCCTGGATGGCAGAATAAAGGGAATGAATGGAGTTTTACACATACCAGGTCTAGCTCAAAATTTACTTTCTGTTAGTAAGCTTAATGATGTTGGTGTGCAAGTTACTTTTGTGAATGGTGGCTGTAAAATGACTAGAGGGTCTATTGTACTGGCAAAGGGTGAACGCATTGGAACTCTATATAGGTTAGATGCTAAACCAGTGTGCTGTAATAGTGTCTCTGTAAAATCTGAAAAAGCTACTATTGTAACACATGATGCAAACTCTATGGAAGTTAAACTTCCTGCAGAGAAAATAATGCTCTGGCATCATAGACTTGGTCACATAGGTGAAAAAGGTTTAAAAACCTTGAAGAACAAAACCCTGGTAGATGGACTGACTGATTGTAATCTGGAGTTCGATTTCTGCGAACATTGTATATATGGAAAACAGAACCGTGTTTCTTTTTACTCCAGTTCTCATAAATCTTTTGGTATTCTAGACTATGTACATTCTGATGTTTTTGGTCCAGTTGATGTTCCTTCTCTATCTAAATCAAGATTCTACGTATCGTTTATTGATGATTATTCAAGGAGGGCTTTTGTATTTTTTTTGAAAAATAAATCAGAAGTGTTCAGTCGGTTTAAAGAATTTAAAACTCTTGTGGAAAATCAGACTGGTAAAAAAATAAAATGCTTGAGAACAGATAACAGTGGTGAATATTGCAATGCGGATTTTGATAAGTATTGTGTAGATCATGGTATAAAAAGGCACAAAACTACACCTTATACTCCACAGCAAAATGGAGTTGCTGAAAGGTTGAATCGGTCATTGATGGAGAAAGCAAGAAGTATGTTGAGTTATGCTGGTCTTGAACAAAGGTTCTGCGCTGAAGTAGTTGCTATAGCTTGTTACTTGTTGAATCATTCTCCTACTTCGGCATTGGTTGATAAGACGCCTATGGAAGCGTGGTCTAGAAAGAAGCCCTCTCTAAGACATCTTCGTGTCTTTGGCTGTGAGGCATATGCTCATATTCCTAAGGTAAAAAGGTCTAAGTTGGATTACAAGGCAGTCAAATGTATCTTTATTAGCTATGGAGTTGGTGTTAAAGGATACAAGCTTTGGAACCCTAAAACTGAAAAAGTAATTTACAGCAGGAATGTAATTTTTAGAGAGCTGAAAACTTTGGTTATTGATCCTCAGCCAGAGAAGATAGAAAAGAAGAAAGAAAAGAGTGTTGTTACTATTCCTCTGACCCTTGTAAAAGAGTAACAACAAGCACCAAGTGTAGATAATTCAGATGAGAGTTCTAGTAGCTCCAAAGATTCTGATCCAGAGCAAGAACCTGAATCTGCACCTCAGCCATTGAGGAGGTCTACACGTGAAAGGAGACAACCAGATAGGTATGGATTTTCAGTACTTGATTCAAGTTGTGCCTATGCTTTGCTTACGAATACTGATGAACCTGGGACTGTGAGAGAAGCTATTAGTTTATCCGATTCAGATTCTTGGTTGGAAGCCATGAATAATAAAATGTCATCATTGGAGAAAAATGGAACCTGGGATCTGGTGCCCTTGCCTGAAGGTAGAAAACCTGTGGGCTGTAAGTGGGTATTTAAAAAGAAATATGGTCTAGATGGTAGTATTGACAAATACAAGGCAAGACTGGTTGCTAAGGGGTATTCCCAAAAGGAAGGTATTGATTATGGAGAAATCTTTTCTCCTGTAGCTAAGCTGACAGCCATTAGATTTATGTTGTCACTTGCAACAGCATATGATTTTGAAATTGAGCAGATGGATGTGACAACAACATTTCTTCATGGGGACCTTGAAGAAGAAATTTATATGTCCCAGCCAGAGCATTTTGTGGAAAAAGGTAAAGAACATCTGGTATGTAAACTTAAAAAGTCTCTTTATGGTTTGAAGCAATCTCCCAGAATGTGGTATCAAAAATTTGATACGTATGTTTTATCTTTGGGATATGTGAGATCTAAATCTGATCACTGTGTTTATTATAAAACTAATGGTGATTGAATTCTTATAATTGCATTGTATGTGGATGACATGTTCTTCATTGGCAATGGTAAGGGAATGATCTCAGAATTAAAATCTTAGTTGTCCTTGAAATTTGAAATGAAGAATCTTGGGGCAGCGAAATACATTCTGGGAATGGAAATCAAAAGAGACAGATCTAAGAGAAAGCTTTGGCTCAGCCAGAGCAAGTATATTACTAATGTTCTTGATAAGTTTAATATGTCTGATTCTAAACAGTTAGTTGTTCCAGTGATGCAGTGAACGAAACTATCTGTTGAAGATTGTCCAGAATCTTCGAATGAAATTGATGACATGAAAAGAGTGCCCTATGCAAGTGCTATTGGCAGTTTAATGTATGCAATGGTCTGTACCAGACCAGACATTGCCCAAGCAGTGAGAGTTTTGAGCCGGTTTATGGCGAATCCAGGCAGATCACATTGGGATGCTATGAAAAGAGTTATGAGGTATTTGAAGGGAACTTCAGACTATTCTATTTGCTATCATGGAAACTCAGGTGGATCTCAGAGGTCTATAAGCATTCAGGGTTATGCTGATTCTGATTGGGCAGGGGACATTGACAGTAGAAGATCCACTAGTGGATATGTATTCACATTAAATGGTGGTGCTATCAGTTGGATGAGCAAGCGGCAGGCTGTAATCGCTTTGTCCACAATAGAGGTAGAGTACATGGTAGCTACTCGTGCATGCCAAGAAGCCATTTGGTTGAAGAGGTTGTGTTCTGATGTTGGTTTTACTACAGGGCAGATACAAATTCACTGTGACAGTCAAAGTGCTATATGTTTGGCAAAGAATCCTACATTTCATGCTAGGACAAAACATGTTGATGTCCAATATCACTTTGTTCGTGATATGGTGGAAGACAGGAAGGTGAAGCTGGAAAAGGTTGACACTTTGGAAAATGTTGCTGATGCCTTAAGTAAACCAGTGAGTACGGCCAAGTTCAAATGGTGTTCAGATGGAATGGGTCTTTGGGTCCATAATTCTTAGTAACTAAGTGAGGATTAAGAGGTAGCAGTAATCTCTTTGACAAGTGGGAGATTGAAGAGAATGTGTATCTCAAATTACTGCTTGAACCTTATGCTATCTTTGGTCATCAGCCACACTGAAGCTATCAACAGATCTTGGTAATGTTACACTGATAGTTGTGTTCACATCGATAAAGGAACAAGCTATCTGGCAGACTTTCACTATCAGCAAGAGTGAGAAGCCTGTGGCCGATATGCATGGTTTCATCGATGACTTATGTCTATCGGCATAAGGTTGGGCATCGACCAAGATCTTGGTAGTCACTCTGAAGTGAATGGTCACCCTGATGGACGTTGGCGAAGCATTGGGCATCGGCGTGAGAACCTTCATCGGCGCAGTGTAAGGTGTTTGGGCCGATGGCAGAGATCACTCCGATGAAGGGCGGTGAACTTGGGGATCGCAGAGACTATGTGTTATCGGTGAGGGAAGCAATCCGATCACCGATGGAGTGGGCTAGGCCGATGGGTTTTTGGTTTGGTATCGTCAGCAACAAAATTGCCGACGATAGTATAATCGAGTCATTAGCCATATAAACCGCAAAAACGTCTACGACTTGATGCATGTGGGACTAAAGGTCTCACTGGAATGTGAACCATTGCAACGGTTGGAAGGTAGCAACGTTGGATCATTTGAGATGATCAGTTAAGGCAAAAATAGTGTAACAATTTTTTGCTTTTGGAAACTGATAATATAATCTTATCGACCGACATCAATAATGATTGATGAAGAGTAAAAATTACACAGTTTTATTCTGTAAATATACAGATGCAATGAATGGTGTAGTGTAGTTGTTGAGGATCGATACCTGAGCAAAAGAGCTGGGCATCTTTATTGTAATTTGTTAGATTACTGTAATAAAGAAAGCTTCTATTGTGGTGGTGGGTTTTTTACCTGAAAGGGTTTTCCCATGTAAATCTGGTGTCGTTCTTTGTTGTCTAGAATGTGCATTTTGTTTATCTGGTGTATTCATCTGTGGTGTTTTGAATTGCAAGTTACCTGTCTGCGTTATCCCCTTTGAATTAACATTAGGGAAGCTGTATTCTGCACCTCTGCTTTCCTTACACATACATCATAATAAAAATAATTTTGCTAACATATCATGATCTCCTCACCTAATTTCCCAATGAGTAACCCACTCTAATACCTCTTGGTGTAGATAGGGACTAAGAAACCCGAAAAGGTTCGTCGATCCCTGCAACCTTCACACTTAAAACACACAATTTCTACACAACAAAATCAAATACATAAAAAAAATTAAGATATGCATCAATTTATTGGTTGTCTACAATAGCAAACAACATAAATGACAAATATTTTAAATGCTACAACAAAATGCATCAGCTCTTGTAGCCAATAACTCCTCTAACTACATAGCTTCACATAACGGGTCTCCTCATTACAATACCCCCTTCATACTATGGGGTTTACACTCATTTTCAAAACTATGTTATACAAAGTTTACCTTCCCTCTCTTAACTTGTTCTCAAGTTAGAAATGAAGGCAACAACTGCCCAAATGGAAATCTGATTACAATATGTTTATGATCTTAAAGCAGTGCAATATGAACAAAGATTGCATATGGAAATGAAATTACAACACAGGAATAAACACCATAGAAGAAATGAACACATAACACAATATGTAATGTGGAGAAAACCCTTTTGGGTAAAAAACTCCACCAAGAAAAAAGGCTCAAGTTGTATTATCTTCAAAATCTAAAATGCATAATACATGCACTTCCTTTGTCTCTCCAACCTTCAATCCAGCAAAACTTATGTACAAGAAAACTATGATATCTAAGATATACATAACACATACAAGGCACTATATTTATAGAGGTATTTCACTCCCCAAACTAGGCATCCACTTTCTCTCTCCTTGGATACTCCAACATGCAATATTAAATGACCTCTTACATGCTCATGCCACATGTCAATAGTCAACCATGCAAACTTGGGCTCCCACGGACAAGAATAGGCACTTACAAGGTAATAAATGATGTCATAACCGTCATAGATTCTATCATAACACCCCTTGAATGGTATCTTTCCAATATGGGTGCCTAGAGCTAAGTATAGCAACTTACAATCAATAAGTATCCGTCATAAGTTGTCATATTGTCATAGAATCTTATGACAACTTACATCTGTCATAGGTTCTCTTACAAACTCTTATCAACTTTATGACGGGTCTAATAACTACCAAAAATAGTAGATTCCTCCAAGGTGGTACCCACCCTTAATTAATCTTGATTTTTACAATTACCATCAGTAAATGTTACTCCATAACTATCCCCGGTAACTCTGGAACTTACTGATGCAGTAACTCTATAATTATCATTCCCGGTAAATAATTTATACCACTACCAGTAAAACTTGTACATCCCTTATGGGTGATTTACAAACAATATTAGGAATAATAATTACAAGGATTTACAAGGTTAATGACACCTAAATCCTAAAATTCTCTCACTTGACATTATACATTGTAAATACCAATAGGAAAACATAAAACAACTAAGTACAAGAAACAAAGCCCATGGTCCCCTTGCACCAAGTAAACTTCTCTGTGTTCACAGGTTTGGTCAAAGCATCTGCAAGATTCTCCTGAGTGTCTACCTTCTTCAGCTCAATCTGTCCACTTGCAACCATTTCTTGAACAAAGTGATATTGTACATCAACATGCTTAAAGTCAGAGTATGATACATACGATTCTTGGCCAAACAAATAATACTCTGGCTATCACAACTAATATGAATGACCTTGCAATCAAAACCAATACCTGTACATAATATTCTCAACCAAAATGCCTCCTTAGAGACATGGGTAGCAGCCATATACTTTGCTTCGGTGGTGGACAAAACAATCGTGGGCTACCTTTTGCTCATCCAACTCACTGCTCCTCCAAACAAAGTAAACACATAGCCATTAGTGGACCTCTAACTATCTAAGTCACCTGCCCAATCTGCATCAACAAAACCATGTATGTCCAATGTCTTTTCCACATTGTTAGTACTAGAATAAACCAAATAGTAATCAAAAGTACCAGCTAAATATTTAAATACCTTCTCACATAATTCTAATGCTATCTACCAAGGTTAGATATTAACCTGCTCAAAACTTCCACTGCTTGGGAAATATCTAGCCTATTACAAATCATTGCATACATTAAACTCCCTACAACACTAGCATATGGCATATTAGTCATATCCTCAAAATCATCCTCATTCTTTGGACACATGTCTAATGAAATCTTAGTACCATTGGGCAAAAGAATTCTAACTGGGTTACAATCCTACATGCTAGATCTCTACAAAATGGTATTCATATACTTACTTTGAGATAAGAAAAGCTTTTTGTTACCTCTATCCCTTCTAATCTCAATACCCAGAATATACCTAGATGCTCCAAGATCCTTCATCTCAAATGCACTTGAAAGTTAGGCTTTCAATTCACTGATCATACCCTTAGTATTGCTGAAAAATAACATGTCATCAACATACAATGCAATGATCGGTATAGAATCATCAATACAATGAATGTACACACAGTGATCCTCCTCACTTCTAACAAAACCCAATTTCAAAACAAATGAATCAAACTTCTGGTACTACATTCTATGGGACTATTTCAGACCATAAATAGACCTTTTCAATTTGCAAACCCCATGTTGTTTCCCTTTTACCTCAAAACTTGTAGGTTGTTGCATGTAAATTTCTTCCTCAAGATCTCCATGCAAGAACACGGTCTTAACATCCATTTTCTGTTTTTCCCAATCAAAAGTTGCAGCAATGGATAAGAGAAATCTAATAGAAGTTAATTTAGCAACAAGAGAGAATATTTCACTGAAATCAACGCCCTCTCTCTGGGAGTAGCCCTTGGCTACCAATCTAGCCTTGTACTTTTCCAATGAACCATCTTCTCCAAACTTCTTCGTTAAGACCCACTTGCAACCTATGGCCTTTCTTCCTTTTGGCAAGCGAACAAGATCCCAGGTGTTGCAAGAGTCTAAATCCATCATCTCCTCTTGCATGGCTAACTGCCAAGACTCACTATCATCTACATGAATAGCTTCCCTATAGGATCTAGGCTCATTGCAGTACTCAATAAAGCAAATACACAACTGAAATCTAGTGGGCTATACCTGTCAACTAGATTTTGTTGTCTTGTTAAATAGGATTTTGTTGTAATATGCATTTTAATTTAGAATTCCTTTATTATTTTGTTATAATATTTTTATCAGTTTATGGATTTCATTTTAATCAAATATGAATAGTATTTCAATATGTACAAAATATACATTTAGTTGCTAAATGAGAAACTAAGCTCAATCTTTTTATTTCTATATACATCTTAAACTTATAAAACTTATGTTGAATATAGATTACACACACAAACTTGTAGGTATTCAATCAGATGTTGTGGGGCACAAATAGTTGTCATGTTCAATTTAAATCAAAAATTAAGTATACTTAAGAGATAACATACTTAGAACATACTTAAGTAGGTTGTTAGTTAGGTATGCCAATTTTGATTAAGTTGACAAGGCAAATTTTTGTAAATTAGAACATCTTATTGAATATGTATAAATTGTGAGTAAAAACTATGTTTAACATAGGTTCTAAAGCCTTCTTACACAAAATTTTCTAGTTCTAAATTTTGGGGTCATGACAAATATAGACACAAGGTCTAGATTATAGATTAAGTGAAACAAATAATATAATCATTTACACCTCATAGAGGTAGAGCCATTCATATTTTATTTATATCAATAGTCTTTACATCCAACTCTCATACCTCAAGCATAGATATGCACATCACATATGCTTGGGTGATTACACTTACAATCTCTTATACATCTATCTCTTCTCATTTAGTATATTTCATATATCTATACTACATTACATATGAGATATATTATAATGCTATAATAGCTTTTCAATGTGTAGAGAAGTGTCCCTAAGTTCAACTCTATATGACTATGATCATTAGGAGGTACCACAATGCAACATGTCATCTCATATTACTTGGAATTACACACTCAATTTACTAAGAAGTAAATGAACATGATTGTTTTTAACATTTGCATAATTACAAAGAAATAAAAGCATATCTTTAATGAATATTTTTCAACTTTGAAATTCAATATAATCAAAGATAATTCATAGTGAAAACATTTCACTTTACATTTACAAAAATGTTGCACTTGGGAAAAGAATTATTTTACATCATAAGTCACAGTATAAAGTGTATTGCATCTGGAATCTTGATATCTGTCAGTCAAGTCTCGGTGAGTCTTCTACTACAGAGGAAGAGTATCATCTGAGTGCTTTACCTCCAACCATAGACTGATAGTCCCCTGCACACCTTCCTTCCTGGGAGTGGCCCTATCCTTCACGAAGAGTATAGATATTGTTATGTCATAAAATGTCCCCTAGGACTTTTAGCTCTTGAGTCCCTTGTTTTGCATCTTGCATGTTCATTTTAACTCCTGAAACAAAATGGCTTGAAACCCATGTCAAATGGGGCTTGAGAGACATTGTGGCATTTGACCTTGCCTTAAAATGGGACCCAGGGGCTTGGGCGTGCATGCCCTAGTCTTGCCCTATTTTAGGCAGGTCCCAAATTTGAACATCGGTTATGTGACCATTAAAGGTGTCCCATGCCGACATCCTAAGTTTGAATTATGAAATTAAAGCGAGAATGCATATATAAGCATGTTAAGGATTCATTTGTAAACTAGAAGATGATTATGAACTTTTGGTGAACTTATGATTTTAGAGCATTCAAGGTATTCATTGTTGCAGAGTAGAATATTGTTGTTGTGTTTGTGATTGCAAATTTAGCTTCATCTTCTAATGTGTTGAAGGATTTTTATCTACATGTGAGCTACACCTCTGAGGTGATATCTATTTGTGTTGAATCAATCATTTATCAATTTGTTTTTGCCTCTATCATGCAGGGATACACACTCTTTATCAAACAACAGTGTTGGAGGGCTTAAATGTCTGGGGCTTGACTGAGGCAAGCTCCTAAACACCACAAGCCCCAACCACACTCCTTGTGACTACAAGTTATAGGTATCAGATTTCACAGAGTGGAGTTGTAGAGGAAGGTTGCAGAAGATAAGGATTCCCGATTTGGCGGAAAGAAGCAGTTTGGTGCACTGTCGGGGCTAGGGCACTAGTCATAAAGCCCTCTGAGGTTGTAGGTATAGAAATCTCTGTGACAGTGATAATCAACATCAAAATAGGTCTCAACACCCTGAAGAACATCCTACCTTGGGCTAGGGCGCTAGTCACAGTGCCCTCGGCGTCTACAGAGCCGAAAACAGACAGAACAATGATCATCAGTGTCAAAAGGAGTCCAGAACCCCCTGGAGAAAATACTGCATTGGGCTCAGGTGCTAGTCACGAAACCCCTGACTATTCAGATTCCCAAACTTCAAAAAATGGTCAGTAACTAATCTCTATCAACTATCTTTGTGTGTGATCATTTGTCGTAATTTATCTATTTGCTTACGATTTTACATAATTAGGGTTTTGAGCATACTTGAGCATTAAACTTATACATTAATTGAAAAATTCTAAATTTCCATATCATTACAAGTGACAAACAACATGTAGGTGAATCCTCTTGCAAAATTTGTGATTCAACTCGGTTAAATGTCCTTGAATGTGTGTAGTGAAAGGAGGATCTAACTATTTTCCATTATCCCCTTTTTCCTACATAACATTTTGGTGAACCCGTGTTTTATTTGAATTTTGCACCTTTCTGACTGTTCTACTTAACATTTACATTCATTCATTTAATTTTCATTTTATTGCATTTGAAAATTTACAAAAAAATTGAAAAAAATGAAAAATATTGGTATCCTAGGCTTGCATTTTTGCATAGTTTGTATTGATTGCATTGAATTTCATTTTATTTCTGATATTTTCATTAGATCTAATATAAATTACAGCAGTACATCATTTTATAATCATTTTCATTGCATTTGCATGCTTAAATTGTAGATTTTGCTTGAAATTGTGCATTTTTCATAAAACATAGTCTTTGCATTAGCTAGGGTTTGTAGTTAAAATCTTGTTTCAAATTTTATTACCCTTTTAAAAAAAATGCTCATTTAAATCTGATTTTGTTTATAGTGTTGCATTATTGTGTGTTTTTGCATTTTACATTGAAAATTTTGCATAGTTTAATGCCTTAATTTCACAATTAGGGTTTAAAATCCTTGCATTTTCACTAGATTTTGACTAACTTTCATATAGATTTGCATTATAGGCATGTTGTGAAGGATATTACTGCATTATCGGACTAATATTAAGGTTATTATTCGTTGGCCCTCATCTATTTCCTTACAACACCTTATCTTTTAGGCATTTGCATTAGAAAAAGTGAAAAAAATCAAGCATTTTAGGTCATAAACATACATAGTTTTGCACTTGTTCCTTACATAAATATTGAAAATATTTTAAAATTTGATCTTGCATTCATTTGAAAACATATACACATGGCTTATAATCACAACAATGATGCTAGGTTCCCTCCTAGGCCTTATTTAAAAAGGAGCCTTGAACCTGAAATAACATTTACACCTCATGATAAAACATTTGTAGACAATGAAGGGCCTCTTTACATTATCGTGAGTATTATGGAGATTATAGTGCATGTTACACTTATAGATCCTAATTGCATGAATAATGTGGTAATCAAAGATTTCCTTGTCGCACATAATTTGACACAAGATTCTTATGAACCTTCGGATTTAATGATTAAGACACACACTAGAGATTTTATGCCTACCTTTGGGAAAATATCCTTATTGGTTATGGTATATGATAGAGCATTAGATCAATTATTTGATGTTATCCCTTTATCTGACCTATTCTGCGTAAAACTAGGACACCCATGGTTAAAATCTATGAACACTGTCCCCTCAACTATTCACAATTGCATAAAATTCCCTTTACATAGACAAGTTTGTACTATTCATCGTAACACATGGCAACCTATGGTTATGGAAAAGAACTTTACTCTTGATTACTTTTGGCCACAACCTGATAGAGACCCTGAGCCACGAAGAGACCACTCTTTCCTACAATACAGATGATACAAAGCAAAACTTATATCTAGAGTGGTTGGGCCTCCTATGCAAACAATAAGAGAAGAACAACCCGCATTAGAAGAACTTCCTAGGGCAAAAGGTAAAGGACCCTATGTTGAGGTTCCTCCTCTGTCATCCTTACAAGGATCGGGAGGTATTCATCGAGAACAAGGCACTTCATCAAGACAAATGAGATTTGAACAAGCTTCCTCCTCTAACATAAAAATACCAATAGAAAAACATGACAATACTTTTGAAGATATAACCAATAAGACAAGAAGAAATAGACAAGCAAGAGAAAGGAGGAGCAAAAGACAAGCTTTTGCCCAACGAAATGCACCTCAACAAGAAAACATTCCACTTAACATTGAATCAAACCAAGAAGAGCTAAAGAATGAATAATTTAAAGAAAAAAAAAGTTGTGTTATGGTACCTTATGTACCTCTTTCCTCTAACATTTGAGATTGGGAAGATGATGATTTGCTTGATGACAACCGCTAGTTCGGTTGTGCCTTTAGGTAAGTATTTATAACCCTTTCTCTCTATGTTGTGATTCCCCCCGTGATGTGTTATGTGTTGTTTAGGCCTCCTTGGATGACCCTTGATACTCGTGTAAGGTCAAGGATACCGGGAGACCGCTTTTGTTGTGATCATTTTTCTATTTGTATCATCGTTCTTCTATATTGCTCCTCTCCTCTATTTTATTGTTGTGTGTCGTGCCTTAGGGGCATAGCATTGTGGTTGGTGACCTAGGGGCACCTTCCTATGTGACAACCCTAAGGCACTTGTCCTCCTCTCTTGATTTATTGTTTATCTTCTTCTAGTGGTTCTATCTAGTTGGCGGATGATGAAAAATAAACATATACTGATACAGACTGTGTCCCTTCAGCAAGTAAGCAAAAATGGACCTAGTCCATACATGATGATGGGGTTGATATATATTATCTGATGCTTGGCTAGTAGAATCACTCCGTGTGATATTTTGATGTTGTCTTATATTTTCTAACAAACCATAACAATATAGTTGCTCCATGCACTTTGTGTATCTTGGGTCTCGCCTTGGTTACACTCGGTTCTAAGATCTCTCTAATATAACCCCACATTTATACTCAGTTTCCAAATCTGTAGTATAGCCTTGGCTCTTGATGTGATTGTTTTCATGCAAATTGCTTTTTATCATATGATGTGGTTATTATCTTAGAGAAATATTTCTAACCTCTCTTCTTGCAGGAAATTGTGTATTTGTGGGAACATTCAGTGATCGTGAAGCACATGTCACCTTTGGGGGCATGGGCTTTGCGAGAGCTCTTGTTCCCTTGTGTGTTTTCTCTCTAACTTAACGTGCTTGATATCGGTCCACAATATCAACCACATTAAGGTGGGGGCATATAAGGTAAGTTGTTTGATGATTTTGGTACTAACAAAGCGTGTTTGTAAGCCCTCTACAAAGGCGAGATGTTGTATCTCCGGCACAAGTGCACATCTTTATTTTATGTTGCAATAAAAAAATCCCTCTATGGAGGCAGGATATCATGCATATCCTTTTATTTAAAGCCCTTTGCAGAGGCAGGATATCGTGCATATGCTTTTATTTAAAGCCCTATGTGGATGTGGGGATGGTGTATCTCTTGAGCTAGTGCACATCCTTTTTATTTCAAAAGTTCTCCGAGTAGGCGGGGTTGGTGTATCCTCCCTTAAGCATGTCTTTGGTGGTTCTTGTGGCATAAGCCCAACCATCAGGTGTGCCTGTAGTGTGCTTGAGATGGTGGTGGTTTAGCAATAAGTTCCTTCCATCACCTTGTTTGCCAGTTTTAGACGTATAGTATGTCTTTGGCATGCTATACGACACTCATGTTTTCCATGTGTTTTCTCCCTTGTGTAGTCTAAAGCTGCATGGTGAAATGCCCCTCCCTACACTCAGGTTTTGTATGGTGTGTTTGTTCCCTGGTGTAGTCTAAAGCTATGTGGCAATGAGTCCCTCCCTACACCTTGGGTTTTGTATGGCGTGTTTGTTCTCAAGTGTAGTCTAAAGCTGTGTGGCGATGAGTCCCTCCCTACACTCTGAGATTTGTATTGTGTGTCTTTTTCCCCATATGTAGTCTAAATTTGTGTGGCGAAATACCCCTCCCTACATTTTGGGGTTGTGTGTTGCATTTTTACTTTCCATGTATCTGCATTCATTTATATATGAGAATTAAAAAAAAGAAAGAAATAATCACTGCATTCATCGTGTTTTGCATGTCTTCAATACTGTATTCTCTGTGTCTTGCATGCTTTTTACTATTTTCTCTGTGTTTTGCATGCCTGTTACTATCTTCATTATGTTTGGCGTGTTTTCTCTAATGTCTACCTGAGACTGGGGGCTAGAAATAGTTCCTCAATCTTTGTGTTATATGCATTAGCTTCAAGTGCTTAGCATGTTTGCTATGTTTTGACCGTACTTTAATGCATGTATGGGTCATAAGATCATATATACATTAAAGTGGGGGCTAAATGTTATGTCATAAAATGTCCCCCTAGGACTTTTACCTCCTAAGTTTAGCTCTCGGTTCCCTTGTTTTGTATCTTGCATGTTCATTTTAACTCCTAGAACAAAATGGCCTGAAACCCATGTCAAATGGGGCTTGAGGGACATTGTGGAATTTGACCTTGCCAGGCTTGGGCGCTCACACCCTAGTCCTGCCCTATTTTACGTAGGTCCCAAATTTGAATGTCGGTTATGTGACCGTTAAAGGTGTTGCATGTCGACATCCTAAGTTTGAATTATAAAATTAAAGCAGGAATGCATATATAAGCATGTTTATGGATTCATTTGTAAACTAGAAGATGATTATGAACTTTTGGCAAACTTATGATTTTAGAGCATTCAAGGTATTCATTGTTGCAGAGCAGAATATTGTTGTTGTGTTTGTGATTGTAGATTTAGCTTCATCTTCTCATGTGTTGAAGGATTTTCATCTACATGCGAGCTACACCTCTGAGGTGATATCTATTTGTGTTGAATCAATCATTTATCAATTTATCAATTTGTTTTTGCCTCTATCTGGCAGGGATACACACTCTTTATCAAACAACGATGTTGGAGGGCTTGAATGCCATTTCGGAGCTTGACTGAGGCAAGCTCCTAAACACCACAATCCCCAACCACACTCCATGTGATTGTAGGTTACAAGTATCAGATTTTGTGGAGTGGAGTTGCAGAAGAAGGTTGCAGAATAAAAGGATTCCAGATTCGGTGGAAAGAAGCAGTTTGGTGCACTGTCGGGGCTAGGGCGCTAGTCATAAAGCCCTCTAAGGTTGTAGGTACATAAATATCTATGAAAGTGATAATCAGCATCAGAAGAGGTCTCAACACCCAAAAGACCATCCTGCCTTGGGCTAGGGTGCTAGTCATAGTGCCCTCCGCATCTACAGAGCTAGAAATAGACATAATAATGATCATCAGTGCCGGAAGGAGTTTGGAACCCCCTGTAGAAAACACTTCATTGGGCTCGGGCACTAGTCACAAAACCCCTGACTTTTTAGATTCCTAAACTTCAAAAAATGATTAGTAACTAATCTCTGTCAACTATCTTTGTGTGCGAGCATTTGTTGTAATTTATTCGTTTGCATACGATTTTACACAATTAGGGTTTTGAGCATACTTGAGCATTAAATTAATACGTTAATTGACAAATTTTGAATTTCACTATCATTACAAGTGACAACCAACCTATAGGTGAATCCTCTTGCAAAAGTTGTGATTCAACTCAGTTAAATATCCTTGAATGCGTGTAGTGAAAGGAGGATCTAACAATTTTCCCATTATCCCCTTTTTCCTACATAATAGATATAAGGAACCAACATGTTGCCATATGAGTCCTAGTGTTGTGTCCTACGTAACACAATCGACCATACAACTCTAGACAATCTTCTAGCTAAGTATGATCATTCTAACAAGTCACACCATCTAGACACTATGAACCAACTAATACATGTAGAGACAAATGCATCACTTTGGCCAAAGTTTCTGTATAAATAGATGTTTACAATAAATGTATTTCCGTGTTCACACACCTCTAACTTGACTTGGAAACTATCTCATCCCACAGTTTTGCCTTGTTTGACTAGTCACTCTAGACACGAATTGTCTTGACTAACTCAAATCTTAGTCAACCCGACTTACATTTTAATCCTTAATCTAGGATATATATATACAATGTGTAAGTTTAGATGATTTTAACTCTTCAAAAATTCTCTAGTTGCATTCTTGCAAATATTAGGGTCTATGACTCCCTGTCATTCTACCTAAAGACTCAAAAAGATTAAACTCTCTTGTGCTATAGGTCAAGTTGTCGACTTTATCTAGAAATCTTTTAATTTAATCAAAGTACAAATTAGACTCATTCCCTAATTTATACTATCTTGAACTATGGTTTTCTCGACCAATTACTATCAACCAAAACTTACAATAGACTAAAACAAATTCATAACGGCCTTAAGAGTTTTAAGTTTTCTAAACCCTTTTTGTTGATTCTAGGGTTAATACTTCTCTTACCCCAATACAATGAAATAACAAATACCCTTGTTTCCCAAAATTTCTAATATAATGACATGAATATAATGACCCCTAGTCTACTCTTGACCACTTAGGCACTATTTAACTTTGCGTTTCTCATAAAACATAGAACACGATTTTCTATCTTCATGTATATAAGATCTTAATGAACACTTTTACTAACCTAGGTATACTTGACTAAGTTCAATCTTTCAAATAGGTTTTGAGTCTAAAAGAAAATAATAAATAAAGTTTTTGACCTAATGGTCTCCTTTTGTCCATTGACTCTAAATAAAGAAAGGATATGAATTCATGCATATCAGCCTTGCATAATGAATATACTTGTCATAATCAAAGAATGCATATATCTTAATATATAGTATCTTAAGGTGTTCCAACGTTATCTATAACATTTCTATATATTAAAGAATAAGTCAAAACTATCACTAAGTCTTTGATAGTACACAGTGTCACTTGTATATATATATATCTTGGAAAAGAAATCCTATCTCTATCTAAACTTATACAAGCTTACTTCTAAGTTAAACTATAGCCTTCGACAAGTTTAGTCTTAGTTTTTAAAAATATTTTGTCTTGTTATATCACTAAGGTAGTAAAAGAAATCGACTACTATACCAAGTGTTCGAGAACTCCTCATATCTTCATAGATCAATCGACATATGATACATGGTTATCTGACATATAGTCAATTGTCTACAGACTTAGACATAAGTCTACCAAAAAGTTTATACATATACATTCTCTTAGATCTGCTGACTCTACATTGGTGTGATAATGTTTTAAAAAAGTTTCTGTATTCTGAGGATATTAAATAGAAGTGAGAAAAGGATTCTACACAATAATCTACTATTTACACTATACTGTTTGACAACAAATAGAAATGATAAAAGTCTATCACGACTCGAGCTCTAAAGTCTCCTGCACTCTAAGTGTGGTTTCAAAACACAAACAAAGAATATTATTCTCATTCAAAATTATCTATTTTTACTTAGCCACTGAGGTTCTAATCTCACTGATTATGAATCTCTAAGAATCTACATAACGATATCTATGTAAGCTTCCAAAGAATACATATATCACAGTAAGGAAGAAACAATGGTTTTAAAACGAGATCACCTACCTCCACTGTGTTTCTTCTTCAACTATTGATGTGGTAAACTTTGTATACTCAATGAACATAGTGCTCTCAGAGTTTGTTTCTCCTCTGTAGATCTTTCTAGAATCACAACACCCTTAATCCCACAGACTTTGTGGATAAGAGCTAAGCTTTCTACTCTCAACAGAGCTCACTCTTCTACTCATTTCCATGTAGTATATCCTCTCTCTATTTTTTACAAAAGCCTGATAACACTTAGTATTGTCACTACCCCCTATGAGATCCACTCACCACGATGATATAGCCTTTACAAGGCTCATATTCTCCCTTACCGCTGAGATTCTTGCCAAAATAAAGCCTATAATTGCTCTTCATCGTGCAAATAGTGCGGTGGTGGAGTGACTGGTATTAATGACCACTCCCCACTTTAATCTAGAACTCCCCCATACTCCCAAACCACCATGGAGATAAAGAGGTCAAGTCTCTAAAACTTATGAAGAAGTGGTTGCAATTAATTTGCAATAATACCACCCTCTTTAAGAAAATCTGTCAACAAAACTATAGGTTTTAACTCAAAAATTCATAACAAATATATATATATATATATATATATATATATATATATATATATATAAACAATGTAAGGTAGATGCATACTAAGTATACTTATGTTGTTTTCAAGCACTCGACAAGATATGAGAGTGGGGTCAAGGTATTCTCCCCCTCTCTATCTTGTAGAAACACCAAAATAGATGGGTTATCATAATGGAATTTCAAATGGAAATTACTAGTAATGAATTTGTTTAACCCTAATATATATTATTCAAAACACACAAGAACTAACGACTATCGACCAATCCTTGTCGACGGTCATATTTTCCTGACTTAGTTCTCGACAAAAAATACACTATTGGATCTTGAAAACAAATAGAGGACTGGGGGGCTAGGTATTAAGAGCAATAATGAGGCTGAGGCATTAGCTATGCTATGGGGTATTAAGATTTCTCTTTCTATGAATATTAGGCAGCTGCATGTGGAGGGGGATTCACAACTGATTGTTAATGCTGCTTTGGGGTCAACCAGTCTTGGTTGGATTTTGGTTTATATACTGGGAGATATTCGCTTGCTCCTTAATGCCCTAGAATATTACAAAGTGTCACACACCTACAGGGAAGGAAATGCCATGATGAATGCCATGGCCAACCTTAGGATCAATAGAAATGGATGGCGGTGCTGGAGACATCCCTCAAGTTTACCCCGCAGAATTCAAATACTTATTAAAAAAGATGGATGCAATGGTACTTAAGTTAGTTTGTGGCAAGTGTTTTGGTGGGAGGGTTGGGCTCCCTTTTCTTTGCACATATTGGATGTGTAGTTGGGATTATTTTATTAGGTGGGGGGTGGCAAGATGTTAAATGAGGTTAGAGCCGTTGGTATTCAAACCCATCAAGGCGGGAATAATGTTGGCATCATTCAATTTTTTTAGGGTGGGAATAATGAGGTGGATCAGAGGAGGCTGCCCTGGAGGATGATTTATAAATGGATGATGAGGTGGCACAAGACCTCGTGGAGAGGAGAGTGGAAGATAGGATGGTATGGTAGCAATTATTTTCTTTCCATCCTTGTCTTCAGTGATGTTTACTTTTGCACGTGGTGGTGGGTGCGAGTCTTTTCTGAGAAGGAGAACCAAGGTGGCAAGGGATTTGTGTATCACCCAAATAATTACTTCAAATTTAATTCAGAGATTTCAAGACCTTTGAAGAGACGAGATTACACGAGCATAATTATTTATCCTTATGCACATTCTAAAAGGCATTCTCACAAAATTTGCCTTTACAATTTTCTCTCATCTTGGCTGCTTAACAGTTTACATGTTTACAGAATGGGTGGTGACATTGTCAAAATTGAGCTAACCTTGCCTAAGGAGTTCAGGAAGGATACCACGGTGTGGCACATCATTCAGGAAGGTGAAGTGGCCTCCTTTCTGGAAGCCATGATTGGTCATGATGAGAATCTATCCAGTCAATTTGCTGACTCTTGGGATGATAACAGGCAGGTCTATGTGGGGGGTATTGTCTTTGAAGTTTTAGAGGAAATAATAGGGCAAACCATGGAGTTGCCTATTAAGGGTAGGAAGCACAACTGTAGGAGTAGGGTGCCGGATCCCAAAACTATGGGGTTGTTCTTCAAAGAGGGGTAAGCAGCTATCAAGATTCATGGCAATTTTGAGAGAGAACCTACCTGCTCCATGGGGGCAAGTTTGCCTCATGATAATGAAATACTTTACGTTGAAGGGTCGCTTCAAGGTATTTTATCATTACCATTTCTCCTTGCTCAATCATTTCAGGAATAGGCTAGAACTTAACTTTCCCTTCTTTCTTCTTTCATCCATTGATAATTCCATCCAGTCTCACAAGGAGATTTAGGATAAGAACCGTAACCATCCACCCATCCCTCTCCACCAAGGGCTCATCCTTAGGTTGTATCATTTCCATTTGGCATTGTGTCCACCCAAGCATATCGAAGTCAATCTTTTGGAGGATACTCCTTTAGCCCCAACCTTTGCTGTCAAGGGAAAGGGCAAAAAAGTTGCTGGGTCCCCCAAAATCCTCCCAAAAGCCTGAAAGAGGGACTCAAAATTGTAGAAAACCAAGGAAATTCTCCTATGGGGACCCCTATTCCAGATTCTAAGTCTAAAACCCCCAAGAAATCCAGCATGAAAAATGATTCCCCTACCTTGGAGATTGATAAGGGAATTGTGGCATCCACTAAGAGGGACTGGAGGCCGAGGAGGATGAGGGAAATCCGTAGCTCAAGAAGGCTAAGATTGGGAGAGTGGAATTTATGAGGGATGAGGGGACTTTGAAATTCATTGATCTCGAGACTAGGCCCAAACAGGGGGAAAGTGGGGACTTGGGTGCTGTTGTTGTTGCTACTAAAAATGTGGCCCATGGTGCTCGTAGGTGCAGCTGTATTATCGGCATTCCTTCCACCAATCCACAGGGCATGGACATTTCTAGGGAATCTGAGTTCATGGAGGACACGTTATGGGAGGGAGAAGATGAGACTCCCACTGAATCAATCCACGAGGATGAAGGTGCCAACCACTTTCTTGAATTGAACCTACCATACTCAGATGATGAAGAGGAGGATACTTAAGAAGCTCAGGGGCAAAGAAAGAAGGATGGATGTTCACTATGTAGAAAGACTGCGGAGGAGATGGCTGAGCTTAAAACCAGGATTGACAAACTCCAAAAGAAATGGTGGGTGATGGCAAAAGTTTCAGCTAAGGCTCTCCATCATGTAGCGGTGGTGTTCTCAGTTGTTAAAGAATTCAATGATAAGGTCAAAGATATTGGGGTGGACAACTTGGGTGACTACAAAGACATGGTTAAATTCTTGTCTAAGTATAGGATTTCTAATAATCCCTAGTTGGTATGTTGGTCTATGGTTTTTTGTTGTTTTTGATTAGTGCTCAATTTTTGCTGCTATTAGTGTGTTGTTAATGTATTGTTTCTGGCTCATTTAAGGCCTATTTTTCCCTGGGGGCTACTTTGTAAAGGGTTCTGGACCCTCTTCTCCAGTTGAACTAATAAAAAATAAATTGAGGACTATCAAGTCAAAACCAAACCTAGATTAAATGGGTTGAACACAGCTTACCAAACTGAATGAGAGTTCACTAAACTGTGAAAGCACGAGACTAAGATGGCAACGACCTAGTCTTATTCATATCTCTATTCACTTCTCTCTGATGATGCTCTCCCTCTCTTTCCTCAAAGGGTGGAAAACATGTTTTTCTGGTTACAACTTGCAGCCACCAAACTAGGATTAATGTATCCTTAGTCATTCCATATACCTTATGAACAAATAATCATATAATCATATAATCACATGTCTAAATTCTAAACATATAAACAAAAACTCATGATATCATTGATTTGTCCTGACATTTTTCACTTAACATTAAATCATTAATCCATGCAAAATTATTTACTAATTACATACAAGTAAAAAGTAAAACATAGTCAAAATTTGGGGTGTGAAATATCTCCTCCCATAAGATTCATCATCCTCGATGATCCAATGTATCCAAAATAATAATACGATAACATTTTTGTTTAACTTGCAAAAGCATAAAACAAATGAGGAAATCTCTGATAAAAATCATGATAATCTTCCCATGTGGCACTATCCTCTACATACTGGTCCCACTGGACCTTGCACTGAGTAACCTCTCTATTATGCAAGCGGAGCTTGAAAACTTTGAGCACCTTGAGAGGCTTGATCATGACCACTCCTGGGTCCTGTACCTGTAAAGCATTCCAATCAAGAATATGATTATCACCTGTTATATACTTTTTCAAATATGAAACATGAAAGACTTATGCATCCTAGAAAGAGCTGGTGGTAGAGCAATTCTGTAGGCAACCAGATTGACTACTTCGAGAACTTTGAAAAGTCCTACATATCGAGGAGCTAGTTTTGAAGACTTTCCAAACTTTATGGAACTTTTTTGAGGTTTGACCCTCAAAAGAACTTTTTATCCAATTGAGAATTATCTTCGTGTATGCTTGGCATCTGTGTAACTTTTCTGCCTATCGTTTTCTTCCGCCAATCTATTTCTGATAAGCTTGATCTATTCTTCCCATTCTGATAACATTTTAGGACCAATGCTAATCCTATCTTCTAGCTTATCCCAACTTATAAGAGTTTGGAATATTCTTCCATACAATGCTTCAAATGGAGCCATCTAGATAGCAGAATTGTAGGAGTTGTTATATGCAAACTCCACAAGCGGTATGTACTCTTCCCACTTGTATTGCTGATCCATGCAATACACCCCGAACAAATCTTCTAGAACTTGATTTACCCTCTCAGTCTGACCATTTGTCTTAGGGTGATAAGCCAAGCTTATATTGAGTTGAGTTCCTAGTGCTGAAAATAAAGCTTGCCAAAATCTTGACATCATGTGCGCATATCTATCTGAGATAATCTTCTTAGGAACTCCATGCAATCTAAACATTTCTTTCACAAACTTGTGAGCTTTAGTATGGTTAGCATATTCAACTGACCAGGGTTTAGCCATATATCCAGTTCTTCTAGGAAATTTACTTAATACTCTTAGAGAAATAAAAATTTCCTTTGCTCCAGTATCAATCAAAATAGAAATAGAAACTCCAAACAAAGTACATATCATCTCAATGGGAGTAATCTGGTACTCCTCCTGGCAATTATCCAATGTCGCATGGATCCTCTATTGAAAAGATGCTTACTGGGTAGGTAAAGCATTGCTATTATGCTAAAATCCTTGATTCTTGGTTGGACATTGATTTGTATAATGATCTCCACCACAAGAGAAACATTCTCTAGAAGGTCCTTCCTTCTCAGTAGGTTTGCTTGAATTATTGCCATTCCTCCAGACATTACTATTGTGTTTTTTCTCATTTATGGGTTCATCTCTGTTATTTTTGGAACCCTTGTCACTTCTCTTATTCACATCCTGTTTGCCATTCCTTTTCTTGAAAGGTTGAGAGGTTGGTGACTTATTAAACCTCTAGTGATTCTTTTTGCGATATGCAGAAATTGACTTCAATTTTTGCTCTTGTTTGATTGCTTTCTCAAAAACTTGGTCCATAATGGTAAGACCATGCACATCCACTTTTCAACCTATCTAGGCATTCAAACCCATGATGAATTTCCTAATTTTAAACCTTTCATCTTTCTAATATTGTGGCACATACTTCAAGAGATTGGTGAACTTTTCCCAATATTCTACCATTGATTTGTCCCCTTATCTCAAATTCTAAAAATCTATTAACATTTGGTCAAAAAAAGTTGCGGTAACTACCTTTGGTGAAATATGACCACAAATTTATCCTAGGTTAAGGTCAAAGAACTTAACCCCAGTTCCATTTTCTTATTCATCCATCAAGTGGATGTTTCTCTTGCCAACTGGTAGGCACCCCATACTACCTTAGTTATCTTAGAGTAATTTCTAATCTCGAAATACTTTTCCATCTCTGTCAACCAAGCTTCTGCAACATCACCACTTATTGTTCCATTAAACTTGGGTGGCATCACTTTCTTCATATCTCTTGACAACTCAGAGGCAAGTCTACTTCTCTTCTCTTATTGAGACTTAGTCTTATAAACATCCTCCCTTCGCTCACTATGAGTACTGGGTTCATGGACATAATCATCATACCCTTGATGCGAGTCCTCTTTTTGTCCTTCAGATCTGGCTTGATCCCTCACTTCTTGTTCTATGTTTCCAAGCCTTTCCTTGGTTTCATTTAGCATGGTCAAAATCTAATCTAGCTTAGTCATTGGGTTTTCAGAAGGATTTGACTCTCCTTGACTATCTTCAAGATTTGTTCGAGTTCAAACCATGATTATAATCTATATCACACCTGATATTCATATCAAGTTATAGATTAGAATTTAGAAATAATGCATCTCATTAATTCAAATTCATCAATAAATCTATTCACAAAACTCAGATTTGTGCAAACAATCTCATCTTTATTATAGTTTATTTTGGGTATAAATACATCCTTATTTAGATAAATAACTCAACAAGACTACATGTCACTATTGGTTAAAGGATATTCCTCAACTTCCTCTTCCCCATTGGAATCCAGTAATACAAACTTAGAGGGTGGATGTACATGCAGGTACTCCTCCATCACCTTTTTTCCTAAAATAAGGGCATCACGACCACACCCAAATGACATGTTGCAACTAGCAAAAGGTTTACTTGATTTAACTACACAAGTAGGAACAATAGGTTTCTTGGCCAATTTGCTGTGTTGTTTCCTTTCTAGTTGAATACGTTTAAGAGCGTCGACCAAAGTCTCAGAATCTTCCATCCATGCACCTGTAGCATAGTTAATATGATCTTGGAGTTTTACCTCCTTGGTTAGTTATTTCTTAACCATTAACTTGGGTAAATTCTAGGGAACAAAATTCCTAACAGTTTTCTTGGTTCTCCACGCCATTCTGGCATAAAACCAATTTCAAACATTAGCCATTTTGTTGAATGCTGACAAGTTTTCTTGTAGTGAGCTCCCAGGTCCATGTGTTGAACCTGGTTGCTCTGATACCATATGTAACATGCCATCTCATATTACTTGGAATTACACACTCAATTTACTAAGAAGTAAATGAACATGAAGTTTTTTTAACAAATTTGCATAATTACAAAGAAATAAAAGCATATCTTTAATGAATATTTTTCAACCTTGAAATTCAATATAATCAAAGATAAGTCATAGTGAAAACATTTCACTTTACATTTACAAAAATGTTGTACTTGGCAAAAGAATAATTTTACATCATAAGTCATAGTATAAAGTGTATTGCATCTAGAATCTTGATATCTATCACTCAAGTCTCGGTGAGTCTTCTGCTATAGAGGGAGAGCATTATCCGAGTGCTTTACCTCCAACCACAGACTGACGGTCCCTCGCACACCTTCCTTCCTGGAAGTGGCCCTACCCTTCATGAAGAGTATAGAAATAAGGAACCAACAGGTTGCCATTTGAGTCCTAGTGTTGTGTCCTACGTAACACAATTGACCATACAACTCTAGACAATCTTCTAGCTAAGTATGATCATTCTAATAGGTCACGCCATCTAGACACTGTGAACTAACTAATGCATGCAGAGATAAATGCATCACTTTGGCCAAAGTTTCTATATAAACAAACATTTAAAATAAATGTAGTTGTGTGTTCACACACCTCTAACTCAACTTGGAAACTATCTCATCCTACAATTTTGCCTTGTTTAACTAGTCAATCTAGACACACATTGTCTTGACTAACTCAGATCCTAGTTAACTTGACTTAGATTTTAATCCCTAATCTAGGATATATATATACATAATGTGTAAGTTTAGATGATTTTAACTCTTCAGAGAGTCCCTAGTTGCATTCTTGCAAATATTAGGGTCTATGACTCCCTGTCATTCTACCCAAAGACTCAAAAAGATTAAGCACTCTTGTGCTATAGGTCAAGTTGTTGACTTTATCAAGAAATCTTGTAATTTAATCAAAGTACAACTTAGAGTCATTCCTTAATTTATATTGTCTTGAACCATGGTTTTCTTGACCAATTACTGTTGACCATAACTTGCAATAGACTAAAACAATGTCATAATCGACTTAAGAGTTTTAAGTTTTCTAAACCCTTCTGGTTGATTCTAGGGTTAAGACTTCTCTTATCCCAATACAATGAAATAACAAATACCCTTGTTTCCCAAAGTTTGTAATAAAATAACATGAATATAATGTCCCTTAGTCTACTCTCGACCACTTAGGCAATATTGAACTTCGCATTTCTCATAAAACATAGAACACAAATTTCTATCTTCATGTATATAAGATCTTAATTAACACTTTCAATAACCTAAGTATTCTTGACTAAGTTCAATCTTTCAAATAGGTTTTGAGTCTAAAATAAAATAATAAATAAAGTTTTCAACCTAATGGTCTCCTTTCGTCCACTGACTCTAAATAAAGAAAGGATATGAATTCATGAATATCATCCTTGCATAATGAATATACTTGTCATAATCAAAGAATGCATATATCCTAATATATAGTATCTTAAGGTGTTCCAATGTTATCTATAACATTTCTATATACTGAAGAATAAGTGAAACATATCACTAAGTCTTTGATAGTACACTATGTCACTTGTATATTGTTAGATATGAAAAGTGGGAAAGATGGAAGATAGTGTTAAGATCTATCAAGTCAAACCCTCCTTTCACACTAACACTCAAGGACAACAATTGAGCCAAGTCACTATAGATGAAGAGAACTCAACTACAGGTTGATGTACTTAGGAATGGTATAGAAAGACTAATTAGATTGAGAGATTTGTCAAACCCTAGATTTAATAAGCCTTAAACCCTAATTATAATGAAATAAGGTACAAACAAATAAACTGCTACAGATCACCGAATAGGAAGACACTTAGGAAGGATTAGACACTCACCAGAAGTTGAATTTTCAGAGGCGAAGGCTTGTAGACTATGGGGCGGGCGCCCTAGTCCAATAAGGTAGTTTTTTTGCAAATCTAGAACAGTGATCAGTGTCGAATGATGTTCAAATCCTAATTTCGAGATAGATCCCGAATCTTTATTCTTTGAATAGATTCTCTGCACCTACACTTTGCTAAATCCCGTACCTATAACCTACAATCACAAAGAGAGGGGTTTGGGGGTTGTGGTGTTTAGGATCTTGACTCGGTCAAGCCCCAGAATGACATTCAAGTCTTCCAACACCGTTGCTAGATAGAGTGTGTGCCAAATGGAGGGTAGAGGCCAAAGTAATGATTAAATATAATGATTGAAGCACAAATAGATGTCACCTTAGAGGTGAGGCCCTCACAGAGATGAAGATCCTTCAAATCATGAGGAGATGGATTGCTGAAGCCAAGTCTACAAGAAACAAACACAATAGCAACACAATTATGCTCTGCAACACAATGAATGCCTTGAAATCCCTTAGCTCAATATCACTAGTTCACGTTATCCATCTAGTTGTAAAATGAAATCCATAAACTTACTTATATATGCATTCTTGCTAAACTTTTGTAATTTAATTTGAATAGGCCAACAAAGGGAAACCTTTTGAGAGGGCCCAAGATGACATGCAATTTTTTTAATCCTAACAAATTAGCTTGGACTTGGGTGCAGCTGCCCAAGTCCCAAGGCACTTTTTAAGTCTTGATTAAAAATTAGGATGTGCCCCTAAGCCCCATTTGACATGGGTTTTGGGGGAAACTGCTCGGGGATAAGTATTAAGCATGCATAATGTAAATGAGGGGACCTAGGAGCTAAACTAGGAGGTAAAAAGGCATGAGGTTACTTTTTACTCCATAACATTTAGCCCCCACTTTAATGTATGTATGATCTTACAATCCATACATATATTAAAGTACAATCGAAAACACATCAAACACACTAGGCACATAAGCTAAGGCATACCTAAAGGTTGGAGGACTATTTCTAGCCCCCAGTCTCAGGTAAGCACTTGAAAACACATGGAAGACACATAATACACATGGAAGACAACAAGAAGCATGCAAAACACAAAGAATACAGTGGAATCATGCAATACACGAAGAAGACATGAGAGCAATCACGCAATAAAAAGAATACATTGATTTAACAACTAAAATAAATCCTAAACTAGGGGGTGGAGGGGGCTCATCACCTCATGCCTTTAGACTGCCAAAAACATGCAAAACAAAGACCTGAATGTGGAGGGGACTCATCTCCACGCGCCTTTAGACCACACTTAGGGGGAAACATGCCAAACAAGGACCCGAATGTGGAAGAGGCTCATCGCCATGCACCTTTAGACCACACTCGAGGGAAGACACAAAAAACACACAAGGAAGACACATGAAATACATGAGTGCTGTATAGTATGCCATAGACATACTATATGTCTTATACATGGCAAACATGACTAATGGAAGGAGCTTATTGCTAAGTTCCCACCATCTAAAACATGCCAAACACACCTAACGGTTGAGCTACGCTACCACAACTGCCAAAGACACGCTTAAGGGAGGATGAATTAAGATCCAACCCTGCCTCCATAGAGGACTTTGTATAAAAGGATGTGCACTAGCTCAAGAGATACACCATCCCACCTCGCGATGAGGGCTTTTTATAAAAGGATACACACTAGATCAAGAGTTGCGTCATCCCGCCTCGCGGAGAGGGCTTTCTTGATTTGCATATAAAAGGATGTGCACTTGCTCAAGAGATACACCATCCTGCCTCACGGAGAGGGCTTACAAACATGCTTTTTTAGTGTAAAAGTAATCAGATAGATACCATTATATATGCCCCCACCTTAAGGTGGTTGATACCACTTTCCAGTATCAAGCACATTAAGGTAGAGTAAAAACACGCAAGGGAACAAGAGCTCTCACAAAGCCCATGTCCCCAGAGGTGACATGTGCCATGATCACCGAATGTTCCCACAAACACATCAATGAGATTTGCTAAGATAAGATAACAAGAGATAAGTATAGAACATCTTATTATAATATAATAACCAAATCAATTCATGAAAGCTATGCATAAATCATATATGAGATCACATCAAGGACCAAGGCTACACTTACAGGTTCAGATCCAAGTATAGTCGTTGGGCTTATACTATAGGTACCTCAGAACTGAGTGTAACAACAAGGTGAGATACAAAACCATCCAAAGTGCACGAAGCATATTGAGAGTATTGTAAAATGTTAGTTACAATAGATAGCACAATTTGATATATCACATGGAGTGATTCTACTAGTTAAGCGTCATATATATATATATATATATATATATATATATATATATATATATATATATATATATATGGGACACACGGTCCTTATCAGTATTTTTTTGTTTTCATCATCCACCAACCAGGTAGAATCATGGAAGAGGGGAAACAATAAAAATGAGAGAGAAGACAAAGTGCCTTAGGAACACCATGTAGAAGGATGCCCCCAAAACACCCTCTGCAATGCTATGTCCCCAAGGCATGACACACAACAATAAAATAGAGGAGAGGAAAGATAGAAGAATGATGAAACAAATAGAAGAATGGTCACAACAGAGCCAGTCTCCTTGTATCCTTGACCTTACAAGTGTATCAAGGGTCATCCAAAGAGACCTAAACAACATATAACACAACATGGGGGAACACAAAACAATGCTAACAACATATATATTTAGGAGGAGGCCACCCTTGAGAGCATCTGGAATAGGTGCAACATTGAGTGTGGCTAAAGGATGGAGAAATACTTGCTTGATTCAATGGGATATTTCCTCGTAGACAATCCATGTCTATCAACATAGGATGTATCACATTAAGTTTTGGTCTTGTTGATATTGTATTAACATTAAGTTTAAGACGATGATAGGCTTTGGTGGGCTTCAAAGAATTTTATCCAATACCAGTCGTATAATTAATTCCAACAACTTGTAAAGGTACTCTAATTCCTTGTTGATTTACACCACAACCATTGCCTACATAGTCTCAATTTTTGTACAAAATTTGAAATCCATGACCATAGAGAGAGTCCATCTCTTTAGAAGATGGTGAGGCCTCATAGGTCTCATAATCTGTAGTATAAGTAAGAGTATTGTCTTTGTTTTCTACCAAAGAGACTTTGGGTCTCTTAGGTGTTTCCAAAGATTACTTGGATGAGATCGATGCAACTTTTGATGTGTCAGGATTAGAGTTATTAAGTTTATATTCCCCCGCAAAGGAAGGAGTAAAATCTAATGAACCCCAATCATCATCAAAAATTGCATTCAATGGTTTAGAGTCTTGAACAACATTATCTATGGCAAGATGTGTTGATGAATCAACTCGTAAGTTATTTAGACTCATATGATTGTTAACTTGTTTTTTCGTTTCAATATGTAAACAATTATTTGGTTCAAGATCGACTTCAACAGTGTGGAGCTTGTTTTCATAAATAATCTTTATTGATTGATGAAGGGTAGACAAAACTGCTCCCATGGCATGGATCCACGATCTACCGAGAATCATATTATATGAAAGCAAACCAGGGATGACATGAAAAAGGGTAGATAATGTCATGGGTCCAACCTTTACAAGTAAAGTTATGGTACCCAGGCATTGTCTACCAACATTATCAAAGACACAAATGTTAAGTCTATCCAGTTTGATTAAAGATGTGTCAAACTTGATTTTGTGTAGCAAGTCAATGCTACAAATATTAAGAGCCAATCCATTGTCAATCATAAATTACTTTATCAACTTTTTATCTATTGTGACAAATATTATAAGTGGATCATTTTTGTTTTGAACTTCAATTGATGGTATTTCATGTTGTTGAAACAGAATATCTATTTTTGTTGCATGCATACAATCTAACAAAGCTGCTACATTATTCAACTTAATAACAGGTGGTACAATCACCTTTTGTAAAGCTTTTTGGAGCATTTCCTGGTATGTAGGCAATGTTTGTATTAAATCCCAAAGAGAGATCTTAACCAGAGTAATGCGAAGCTATTCAAAAAGATTATATTCTTAACCACCTTTATGAGTAAGATGAGGTAGTTGATGGAGCATAGACTGAGAAGATGGAAGTGAGACAGGCACATGTGGTGCTTTCTTACTTTGCTTGTTATTACAGGTGTTGTATGTGTGATCAATCACATTGTAATGTGGTTTTTGCGACATATTTTGAACACCTTGATTTCTTTGAGTGATTTGTCTTGCATAGTTTAGAATGTAATCTAGGGGTCGAGGTGGTTTTTGATCACCTTGAACCGTAATCACCGGTTTTAAGCAAGAAGGTGCATTAGGTGCCCCTCGCACAATCATCATAGGAATATTGCTACATTTATTTAGTAACCCCTTAGTGGGTGGAAGAAAGCTATTAAAGGTAATTTAATTAACATTGCTTTTATTTTGATTAAGCTCAACATTCATCCCTATAGAATTTAATGTGAGGGACCTTTCTTTAGCCACCAATGCTTCATATTTTAAAGGGAGAGCATTGGAACAAAGAGAAAATGAATTGTTGATGGTTTGATCTTTAGTGACGTTCAATGAAATAGGACTTGCAACCAAAGGAGAGCTACCCAAGGTCTTCACATCTTTAGAGATATCCAAGATTCTTGAACATTCATCCAAAGGAGGAAGATCAAAGGTATGCACTTCCTTAGGGATGTCCAAGGTGTTTGAACATTCAACTAGAGGAGGAATAGGATAACTCATGGAATCATCATCATCATCATATATCTTATATATTAGTTCCAAGGCATTAATAGGAGATGTATTTGGTTAGATCTTCTAATACCAAAGGGTAAGTACTCACGAGAGCTTGGAAATTGTCAAAATCAGATACATAATCAAGGATTTCAAATGAAGAGCACTTAAATATATCCTTGTGATACATGGATTGTATATGAGTGAGAACATTAGGATTCATATTAAGAAATTTGTAGAAATTTTCAAAGTCTTTGGTATATGCATGTAAAGATGCCAGGAAATGAGATGAAGATGCCATAATAGAGTGTCTTGGAATAGCAATGCACAATAAGATCTTTTCATTTATCAAATACAACCACTATTAGAGACTTTTGTACACCACAACACTAATTCGAGGAAACCAGGTTTTTGAAACTTGTTACCAAGAGAAAAAACACACTAGTGTCCTTAAAAATGGAGTGATTAAGATGTAAAGAGTGTTGCACAAAAGGTAATGTAGACCACTTGTAGACACTTGAATTTTGTCGTCGCACAATTCATATCATTGCATTGCATTTGCATAATTCACATTAATTCACCTAATTTCTCATCATTCCACATTAATTATTAAATTCCATTAAATCATCATATTCCTCTAATTAATTAAATAATCCAAATTATTCAATTAAATCATTATTCTTCCAATTTAAATAAATAAAAAACAAAAATATTTATTTAAATATTCAAATTTCCCTCCACTTTAAATAAATTCAAAAATATTTATTTAAATAATCTATTTCCTCCAAATTGAATTAAAATTAATATTTAATTCAATTATCCCATGTGCACATGAAATTAACTAATTATTTATTTAATTTCCCATTTATCCTCACCCACCATAAATTCCTCCAATCAAAATCAGTTAACAGATCAATCAAAAGAGCTGACTCATCAATCAATTCGGTCATCTATTCAATCAAATCAGTTAACAAATCAATCTAATTTGTTAACAAGTCAATCAACCCAGTCATTTGATCAATCAGCTTAGTCAACTCTCCAATCAATTTTGTTAACTCCCATGATCCATGAAGGAGCCTAGACACTTGTCCTTCTCTCATTCGCGCACATTCTCTCAACCATCCTCAACCGTTGATCTTTATGATCATCCTCAACTGTAGATCTGTTGTCTCACATGTCTATAAATTGAGCTTCATTCTCCATTTCTCATCATCTCTTGTTTTAGTAAACTTATGTTGTCGCTATCATTCTCGGGAGATCACATTTACATTTGATAATATAGAGAAATCCACATAACAAAAGCAAGGAGCAATCAATTGAGTTTGGGTGCAACTTCAATATGCTCGATCAGTGTAGGCAATTTGTTTGTGCGAAAAGGAGGTAAATTGTACTTGATTTTGTTTATCTTTCATTTATTCTTTGCATGCATTTTTCACCTATCACATTCCGGTGGGACCCACGTCCCTAATTTTTTTTTTTGTTGAGATTTCCGTACAGAATTTTACACAGAGACGAAAACGCGCGCCTACGTCAAGTGTCGGTGCACCTATGCATAAGGTTGAGTGCCCCTGATTCTGATTAGTTGATACTTATTTTTTGCCGATTTGGAGCTATTCTTAGTGGATCTAACTTATTTTATGTTTTCTAGATTTACCTAACAAGTATTCATGTCTATTATTGTTGTTAGATTCACTCTTTGATAGGTTTAAACGTCATTCCTCATACCTTTTTGACTTCCTATGTAAAAGCACACCTTTGCTCTAAAAAAGCACACCTGTGCAAGGAGCATTATTAAATAATAATCATCTACCTAGATCTAACATTCCAAGCCATTGGATCACTCAGACCTCATTAGATCAATCTTTTCTGGCAAATTATCCTCTAGTTTTTGGCAGGTTGTTTGGACTATTTCAAAAGCACGCCTATGCACTATAGAAGCGCACCTGCGCTCTGTATCTACGCGCCTGTGTGTAAAAGTGCGCCTGTGGTTGGTAAAATCAATTTTTCTGAAAGCGCGCCTTTGTCTATGGTCGACGTGCCTGTGCTCTAAGTCGACACGCCTGCTCTTTCTATCGGCGCGCCTATGTAAGAAGGTAAAAATAATCGATTTCATTGTTGATTATTATTACTTGTTGTTTGTATTGCTCATTGATCAGTTCTGTATCTGTTGTTTTTACTATTTTGTCCATAGTTTTCAGGTTTTTTGCCTTAACCTCTTCTTTGGTGTCGAAACTAACGATTGTACAGCTTATACCTTGGCCAAAGAAGTAAATTAAGACTACTAATGTGATTTGATGCAGAACATGTGCCAAAGACAAATCTTTATTATCACTAAATCTTAGGATTCACACTTCATTTTGCTTAAGGGAATTGACATGTATGACAAATCTTGATGATCACTAAGTCTTAGGATTCACACTTCATTTTGCTTAAGGGAATCGACATGTATGTGTAATCTGGATTATCACTAAATCTTAGCACACATTTCAATTTTGCTCAAAGGAATTTACATGTGTTTTCCGTACTTGGAATGGCTTAAATATTAGCACACATTTCAATTTTGCTTAAGGGAATTTATGTGTGTCTTCCGTGTTTGAAATTTATTAAATGTGTATGCTCTTCCTTCGCACGATAATGTGATCTTAGGAATTAAAAACATTTAAGTTATTCATTTTATTGCTTTCCATTTTTGTTATCAGTCTTTAGAAGGGCCTTCTTTTAGATTGCTCTTCATCCAAAAGGGACGACCCTAAGTGGATCTTTCCTTCAGTTCGCTATATAAATTAGTTGAGGTGAAAGCCAAGACTTAACCAGCGTTAGCCTTGCCTTACGGTCACAAATCGAAAGAGGCGTACCAACACTTTGTGAAAATGATTTTTGCATTGTGTGAGGTATATGAGACTCTTAGTAGAATTGGTTAAAGCTTTTGGTAGCTTTTCAGATGCTCACAAGTATTGGTTCCCCGAAGTAACTAGTACCCTTGTAGTTAGTGTCCACCTGACTCACCTCCGAATGCTGCGGTAACTATTAGTGCAAGGGTACGATGCCCCAATATTACTCACCATAAGGCTCCCTTGAGATGAGATAAAACTCCCTAGCATAGCATAATCCACTTGTAGCTTTCTGGGGAAAGGGTGATTGGGTCATCCTTCTAGTCCTAGAGGTCCCTACTTGTCCTCTCTCACAAAGACGAAAAAATGTACACACCCATATTAGGTGTGATGACATTTGAGTTGATGGAGATTCCAAGTTGTGAGCTAATATTATCACAGTGAAGCCTTGTCTTTAGGGATAAAAAGTGCTTGATGTGTATTCAATTGTGTTTATACTTGTGAAAACTTGGGCTTTTAGGAGCCTCAAACATACACATTTTTGTTGAAAACTGTCAGTGTCTATTGCCTATTGTGTTTATCTTGTCCAAGAGCAAACCAAAAAAACCCAAAAATATAGTGCTTAAACTTTCCCTTTTTGCATTTTCCTTGTCAAAAACAAAAAATCCCAAAAACATAGTGCTTAAACTTTCCCTTTTTATATGTTCCTTGTTAGAAACAAAAAATTCCAAAAACATAGTATAAAACTTTTCCCTTTTTGCATCTTCATTTTTGCCAAAAAATAAAAAAAATCCGAAAAACAAATAATATAATTCCATCTTCATCCACCATCATTTTCCAACGTCATCCCAAGACATCAAACCATTCCTTTGACTTGGTTATTGTATCCCAAAATCTAGATCATACAATCTCCTAATTTGTCTTCTAGACCAATTAGTATCAAACCAACTAGTGAACAAACCTACCTTCAAAAGGGGATCTCCTTTTAACAATAGCCAAATTCACTATAGCCTTATCTTGTCTCACTTTGAAGTCATTAGTCTATTTTAGAGTAGATAATCCAAAATCCAAAAATCTTTTGGTCTATATTTTATAACTTTTAACCAAACTAATCATTCACCCAAATCATATGCCTACCACTCGATCAAAACAAAACAAAACCATGGGAAACACTCCAAATTTGCCGCAAGGAAATCCTATGGTACATACCTCCGAAGTAGCCATTGATGCATCAAAGTTTACCATGGGCATGGACTCTAGCATCTTTGTTCCTACAGGGTATACAACAGGTGCTTCTTTATCCCAAAATCTCACTCAACAAACACATGAAGAATTCCACGACTTAGATGATGACCTACAAGACCCCGTGATCTTGGAGAAAATTAGTAAACTTTTGGATGCAAATCACGATCATTACTTCCATCTACTTGCTCAAAAAGGAGCTAAGTTGCCTTCTGATTTTGACACTTGGCAAATCCAAGAAAAACACATTTTTGGTGAAGGTTGTCCATATTAATTACCCACAACATCTACCTTACCACCTTCTTTTCCAACTAATGATCTTCCATTCACAAACAAGTTCCACAAAACACCAATTGAACCACTCCTCAAACCATCATACATAGGTGTCCAACACCAATCTAACCCGTCTTCTTCTATCCCACACAATCCTGCTACTAATCCAGAACCATCATCTTCTTCTAGACCACACAACCCTACTCTAAATCCACAACAAACATATTCTTCTATTCCCAACAAAACTTTTACGAATCCTCCACAAGTCATAATCGACTTAAGAGTTTTAAGTTTTCTAAACCAACACTATCAACTATAACATCGAAAAATGTCTCCTTGGGGGCTTTTCCCTCTTTAGGTTTAGCTCCCGGGTCTTTTGTGTGCATTTAGGACATCTTGCATCATAATTTGGCATCCCGATGGAATGAACCTTGGGTTTCATGACAAATTGGACCTAGGGGGACCCCTTGAGCTTGGCCCTGCCTAAAATAGGGGGGAGGACTTGGGCACCCGCACCCTAGTTCTGCCCTATTTTGGGGCAGTCCCAATTTTTGGGTGTCGGCTTGTGACCGTTATTTGGGTCTTATGTCAACATGGTAAGTTTGAATTATGAAAATCTTGGTGGGAGTGTTTGTAGTTGCATATAAAAACATGTTTAGGCATTCATTTGTAAAATAGATTTCAATTAGATGATGACTAGCAAGCTATTGTGTTCTCAAGGTGATTCAAGGCTTTCATTGTGTTGCAAGAGTAGATTTGTGTGGTTTATGTGTTTGTGTTTGCAGATTTGAGGATCCATTCATCATGGAATGAAGAGCATCTTCCTCCCATGAGATCTTCACTACAAGGTGACATTATATTATGACTGTGATCATTATTTCATTTGGTTTTTACCTCTACCTCCCTAGGCATGTACTCTCTATCTGATAAAGGTGTTCAGAGACTTAAGTGTCCTTTGAGGCTTGACTGAGGCAAGCCTCTAAACACCACAACCCCCTCCCAAAGTTTTTATGGTTGTAGGATATAGGTTGAGGAGCTGGACAAAGTGAAGTTGCAGGAGGGCATGTTGGAATGTCAGAATTGTAGACCAGTGAAAGAAACAGCCACCTGGACTTGGGCACCCACTCACTAGTCCTCGAAGTTTCGTGATGGAAAAACCTTCGGTGCAGCAGAAACATGTTATAGATCTTGTTCATAGATCCTGATGAAAAGCAAGGCATTGAACTTGGGTGCCCGCTCTTTTGTGCCTAACTTTTCCACCTCTGAACCTTGAAAATAGATACTATGTGATTTGCCATTTTACTTCCCTCTGCAAGAGCTTTTTCTGTAATTCATCCGTTTAATGTCGTATTTGTAAAATTAGGGTTTTAATGCTTAATTGAGCATAGGAGAAGGAAAATTGATAATTAAAAAACCCTAATCTGAGCTTCCCTACATTTGTAAGTGACCAAGGACCTTTTAGTGCTCTTCCACTTGATCCGAAGGTCCTTGAATGTAATAGGTGAAAAGAGGATTTAAACACTAAACTAAACAAATCCAATTTTTCCCTAAACATTTTGGTGAACCTGTGTTTTTGGACTTAATTGCAACTTTTTGAGTGTTTTTCTTCAGATTTGGATTGATTTTATTCATTCATATAGTTATTCATCTTATTGCATTAAGAAAATTTCAAAAAAATTGAAAAATTTGGAAAAATTCAAAAAAATTGCATTGTTAGGCTTACTAATTTGCATAAATTCTTTCTAAATTTCCATAATTTATAATTTTTGCATCATATCTGATATAAACTACAGAAAAATATAAAAATTCAATAATTTTCATTACATTTTTATCATATAATTGCTAGGGTTTTGTAGAAATTTTGACAATTTTCATATAACCTAGTAATTCCAAAATCTAGGGTTAGTAGGCAAAATCTTCTTTCATATTTTTATAATGATTTTATAGGCTCATTCAAATTATCATTTGTCTGTAGTCTTGCATTTTAGTGTAAATTTGTATTTAGATTTCAAATATTTGCATTTTTGCATAGAAAATTTCAACAAAAATCTAGCAATTTTCATGCATTTTCATTAGATTTGCATTGGCATTTTGCGTGTTCAAGCTTGGAAATAATTTTAATATCTAAGATTATTTCATTTTCATCATAAATCAGACTTCAAAACATTCATATAGCATTTTGTGTCAATATCTCAAACCTAGGGCTTGAAAAACATCAATTTTCACTAGATTTGGCCTTATCGACTCTCTAAATTTGCACCATAGGCGTGTTGTGAAGGGTATTTTTGCACTAATTAGTTTTTATTATGGTAATTATCTTTTTTCCCTCCTAAAAAACCTCACAACACCTTTTGATTGGCCTCTTGCATTGAAAATTTGGTGAAAAACTACACTTTTTTTTTGCTATTTTTGCCCTAGGGTTTGGCCTAGTTTGCACTCCAAGTGTGTTGTGAAAATTTTTATGGATTGAGGTGACTGATACCACCAGTATTATTTTCTTCACCTCCTAAAATTATTTACAACACCCCTTATGCTAGGCCTTGGAGTTGAAAAACCGTGAAAAATAGCCTATTTTTGCTATATTTTCACTAGGGTTTGACCTTAAGTGGTACTAAAAGCATGTTGTGTGGGATATTTTGACACTAAATTGGCTGTTATTACTGATATACATTTCTTTCCATCATAATTTTCCTCACAACACCCTTTGTCATGCCCCTTTGTATCGAGATTTGGTGAAAAAATTGCATATTTTGACATATTTTCACTATATTTTGACTTATCGTCATCTTAGATTCACATCAAGAGTGTGTTGTGAAGGATATTATTGCTATTTTGGACTGATATCAGATATATAATTTTCTTCCCTTGATCAAAATCCTTACAAAACCCTTTGTTTCACTTATTTGAATTGAAAAAGTACAAAAAATCAAGCATTTTAGGCTATTGTTGCATATAGTTTTGCACTTGCCTTTGATATACTTTTGGAAAAACTTTTACATCTGATTTGGCATTCATGGCCTCATCCTCTCAATGCTCTTTGGGATCTTTACATGAATATGTTTCAAAATTTGAAGATCTTTACAAATTCATTAGTACACACCCTTATGTCATGCCCTATATACAAGCCTTGTATCACAAGGATATATTGGTGTCATCTTCCTTCGAGATCCTTGATTATGTATCTGATCTTAACAACTTCATATCTCTCATCAATACATACCCTTGGGTAGTAGAAGAATTGATAAAACACACTTTGGATGAAGAGCATGACACTTCTCATAATAGTTTGGAATTAATAGCTCAAACATATGGCAATGATATCGACCATGATTATGAGAATGATAATGAATTCACAAGCTACCCTACTGATCCTAACAATGAACAACATGATGAGAAAGACATGAATTGCGCTATTGTACCTTATGTCCCACTTTCCTCTAACATTAGGGAGTGGGAGGATGATGATGATTCACTTGATAAGGAGACTTAGCACGAAGATCATACAGGTAAGTATCTCTAACCATTTATCTCTCTCATGATGTGCTTCCCCCGTGATGTGTTATGTATTGTTTAGGCCTCTTGGGATGACCTCAGATTCTCCTGTAAGGTCCGGGATACCAGGAGACTACCTCCGTTGTGACCTTCTTCTATTTGTATCATCATTCTTCTATATTGCCTTTCTCTCCTATTTCATCGGTGTGTGTTGTGTCTTACAGACATAGCATTATAGTTGGTGACTTGGGGGCACCCTCCTACATGAATGTCCTTAAGACACTTGTTTCTCCTCTCTGATTTATTGTTTCCCTTCCTCTAGCATTTCTATCTAGCAGGCGGATGATGAGAAAAATTTATACTGATGCAGACCTAGTGTCCTTTTTGAGAGCAATAAAAAAATGGACTTAGTTCCTAATATGACGATGGGGTTGTATATTTTATCCGACGCTTGGCTAGTGGAAGCACTAGTGCTTTCCACGTAGTGACTTTGATGATGTTTCTATCACATTTACAAACCTTAACAACATTGCTGCTCTGTACACCTTTGTTTGTATTTGAATTTGGCCTCGGTGGTGCTTGATTCAGAGAGCTTCATGATATAGCCCCATGGTTATCCTCGAACTCTGAATTCGTAGTATAACCTTGGCTCTTTGTGTGTTTAATCATATGCATTTATGTTGTTGTTTATCTTGATTTTGTAGACACTAACATGTTTCTTGCAGGGATGTGTTTGTGGGAACATTTGGTGATCGTGGAGTACATGTCACCTCCGGGGGGCATGGGCTTGATGAAAGTCAGTGTTCCCTTGTGTGTTTTCTTCCTACCTTAACATGCTTGATATCGATACCTGATATCAACCACCTTAAGGTGGGGGCATATATAAGGTAAGTTGTCTGTTGTAGATGTTAGCTATGTGCTTGTCCTCAGATGCAGTTTAAAGACTAGCTTGATGAGTGCTTCCTACATCCTAAGTTTGTTTTCTATCAATCAATCATGTAAGCCCTCTGCGGAGGAAGGATATCGCGTATATCCTTTTTTTTAAATCTTAAGCCCTCTGCGGAGGCAGGGATGGTGTATTTCTTAGAGCAGATTACATCATCCTATCATTTTCAAAAGTCCTCTGCGGAGGCGGGGAGCAGTTCTGTGACTAACTCAACCCTTAAACATGTCTTTGGTGATTGTTGTGGCGAAGCCCAATCATCAGTGTGTGCCTGTAATGTGCCTGAGATGGTGTTGAGCCTAGAAATAGGAACACTCCATCACTTGTTTGTCATGTTTTCTCCATGTCTCCAAGTGTGTGTGTTTTGGTGTGCTTGCTTTGTTTGGCGTGTCTGTTGCCCCATATCCAGTCTAAAGACTGGCTCGATGAGTTCTTCCTACATTTTGGGAGGTTTTGCGTGTCTTGAGTGTGTGTTGCCCCATATATGTAGTCTAAAGACCAGCGCGATGAGTGCTTCCTGCATTATGGGAGGTTTGTTTACTTTCTAGTATTTGCATCTGCATTTCATATATATATGAGAAAAGAAAACAAAAGAAACCATGCCTATATTCCATGCATTAATGTGTCTTCTGTGCATTTGTTGTCTTCTCCGTGTTCTGCGTGACTGTAATTGTCTTCTCCATGTTTTGCGTGCCTGTTACTGTCTTCTATGTGATTAGCATGTCTTCTCCTGCTTGGCATGTTTACTTTAATGCATGTATTGGCCTTGTGTTTATACATACACTAAAGTGGGGGATAAATGTAACATCAAAAAATGTCCCCTTGGGGGCTTTTCCCTCTTTAGGTTTAGCTCCTGGGTCTTTTGTGTGCATTTAGGACATCTTGCATCATAATTTGGCATTTCGATGGAATTAACCCTGGGTTTCATGACAAATTGGACCTAGGGGGACTCCTTGAGCTTGACCCTACCCAAAATAGGGGGAGGACTTGGGCGCCCGTGCCCTAGTCCTATCCTATTTTGGGGCAGTCCCAATTATTGGGTGTCAGCTTGTGACCATTATTTGGGTCCTATGCCGACACGGTAAGTTTGAATTATGAAAATCTTGGCGAGAATGTTTGTAGTTGCATATAAAAGTATGTTTAGGCATTCATTTGTAAACTAGATTTTAATTAGATGATGACTAGCAAGCTATTGTGTTCTCAAGGTGATTCAAGGCTTTCATTGTGTTGCAAGAGAAGATTTGTGTGGTTTATGTGTTTGTGTTTGCAGATTTGAGCATCCATTCATCATGGAATGAAGAGCATCTTCCTCCAATGAGATCTTAACTACAAGGCGACATTATATTGTGATTGTGATCATTATTTCATTTGGTTTTTGCCTTTGCCTCCCTAGGCATGCACTCTCTATCTGGCAAAGGTGTCAAGAGAATTAAGTGTCCTCCGGGGCTTGACTGAGGCAAGCCTCTAAACACCACAACCCCCTCCCCAAGTTTTCATGGTTGTAGGTTATAGGTTGAGGAGCTGGACAAAATGAAGTTACAGGAGGGCATGTTGGAGTGTCAAAATTACAGACTAGTGAAAGAAACGACCACCTGGACTTAGGTGCCCGCTCACTAGTCCTCAAAGTTTCGTGATAAAAAAACCTTCGGTGCATCAAAAATAGGTTGCAGATCTTGTTCACATATCTTGACGAAAAGTAGGGCACTTGACTTGGGCGCCCTCTCTTTTGTCCCTGACTTTTCCACCTTGGAACTCTGAAAATAGGTACTCTGTGATTTGTCATTTTACTTCCCTCTGCAAGAGATTTTTCTATAATTCATCCATTTAATGTCATATTTGTAAAATTAGGGTTTTAATGGTTAATTGAGCATAGAAGAAGGAAAATTGATAATTAAACACCCTAATCTGAGCTTCCCTACATTTGTAAGTGACCAAGGACCTATTAGTGCACTGCCACTTGATCCAAAGGCCCTTGAATGTAATAGGTGAAAGGAGGATTTAAACACTAAACAAAACAAATCCAATTTTCACCTAAACATCAACAACCTCCACACCATTACCAACAACCTCCAAACCAAAATTACCAACAACCACCACACAACTATCAACAACCACCCTCTTCCAACATTCATCAATATTATACACCACCACCGCCACCATCTGGAATTGAGCTTGCGCTCCAAAACTTACAAAAATAGGTTTATGATCTTACACTTGAAAACACCAAAAATACTTTCTCATTTGAGGAAGTTTGTCCGTAACCTTTCAATCACTCTATTCCCATGCTCCCTTTTCCCAAAAACTTTGAAGTACCTAAATTTGACAAATACAAAGGAAAATGTGATCCTCAAGAGCATTTAAGGGAATTTTGCATGGCTTGTTTAGAGGTTGCTCATGATGATACCTATCTCTTGCGTCTCTTTCCTCAAAGTCTCGGAGGACAAGCCATGGAATGGTTTTCACATTTACCTCTGGGCATAAAATCCTTGGTGAATTAGCCAAGAAATTTGTCACCCATTTCTCTTTTAAAATTGAACATGAAGTCACCATGATAGACTTGTGTAATACAAAATAGAGAAATGGTGAAACCTTCATCTCCTTCTTGCAAAGGTGGAGAAGTATGGCTAGCAAATGCCCTTGGCCTCTACCTGAGAAATAATTAGTACATATATTTGTCCAAAACTTGAACCAAGAACTTGGCTTTTAGTTACAAATGCATTGTGCTAGCTCCTTTGAGGAAGTCATTTCAAAAGGAACCAACATAGAAAAGGCCCTTATCGCTAAGGGACTTGTGAAAATATTCAAAGAGACAAAAGACAACACTCCTGCATCAAATGACAAGCCCCGCTTTTGGGCTAAAAACAAAGATGTTGTCAGAGATGGTGTTGTGGATGTCAAACATGTCCAAATAGTCCAAACACCTCTTAACCTCCAAACGCCACAAAAGAATAATCCTTCCCCTCAAAGGGATCAACCCAAACAAGGCTTTTCTCCCAAACGTAGATTCACTCCCTTAGGAGAACCCATTGAATCTATACTTAAGAAGCTTGTCCAAAATAGTTTAATCACATTGCCTGAGACAAGACAATATGATGAACCTGCTTTTAAACCTACATGGTACAAAGACAATGAATATTATGAATTCCACTTGGTCAAAGGACATAAAATGCCAAGGTGCATGAAGTTGAAAAACCTCATACAAAATCTCATTGATTGTGGGGAAGTTGTCATCGATGGCACTCCTCCATCCACAACAAATAAAGACCTTGGTATTTATGATGATCCATTCCCTCAGCATGGAAAAGGAACCAATGCCAACAATAAAGGTAAAGACGTAAATAATTTGTCAAGAGTCTATGATTCTATTGTCGGCCACTTTAGTGAGAGTTTTGTATCTACTCTCACCATCAAAGGGAAAACTCCTGATTGTGCAGTCACCACCCATCGAGGTTGTGTTACCCTTCATGGGGCAACCTCAAATAGTCAACCAGCTTCAGAGTATAATCTACTCGATCACTTGGGTAAAACTCCATCTCTCATATCCATTCTTGATCTCCTCCGTACTTCCCCTGAACATAGGGATATCCTCAAAAATGCCCTCAAAGAGTAAACTGTCCCTGACAACATTGACATTGTCCAATTCAAGGCCTTGGTAGGACATATCGCCTCTCCCCATCACTTGGTCTTCATAGAGCAAGATATCCCTTTCCAAAATTCATGTCATAATGAAGCCTTACACATTGAAGTGTACATCCACCAGTGTAAAGTCAAGCGAGTCCTTATAGATGGTGGTGCTGGTCTAAATATCTGTTCCTTGAAGCTCTTAAAATAATTGGGATATTCTTCTGATGCTATTGACTCTTCCAACATAATGATAATTAAGGCTTATGATGACACGGAGAGGGAATCTGAAGGGGTTATTCATTTACCTATCAAAGTGGGGCCTGCCTTAGTGGAAACTTGATGTCAGGTACTGGATCTTGACCTCCCCTACAACATATTCCTTGGTCACCCATGGATTCACACCATGTAGGATGTCCCCTCCACCTATCACCAATGCTTGAAATTCCCCTACCATGGTACAAAAATTACCATTCCTAGAGACATGAACCATTTCAAATTCTGCCACACCATGCAATGCAGATACCTAAACTCAAACCAAGTACCCAAAAACAAAGCCACTCACCCTTCATCCTCATATGTTGATCCAACCACATTATCCACAAAACCACCTAAGAACAACATTCCTGAGGTCAAGGTTCAGTACAAGAATGTAGGGTTCAGAGAGTATGAGTTGCAGAACTCTTGCTATGTAGGGAAATTGCCCTTATCACCAAAATCTTATGGTAAACCTCTTGTGGTGAAAACAAGCAAGAAGAAGGCGCCATCAAACCTATACCCCCAATAGTTTTCATTCATGAACACAATCTCGAAGATGAGCACATTGAAGACATATCATCTTGGATCTTCCAAGATGAAAAGGAACCAGTCATACTACCTATGGAAAAGTACAATAATGGTCATCGCATTGTAAAGAATATGGGCTATAAAGAACAAGGAGGACTTGGACTCCATGAGAAAGGAACTATAGAACCCATATCTATCACTCACAAATATAATAAACATGGTTTGGGATTCGGGAAGGAGGTACCTAACTCCCTCGATATACAATTTATACTCGACGAAGTGGCTAAGGCTTGGCTTGCAAAGGAGACTTCTATGCAGGATACCATTGACGACTCTCACCTTCACCTCACGAATTTATTTCAGGAATCCTCTATCTTCATGATCTCAAATATTTCCCTTACCTCAATGACCAAAACCCAAAACATCTCCCTTGTATATCCTGATCTAATCAATTGGGACCAACAAGGGCCTCCTGTCCTAGACACTTTTCAAAATGATGAAGCGCTTGTAAAATTTCTGGGACTTTGAGATGGTATACCCCACGGTGACCATAAAGCAGGTTTTGCCATGGATCTCTCTCCTATCACATATTTCGGGGAGAATGTCAAATCTTTCAGTCACAAAAATATGACTAAAATAAATTGATCTTTAGGTGAAAACCACACTATGGCACCTTCTGATCTCAAAACAATAAAAAGAAAGGATGCATCCGATGATGAAAACCTCTTCGAGGCACCTGAGGATGAAATATTTGACCTTCCCCCACCATCAAAATATCAGGAGAAATCTTCTTTATTGGTGGAAAAATCTCAGGAAATGAATCTTGGCATGGTCCAAAATCCCAAGATTACATTTTTAGTAGCTTCTTTGTCTCAATAAAAAAATAGAGACTTCACACAGTTCTTTCAAAAAAGGGTAGTCAACTTTGCATGGACTTATGTCGACGTGCCAAGATTGGATCCTGCATTAGTAGTCCACCATCTATTAGTTGCACCAAGAGCTAAACCAGTCAAGTAGAAACTGCGCAAGATGCATCCACAGATTGCTTTATTGGTCAAATTTGAACTTGAGAAGCTACTCGATGCCAAGTTCATTCGTCCCATGGATTATACACAATGGGTATCAAACCTTGTGCTTGTTTCCAAGCCGAATGGGGGCATTCACATTTGTGAAGACTTCAGAGACTTGAATAAAGCCTTTCCCAAGGATGATTTTCCATTGCCCAACATCGACATCATAGTAGACTTAACGGTGGGCCATGAAATGCTTTCCCTCAAGGACGGCTTTTCTGGCTACAACAAAATCATGATTGCACCTAAGGACCAAGATAAAATGAGTTTCACATGTCCTTGGGGCAACTACTGTTGGCAGGTCCTACCTTTTGGCCTCAAAAATGCTGGCGCTACTTACCAAAGAGCGATGGCGGTAATCTTTCACAATTTGTTCCATACCATTATGGAAGATTGCATTAATGACCTTCTAGGTAAATCTACAAGGGCAGATCACTTGAAAGTGTTGGAGCAGATATTTGATCGGCTAGAACAATATCAACTAAGGCTAAATCCAAAGAAGTGTGTCTTCGGTGTAACATCTGGAAAACTACTGGAATATATTGTATCTCGACAAGGCATTGAGGTTGACCTTGCAAAGGTCAAAGCTATTGTTGAAATGTCTCCTCCTAGTAGCCTTAAACAACTAAGAAGTCTTCAAGGAAAGCTACATTCCATCCGATGGTTCATCTCACAACTGGCGAACAAATGTCAACCCTTCTCGCACTTACTCTGTAAGGATGTCACTTTCAAATGGGACAGTAAGTGCCAAGATACCTTTAAACAACTAAAATCTTATCTTGCTTCACCACCATTATTGATGCCTCCAATCACTAGGAAACCTCTTTTGCTTTACATCTCCACTACATCAGCAGCCTTGGGGGCACTGATGACTTGGGTAAGGAACATGCAATTTACTACATTAGTCGCACCTTAGTGGGATATGAGCTCAACTATACCCCTATGGAAAGAGCCTGTTTAGCAGTAGTGTTCGCTTCCCAAAAGTTGTGGCACTATATGTTGAACCAGCATACAAAGCTTATATCCAAGGTGGATCTTTTGAAATACTTGCTTTCCAAAGCAACTCTTACAAGTCGTCTAGCAAAATGGGTAATGATCCTAACTGAGTTTGACATCAAATATGTGGATCGAAAGGCTATCAAAGGGAAAGTAATAGTAGACCAACTAGCTGAGGCACCATTAACAGATACACACCCCATGCTATCAGAGTTTCCAGATGAAGGGATTTTCAACCTTTCTACATTAGTCAAGTGGAAACTATACTTTGACGGGTCATACACTCAGCATGGTTCTAGAGCAGGGATTCTCTTTGTCACCCCACAAGGTGATTGTATCCCTAAATCATATCAGCTTGATTTCCCATGTACCAACAACATAGCCAAGTATGAAGCATTATTAACAGGTCTCTGAATGGCTATCCAGTGGAACATCAAACAGCTTCAAGTTTACAAAGATTCTCAACTTGTCATTCGTCAAGTCACAGACGAATACCAAACTAAGGATGACAAGTTGATGCCCTACAAGAAGATGGTCGATAACTTTAAACAACACTTTTGCAGTCTTTCCTTTGATCAGATCCCAAGAGTTAACAACAGGGCTGTTGATGCAATGACGATTATTGGGTCTCTTCTAGACATGCCAACCAACATACAAAATTATGAGTTCTTAGTAGAACAATTGCTAATACCATCTGTTGATATTCTGTAAACTGAAATCATTTGTGAGCTTGTTGGTCCTAACTCAATGTGGTATCAGGATATATACAACTACCTTCGTAACAACACCCTCCCATCCGATCTAACATCAACACAAAAGAAAACCTTCATTCGTCAAGCCTCCCATTTCACCATCCTAGGAGATACACTATACCGACAAAGTCTCGATGGTATCCTCCCGAGATGTTTGAACTTGAAAGAAGCTAAAACTACTTTAAGAGATATACACGAGGTTATCTACGGAGTGCATTCCACCAGTCCCAACCTAGCAAAGAAGTTGCTTAGAACTAGATATTTTTGGCCCACAATTGAACAAGATGCCAACCAGTTCGCCAAAAAATGTCTTCAGTGTCAAAAACATGGAGATTTGATTCATGCACCTGCTCATCAACTACAACCAGTGACCACTTCATTGCCATTTTCATAGTGGGGTCTCGACCTTATAGGCAAGATACATCCCTCCTCTTCAAATAGCCATAAATTTATAATTACTACCACTGAGTATTTTACAAAGTGGGTGGAAGCTATTCCCATGACCTACATAACCGTCAAGCAAATTGCTAAATTTATCTTGAACTATATCATTTGCCGGTATGGTATCCCCATGGCTATAGTAACTGATAACGGTAAACCATTCAAAAACTAAGATGTCCATGCCTTATGCATGCAATATCATATCCAACATTGGTTTTTTACGTCGTACTATCCCCAAAGCAATGGCTAGGCTGAGGATTCAAACAAAACAATCCTTAAAATAATAAAAAAGATCGTTAATGAAGCCGGTCGTGATTGACATCTCCAGCTTAATCCCGCCCTCTGAGCCTATTGAACAGGTATCTGAACCCCAACTGGAGCCACACCCTATGCTTTAGTATATGGAACTGAAGCTATTTTTCCTATAGATGTTGAGATTCCTTCTCTCTGTATCTCCCTGTAGCATCTGATGGGTGAAGAAGAGTATAGAGTATCCAAGCTACATGAATTAGAGATTCTAGATGAAAGACACCTTGCGGCATTAAATCATCTTCAGGTCTACCAGAACTGACTACACTATAGCTACAACAAGAAAATAAAAGAAAGGTGTTTTCAAGTAGGTGATCTAGTCCTGAAGGAAAATCAGAGGAACTTGCAAGACAAAGAAAAGAAAGGTAAATTTGAACCTAACTAGTTGGGGCCTTTCATCATCATAGCAGCATATGGATCAGGGGCATACTCCCTAGAAACACCTGAAGTAATTCCTCTTGATGAACCCATCAACAATGTTCATCTCAAGAAATTCTATGCCTGAAAATATCTTAATAGAAAAAGACAAATAAAATCAACAAATAAAAAATAACAAAAAAATAAAAAATAAAATAAAAAAATAGAAAAAATAGAAAAATAACCAAAAAATGTTCATCCTCTGGTGAAAACCTAGTAAACAGGCGCCTTGGATAAGTACCATAGTGAAAACCTAGCAAATAGGCGCTATGCGTAAGAGTCAACATCTACCATCTATTTGGTCTCTTTCATCCATCCATCTCATTCCGTAATAAAACCCATCCATCCATAATAAAACTTGTTGACCTTCACATTCCCAATTGTCCATCTATCATGGCTTAGGAATTGGTTAGTGTCAAGCATTCTTTCCATAGTCAGTTTCATCCATGGCCAGTCTTATCAATAGTTAGTTTCACTCATAGTCAGTTCCATTTGTGATCAGTTATCTTTCTCCATAATAAAATCCTTTATTGGAATGGGGGCAAGTTTCCTTAACCTAAGGCTAGGAATGGATCCTCATTTACATCAAGGACAGTTTTCCCACTTTCCCTCATCATTCCAAAACCATCATCATTTATCGATAATATCCATCAACACTTTCATTATCCATCCTCACTTTCATCACACCTCATCAATCGACACATTCATCACACCACCCAAAACTACATATCATCATCATCATCATCGTAATGTGCCTTGATCCCGTGGATACAGGGTACGTAGGTAGTCTGGAATACAAAGGAAGTATCCAATACTTAGGCACATACAATTCACCCCATCCTCCATCTCAACCCATAATAAATTCATCTTTGTCACTTCATCCATTTACCGCAATCCATCCTATCCATCTACCACATAGACATGACTAACTCAAGCAAAAATGAATTGTACATCCTTGTGGAAGTTTAAAAGTGCTTATCCAAATCTGAAATAGAAAAGACTACTCTTAAAAATCAATACTTCACCACATTCCATTTTCCTATATCTAGGTATATCCATACATCTTGGATCCAAAGCCTTTAACGGATACATCTTTCCTACGATAAGGCCTCAAATCTTTCTAGAATACCCACTTTTGGCAAGAAAACGTGTTGGTTGTCTATTGGTTTTATCAGTTGGTTATTTTTGCTTTTTGATATATCTTGTGTCCCTTTAAAAATGCACTTTCACAACTACCTTGATCTTTTTATATCTTGGTATGTGGCGATAATGTATAAACTAGGGCATAGTCATTACTTTTGTATGCTGTGTTTGAGGGATGATTTTATTCTCCTATTAGGTCTAATATTTATCTTGTGTGTGATGGGATTAGCATCTTGCATATTACTATCTTTGTAACGTCAGAAAATGTCCCCTTTGGGGCTTTTTTCATCATAAGGTTTAGCTCCTAGGTCTTTAGTGTACATTTAGGACATCTTGCATCATAATTCAACATCACGATGGAATGAACCTTGGGTATCATGACAAAGGGGGCCTAGGGGGACCCATTGAACCTAACCCTACCCAAAATAGGGGGAAGGACTTGGGTGCCTGCACCCTAGTCCTGCCCTATTTTGGGTCAAACCCAAATTCCTAGTGTTGGTTTATGACCATTATTTGGTCCCTAGGCCAACACGGTAAGTTTGAATTTACGAAATCTTGGCAGGAATGTTTGTAGTTGCATATAAAGCATTTTTAGACATTCATTTGTAAACTAGAGCATTAGTAGATGATTACTAGCAAGCTATTGTGTTCTAAAGGTGATTTAAGGCTTTCATTGTGTTGCAAGAGCAGATTTGTGTTGTCTATGTGTTTGTGTTTGCAGACTTGAGCATCCATCTCCTCATGGAATGAAGAGCTTCTTCCTCCCATGAGATCTTCACTACAAGGTGATATCTATTGTGATTATTAAGCATTTATCATTTGGTTTTTGCCTCTGCCTCCCTAAGCACGCACTCTTTATCTGACAACAGTGTTCGAAAAACTTAAATATCTCTCTTGGGCTTGACTGAGGCAAGCCTCTAAACACCACAACCCCCTCCCAAAGTTTTTATGATTGTAGGTTATAGGTTGGAGTTGCAGACAAAGTGAAGTTGCAAGAGGGTACAACAGAGTGTTAAAATTGCAGATCAGTGAAAGAAACAACTACCTGGACTAGGGCACCCACTCATTAGTCCTCAAAGTTCCACAACGGGAAAATCTTCAGTACAACAGGAACATGTTGCAGGTCTTGTTTGCAGATCTTGACAAAAAGCAGGGCCTTGGACTTGGGCACCCGCTCTTTAGTCCTCGACTATTCCACTTTGGAACCTTGAAAATAGCTGCATAGTTATTTGTTATTTTACATCTTTCTGCAAAAGCATTTTCCGTAATTCATCCGTTTACTGTCGTATTTGTATAATTAGGGTTTTAAGGTACAATTGAGCACAAGAGAAGGAAATTGTCAATCAAATCATAAAAATCCAAGTTTTCCTACATCTCAATAGTGACCTAGGGTAGGATAGTACATTGCAACTCGACCCTAGGTCCTTGAATGAAAGAGTGAAAGGAGGATATACACCAAAACTAGCAAAAACCAAACTTCTAAAATTTACCCTTTACAATCTCTTACATCTAAGGCTCTGCAAAGACCTTCTTTGTATTAAGACTATTATATGCTAAGACTATTTTCCATTCACTTATTCGACAAGGTTCTATTCTACCTAGTAGTAAATAAAATCAAACTACTTGCTTACAGAGTCCACTATCTTATGCATGGGATACATAGTCACCCTGGTTCTCATACCTTGGTGCATAATATCTATATGCTATATCAAATAAAGGATTGCTCTATTTTTCAAATGTCAAGCATAAATTTTTCCTGTAATTCCATCATTCTTTCATCTATCAAACACTGTTCTTTTCATCCCAATTCATCTTTCTTTGTTAGTCATTTTGTGTCATCATTCTTATCATATCTTTGTTAATCATGTTGTTTCATCATTTTCTTATCATTTGATTATCGTATCTTTAGTTCATCAGTTGTTTCATCACATTTGTCTTCTCATCGACTTCTTCTATCAATTGGTTATCTTTCACTAAGTTAATTATTTGTTCATCATATTCTTTTCATTTGCTTCTTCCATCAATTAATTATCTTTTTATTAAGTTAAACAATTGTATCATCACATTTGCTTATCTTTCTTTATGTAATCATTTGTTCATCATATTCTTTATTATCATTTGATTAACATTTATATGTTACTCATTTGTGTCATCATGTGATCATCATTAACCATTTCATCTAAATTCATTATTTCATCATTTATATTGCATTTTCTATCATGTCATCATAAACATCAAATAAAACATCACATACATCAAATAAGCATCTACACTAAATCCATATCACATCACATCATTATGCATCATAGTACATCTATCATATCATCAAAAGCATAAAAACATCATAAAACATCTAAATGCCACCGAACCATCATATATATATATATATATATCAACAAAAATAATAAAGTGTCCATAACAAAATGTCCATAATATACAAGTGTCCATGATACAAGTATACATATGTGTACATCATCAAGCTCAAAAAAATCAAATTATAAAAAATATACATGGATATATATATGCATCTCATCAAAAAATACAAAGTGTCTGCATATCAGGTTGAGCTACGCCCCTCTGAAGGTGCTGGATATTGATCAGACCCTGGTGGAGGTGGCTATGATGGTCTCTATGATACTGATGACTATCCCTGTCCTTGTGTCCCCTATCCTACACTAGCCCTAGGAGGCCCCATCACTGATGGTCCTGACCGAGCTGATCTAGAACCCCCTGCTTTGCTCCACATGCTAAGACTGGGAGCCCTTTGAGATGCTGGGATTGCACTTTCATAGAGACCCTGGTAGTACTCTGCACACTACCCTGCCTGAGCCAACCTATCCTAAATCGCCATCATGTCCATCCACATATATGACATGCTCCCACTTGCTATAACTCTCTATGCTACATCTAACTACTGCTGCACTTGGGTCATCTCAGCTCTAACTGTGTCTCTCTCTCCTATCACCTGCTGCAGCTAAATCTGTAGTCCCTATACCTGTACATGTAGATCCTGTATCTACAGGATGACACTATCCCTCTCTGCTGTAACACCTGTAATAACTCCATGCTGCCACTCTACCTCTACCTACAAGCTATCTTAGGAGGCTCGTAATGTGTCTATGTCCTCCCCATCTACATCTCCTACTGCTCCTCCTGCTCCTCCTACTCCTATCTGTGGCCCTTGTCCTGCTCTATCATCTCCTCTCCTTGCATCTGGAGGGATTGCAACATGTCCTACTGCAACTTTCTACTTAACTCATCGCGGCTGGCTGATAGGAGGCTCTGCCACCTATCCCACCTATGTCCCAGGTGGTGTCAGTCTCACAAGTTGATGTGTAGCCCACCATGCATCAAAATTAGGGTTGGTCCCTGCATCCTCTATAGCCACTACTGGTGGTGCCCACGATACTAGCTGTATGGCTCTAATCTCTGCCTCTAGTGCATCTCTGTCCACGGGTGCTCCCCAAGCCCCCGCATCTCTGACTACCCTTGAAAAGATCGCCTCATGCACAGGTGCCGTCTGTTGCTCCCCAAACTACCTCATAACCCTCTCTGGCATATGTCTCTCTATAATCGTCCTCACCCTCCCCATGAGGTACTGTAATGCCCTGCCACGAAACCTTAGAGAAAAGCTCAACTAAGCAATACAAAAGGGCAAATTTTTTTATTTTATTTTTTAAATAGAGGAACTATCAACGAAATGCAAATCATGTTTATTTGTAACATCTAAGTTAACCTTTAACCTTTAGGGATTACATGGTTGCATTACTAATTACTAACATGATCTAACTAACAACCATGGTTCACTTTAAATCCAAATGCATCAAATGAATAAAAACACACATTTTTTTTTAATGCCTACCCAACCAAATATTAGTTAATAACAATAGATGATTAAGAAATAATGAAATTAACAGGATGATAGGAAATAATTTACAAAATTTAACTTAGTAAACTTCAAATTAAATATTGGAGTATATCAACATTCAACGTAAATGAAATGTAAGATACAAACATTTCAAATTAATTTATACACATTCACCATAATGCCATATAATCATCTATTCGATAAGTGGAAAGGTACCTTCTTAGCTTCAGAGTCCTGCATGGCTTATAGATCTCAAACTGCACATCTAATGAAACATTAGTTCTACATAATTAATAATTACACAAAACAAATATCAATTGCATAAAATGACAAGCCTAAGGCCCTAAGGGCCGACCTAATGTCTCGGGGGCTCATCCAAGATGGCGTTGCCTACGTACGCGTAGCACAGAGACTTCGTAGTTCGGGACTACTAATCGACTTAGACCTCATTTCTCATAAGAGATAAAATTAATCACATATTATTTTCTAGAGAGTACTAAAAACCACTAGTTTATAAAAACCCCTTAAAGGATTAAAATATCTTAACCGTACTCTGAAATTAAATTGTAGTAGACAAACACTTAGTTTAGAATAAATATTATGAAATAACAACCTTTAAAATAAAATATATTATTTTTCAAATACACCCTTTTTATTCTATTGCTACCTTACCATAACATGTATTTTCTACCCATAGATAAAAGAACACTCTCACTAAGAGACATCCAATTTAATATTACGACTACTCTATTTTCAATAAGTTATTTTAACAATTTAAACTAACAATAGCAATTTAATGGATAATATAAATTTTGAGCTCTAATGATTTAATACAACACCCAAAATTAATCCAAGTGATATCTCAAATGAATAAAAGATATAATTCAACTAAAAAGTCTTATCTGGGATCTTTCCTAAGTCATCTTAATGTAGGATTAAAAGAGCAGTGTTTAACCTCATGCATAATACATGTCATGTGTTTGCCAAAATGCCTCAAAAAAATGTAGTATCATGGAATGCCTTAATTGGGGGATGTCTACACAATGGATACGTAGATGAAGCTCTAAGGCTATTTCGGGAAATGCTGGAGCATAATGTGGTTTCATGGAGTACAATTATTGGGGAGTATGTGCAGCATGTTTTTTTTTGACAAAGCTGTGGAGTTGTTCTGACAAACGCAAGTAACAGGCGTTAAGGCCAATCATGTGAGCCTTGCCTCTCTTCTCCCTACTTGTGCCAACTTAGCCGCTCTTAATCAAGGCAAGGAAGTTCATCAAGACATAATTTAGAGTGGAATTCAGTGTAATGCCTTTGTAGAAAGTGCTCTTGTGGACATGTATGCCAAACACAATTCATAAACAAGAGCTGGTTTCATTGAATGCTATGACTTTTGGGTATGCCATGCACGAGTGTGTGGAGGATGCTCTTAAACTCTTCAATCAAATGCTTTAGTCAGGCACAAAACCAGACAACATTATCTTCATTGTTGTTCTCTCTGCATGTTGTCATGTTGGCCTAGTACAAGATGGTTGGAAATATTTTCATAGCATGAACCAACCCTATTAGATTATGCCTGGACTAGAGCACTACAGCTGTATGGTTTGACCTTCTTGGCCACGTTGGACACCTAAATGTGGCATATGAGTTGATACTCAAAGTGCTAGGTAAACCTGATCCTAGTCTGTGGGTTTCTTTGCTTGGTGCTTGTAGACTCCATGCCAATGTGGAGTTAGGGGAATACATTTCCAAACATCTTTTTTGAGTTGGATCCTGCACATTTTGCCCATTATGTACTACTGGAAAATATATATGCAGTAGATGGAAGATGGGAAGGCAAAGAAATGGTGAGGAAATTGATGAAAGGGAAGAGCATAAAAAAGAATGCTAGGCTGCAGCTGGATTGTAGTCAATAATGAAGTTCATACTTTCAGAGTAGGGAATGGGAAAGTTTAGGTTACACCCACATCCACCAAACATATATGCATTTGTCTCAGCAGATGGAAAAACACTGTATCTAAACAGCCAATGCACCAGCTGTTTACATGGGACCCCATTTCCCATGTGAACAGTTGACCACAACACATCGGCAGCATAAGCTCTTCCATGGGGTAATCACTGATGCATGATCCATAACAACAAGTTTAAATAACAACTTATTGTTTGAAAACATGGAGAAAAACTTAAAGGTTTAATGGTTTATATGGATTGCTAAACAATTCTAGGGCTTAATGTACCTTTTCAGAGTTCCAGCCCAAGCCAAACAGAAGTCTTGGATGACAATCTTTCAGTTTTGCTTACCAGAGAACTCAGAATAAAATTTAAGTTTATGTCAATGAGATGCAAGTGTTTATTATAGGATGTCTCTAGTTATTTTAGACACAGAAACTACACACCACTAGCGTCTATATAGATGTAAATAAAATCAATCTAAAATGTTAACATCAGTATTATATAAGCAGATAATATCTGTAAAGATTAAGTTAAAAGAATTGACTATAAAGGGTTAAAAGAATTGACTAAAAAGGTTTTAAAGAATCAATTAAAAAAAACTTCCAACCATTACGCCCCATAGGGATCTTAATTATTCCAATAGAAATGCAAGATCTGGTTTAAAATTCAAATCATATCTAATGAAATAATAGTAAAAGAGACTCTAAAAAAAACTGACTATCTTGTAGGAAAGAATCGTATCTTGTTGAAGTTAATAGGGTGTTCATAATAGAAAAGTTCAAGTCCTTTTAGAAATAAATGCCATGCAAGGAAAAACATTAAAAGCGAGACATACTAAGTAATTGCAGATTACAACAAGAAAAAGTTCCCCAAAGAATTATTTGATCAAATTTTCAAACAAATACAAGATTTTACCAATAATATGATAAGAGATCACTTGGTAGAATCTAACGCCATGAATACAGGTGGAGCATAAATTATCTGAATCTATAAGAGAACACTAAAATAATTACGTAACAATCAGTTTCGACTTTATTGATAGCAGTTACTAATAACAATACCTGACAGTAATAGAAATATTTCTAATACTCATAAATAAAGGTATCTTCAGATCAACTAATTCTATTCTTGTTTTCAATCAGACATTCAATAAAATAGGTAACAATTCTAGCCATAAACTATGAAAGCTAATTTTACACATCATTTACAATAAAAAGTGGTAAATATTTGTCCTATTTTTATTGGCCAAAATTGATATTTAAGAACCCCGCTAGACAAAATGCCTCAAACAAATTCCATATTTTGTAAAGTAGGTAAAAACACAATTACATACACCATACGACTATCAAGGATAATTACTGGTATTATCTAACTATATACACCGTGGCTAGAAAAATATGGATGACAATAACATTCTTAATTCAACTTTAAGATCGATAGCTTCAAAAAGGAAGTAAAATTATTCTTTAATAACCTCCTCTTCTAAAACATTACATGAAAAGAACACTATAAGAGTGAATTGACACACTCGATCCAGTCTCAAACATGAAAACATGTATAACATCACATCCTCAAAATGTTACAAATGAATAAAATTTTCATAAACTATACGCAGCAAATTCCACATATGAAACTAGGGATAAAATGCCTACAATAAAATGCGAATCACAAGTAACAATCTCTGATAATAGCAGTTCTAAACGTTGGAAAAAAAGATATAACATTTTTGCAAGAAAACAAAGTTTTGTAACGAAAACACTCATGCAAATCCAGTCAGTAGGTGTATGGCCGGTTTCCTAAATCAAATCAACAGTGTGGGTTCATTTACCAAAGTAAAATTAAAAAAAAAAGGAAATTTAATAATAATCTCACTCGAATAGAATCTAAGTTACATAGAAAGAAGAAGAATTACATGGAAGATTTCGACACCACAAGATACAATTCCTTTGTAAAACCCTGACAAGAAATTGAAGCATGCGAGAAGCCTTGATCTCATTGGTGAGGGAATCACAATAGTACTTGCATGGTGTCTTCTGATACAGACTGTGTCGCTTTTTAATATCAATATTAAATCAAAACAATATATTAAAAAGATAGAAACATACCTTTTTTTTTGGTGTAACATCTCGTTCGAGTATCTTTATCATTGTCATTCATAGATGCACGAAGCATAGATACTTCCAGACATCACTTGCCCCTCTTTTCTATCTCTCACTCCCCCAAATTAGCATATTCTACTGGCAATATAAAACCATAATCTGTCTTTCCACATCCAACTTCTACTAACTCCAATTTACTAAAATTAACTCTATAAATTAGAAACTGAAAAAGAAATATTACCCCCAAATATCCCTTCATTAAATTGTGTAACTGCCACTTCTAAATGTGGACCTAAATAATAATGAACTAAAAGAATCTTTATAAAATATGTAAATGTAAAAGCATAAAATAACTATATATGATTTTCTTATGAAACAATACTAACTCATATAAATAATTACTCCAAAACAATACAATTAATAAAATATCATAATTAGTAAATAAGTTTCAATAAAATATGTAAATGTAAAAGCATAAAATAACTATATATGATTTTCTTATGAAACAATACTAACTCATATAAATAATTACTCCAAAACAATACAATTAATAAAATATCATAATTAGTAAATAAGTTTCAAATATGCTCTATACCTCTCGGTGGAGAGTGTATTCCACACCTGAGTCAAACTGAGTCAACGATCATTAAATTGCACATCCATGGTGAGAATGGAGGGACACTACATCCTCCCCCCCAAAACTCAACTTCCTCATGGAAGTCGCAAACTAAGGTGGAAACATAACACGTTAGTACCAACACCAAAACTGATTCGTTTCATAAAAATAATATACAATAATTTGCCTATGGAAAGGATTTATAAAATATAACTTATATACTCCATTTCAAACATAATCTACCCTTCTAGTTTTCAATGTCACAATAGTAATACAATCAAAACTTGCATTTCAAAAATGATTCCATAGTACATAAACCACTCAAAATCCTTACATGTTAGCATTGACACCCATCAGTTTCTTTAGGACAAAGAAAACATTGCACCCTTTTTAATCCTAACTAGTAGAAATTCTCATATCATAAACATATAAAGTGTTCAATTTTCAAATACACCACCATTGCAATTCCTCTTCCAATTTGCTATTAAGCAATCAGTAGGTTAGAATGCTACATTTTCACAAAATATCAACATATTTATACACATAAAACACACATTTTCCATAAATATTCATCATTTATAAACAAGAAATTTTAATTTAATTATTTTACAACACTAAATCCCATAACATATTCAACAAAAGATCATGATTTTTCACATTTTTGAAGCATGGAGACACAACTTATCATTTCATAAGTACTATATTCATGATTTAACATACATTCTTCACATACACACCAATTCACATCACCGGGGATCACATCACAAGGCTACACAAGGGTCCATCTGAACACCAGAAAGCAGCATACTAATCCATAATACATAATCCATGAGCCAAGAGCCAAAATCCATCTCACATAATCTATACCTCACACTCAGTGGCTTGTTCGTGTTAGGCCACACACACATGGTGAGACCATCCAAACAAGACCTTAATGACCTCTCTCTTGTTGTATAAGGTGGTTAGCCTCCAAGAGATAGTCATCACACATAGGTGGGTAGTGGGTCCTAGCTGTATGACAGCCTCACATACCCCCATCCTCAAGGTTCCCTGCATCTACTTCCTTGTATACACTCACCAAGTTTGCCTCATACGCCCTTGGAGAGGAATCACAATACGACACATGGTCGACATCAAAAACAATAAGGATAAACTAGTTTAGCCACCAAAGTCATAAAGAAAGATTAAATAAAAAATTAATTTCAACAATAAAGGAAGAAATGCATGTAATTTCAACACTAAATCAAATGTAACCACGAGGGCTTTAAGCAAATAAGATCAGAAAGTGTGGCTAGACAATCATAATCAAATATAAATAAAGTATCGACCTTCACAATCAATAGAAAATCATCAATAACCATAAAGAAAGTCCACAATCTTTGAAATTGCACTGTACAACACTGTGTGACTAGATACTAGCCACCAAACGAGGAAGGAGGGAACAACGTCAGGCTATAGTAGTAGCCCTCATGTGGTGTGGAGTGAGCATGCCATCCACATGGCTTAGAGTGTACTCCTTAGCTACACCCTGCATCATGTCGTCACGCGGCATGGACTAGCTAAGTGGCCCACACACTCCTTGGCTACCCGCATGGAATGTGCACCTCGGCCACATCCTACATTGCATCTCAGCGCGGCATGGTCATACGCCGGCCGGAGAAGGCACGTACTAGTCATATACCGCATGGTAGTGTGTCTGTAGCTCCGCAGAAGTAGGCACGCCTAGAACAAACCCCACATAACGACACCTCATGGAAAAGGCACATGCAGGTACTCACCGTAGCCAGAGGTATACATGGCTAGGACATACCCATATGCTAACCGACCCAAATACTATCGAAAGCAAACATCAGTATCCATCTACAAGTGTGTGAGGCCCCATTACGCTCATCACACAAGTAGGCTATCATAACACAATCTCATAGTGCACCTTCACCTGTCTATGTAAGTGGCATCGTGTCCTCAAGCCTAGCTCACTACCATCAGCAACACATCATCACCAACACTGTGTCAGAACATTAGTGGGGTATGGCATCGTACCTATTGCATCATGTTAAAACATGTGCAGATATGAAATTTGTCTCAGCATGGGTAACAAACCTCCCTCCACATGTTGGACCTCAAAATATACATGGGGCACATGGTCTCACTTGGGTTATCCATGCAGGTTCCTTTCATCCTAGACCCCGGCCCCCAAGTGGCAACACATGTCATCACATAGTTCTAGTTGGGTTGTCCATGTAGGTCCCTCTCACCCTAGATCCCGACCCCCACCTGACAACTCATGTGGCATATCATACCTTTCATGAAGATAAGGTAGATGATCATCCAAGAAGTACCATCAATATGCTCAAGAATTGTGGGGATTAGGCTGGCACATATGGATCAAGTACCCTGATCCATCATAAGGGGAAGTAGTTTGTACTTTTCCTTGGGTTCGGTTGAGCGGGGAACAACTCTGCACCACAATATGCATACGCTGCACACTCTGCCCAAGGAACTTTGTGGCTACCACTACCCCTTCACGGACTAAGGGGCTAGAGAACCAAAAGAAGAGAATCTACGAATCTAACTTTTGGCTACTCTTATATATATTTTCAACCACACATGGGTTGGCCCTCAATCAGGTAACAAACATTCAAACACACATAAAGGTATGGTTAATCCCAAACCTAAAATACACATATTCCCCATGGATGGGTACCCAGTATCACCATCCTAGGGGCACACAAAGCAAGTATGGGGTATTCACAACACTCAACCAATGCACAGTTACTGGTTTCTCACATTTACAGGAGAAAATTACATTTACATACACAATTCCATTACTACCATAAGTACACTTATTTCCATAACCAATGTGATTCCCTTTGCAAAATCATAACATTACTTGTTATCCACTTCCCTTTTCCAATTTCCTTTCACTCCACTTTTTCTACATATCACATGATGCTGAAAGTTAATATCATGATCATCTATCCAATACATCAAGTTGGGTGTTTAGATTTAAAGTATGGTAACCAACATAAGAGTTCCTATCACATGCATAAGAAGAATTACTATAACTAGACACGGGTAACAACTTTAACCAGAGATCCCAGTGCTGCAACTTGGCTCTGATAAGTACTGGGTCTGCCTCACATATGGAAACTCCCAGTGATCATCCTACCACACCTTGCATGCCCTCCATGGTCACCATACCACCTCATATAGCTCATCTATGACACGCCTCTCATATATCATATCACCCGTCCTCCTATAATGTAGCACCCTAGCATATAACCAATAGTATGGCTGCTTTGCTTCTCTCACCATCCCATTTGTCATCGGTCTCAAAATAGGTATGTGCTCCCAAGCCCATATGTGTAGCAGCGCCATGCCACAACCCATGTACTGGCTCTGGTTGTACACACAACTATGTAAATCTCTATACAATTGCACTAACATGCACGATCCCCAAACAAAAACCTCTCCCTCCATCATCTGCTCGAGTACATCTCCCCAATCAATAGCAAAATGTCAGGACCATCTCCCTGGTACCAATACATAACCGATCAAGCCCACAATAAAAAGTGGTAGTGGGGCATCATCAATAACATGTGTCAAGTCTAGTGAGGTCCCCTCTATGGGAAGGTCATCATCTACGAATACTCTCTCCAAGGCCTCAGTGCCTGTGTGAAGGTCATATCTAACTAAGGATCCGTGTATCAGGATCCGCAATATCTTCCACACATCCTCTAATGTCATTGTCATCTCCCCTGCCGGGAGAAGGAATTCACTCTGCTCGATGTGCCACTGTTCTATCAATGCAGTCATCATCACAGTGTGTGCTCGGATCTCTAAGAATCAAGCTATGTGTAGGATCCCAACCCCGTCCAGGAACTCTCTGTCAATATCTGAGAATCCCAACTCCAGACTCATCGTGCGTGGCCTCCGCACACGCGATTGAATTGTGGTGGCTTCTCCTGTCCATCATAACAAGTCAATATGTTAGCCATTAACCAATTAAAAAAAACTCATGTCTTCCCTACTTCTTCTAATTCTTCCCTAAGTCTGCTATTTGGGTCCCTAGGACCAGCAACTTTTTTTCTTTTGACAAAAACCTAAGTCTTGTTGACAACCTATTGTCTTCTGACACAGGCGCGCCTTTTCTACTCACCGACATGCTTTTCTACACCGGCGCACCTTTTTTCTGCACAGGCGCGTCGTTTTCCTACATAGGCACACTTTTTATGCAAAAGTGCGTCGTTATCTAGCCTAGGCGCACCATTTCTTAGCAAAGGCGTGTTTCTTGTAATCCTAAGTCTTTTTTGCACAGGCACACTGTCGTGTAGCACGGGCACGTCGTCCATTGATGCAGGTGCATGTCCATAACATGGGCATGCATTTATGTGTCAACACACCATTAAGGCACGCATGCATACTGTTATCTCGCACAAGCGCACATTCATAAATGCGCGCTTGCACTTTTTCTTGTCTTTTCCTATCATTAATGACCCATTAATTACCCCCTAAGTACCCCAGGCCCTGGTTAGGTCACTCACCGGCTATCCTGCGCCGTCTGGCCACTAGTAGATCCTCACTTGCTCGCCTCTGTGCCTGTGACGGGGGATCGCAATCTTGTTCACCATCTCTATCTCTCTCTTCTTCCCTCTACTAGGTTTTCTCAGCTTAGGTGTCCAAATGACTAGGAATGGGCCCCCCTACCACTATTTATAGACCCCCCACCCCTGTTTTTCCCTATTGCACCTAGCCCACCCTCCCCTATCCCCTATTCGTTCACTTTTTCTCTATTTTCTTCTATTTGTTCAGCTTTTCTACTATCCTCACCTTGTTCACACTTGTCAATTTTTTTTCTAATATTATTTAGTATTTTTCTGAAAACTTTCTCGAGGGGGCACCCAACATACCTTCTCTCTTTCATCATTCTTATCCCTTCTGGCCATGGACCGGGGCATCTTTTTTTAGTTTCTTTGACTCGACGCCACCTAACGGGACGCCGCATCAAAGAGGGGCAAAATGTAGACACCTGAATTTTGCCATCGCAAAATTTATATATTTTATTTAAATATTCAAATTTCCATCCACTTTAAATAAATTCAAAAATATTTATTTAAATAATCTATTTCCTCCAAATTGAATTAAAATTAATATTTAATTCAATTATCCAATGTGCACATGAAATTAAATAATTAATTATTTAATTTCCCATTTATCCTCACCCACCATAAATTCCTCCAATCAAAATTAGTTAACAGATCAATAAAAAGAGCTGACTCATCAATCAATTCAATCATCTATTCAATCAAATCAGTTAACAAATCAATCTAATTTGTTAACAAGCCAATCAACCTAGTCATCTGATCAATCAACTCAATCAACTCTCCAATCAATTTTGTTAATTCCCATGATCCATGAAGGAGCCTGGACACTTGTCCTTCTCTCATTCATGCACATTCTCTCAACCATCCTCAACCGTTGATCTCTTGATCATCCTCAACCGTAGATTTGTTGTCTCACAGGTCTATAAATTGAGCTTCATTCTCTATTTCTCATCATCTCTCATTTTAGTAAACTTATGCTATTGCTATCATTCTTGGGAGATCACATTTACATTTGACAATATAGAGCAATCCACATAACAAAAGCAAGGAGCAATCAATTGAGTTTGGGTGCAACTTCAATACGCTCAATTAGTGTAGGCAATTTGTTTGTACGAAAAGGAGATAATTTGTACTTGATTTTTTTTATCTTTCATTTATTCTTTGCATGCATTTTTCACCTATCACACCACTTTTAAGATTTCTTGCAAAGAAATGTTAGAGAGAGGTTAAATTGCTTATGTTGAAATACACATTGTGTAATTACAAACATGTGAAATTTTCAAAGTATGAAATGATACAAATTTTTCAAATGAGCAATGAAAATATAATTTAAATCATAATTAGATCTGATTTGAAAGATGTTTATGACAGCAAAAAAATTTGAAATAAGATTTTGACTACAAAGTCTAGCTTTTGAAATTACTAGGTTATATGAAAAAATGCAACTTTTTAAGCAAAACCCTAGCAAATGAAACCTTCAAATTAAAGATTTGATATGATGAAATGATTATTTACTGTAATATGGATCAGATCTAATACAAAAATAAGAAAATGTAATCTTTTTATAATATGCAATACAAAATATGCAAAACTATGCCTTAATGCAAGCCTAGAATGCTTATTATTTCATTTTTTTTCAAATGTATGCTAAATTTTTCAATGCAAGATGATTAGTAAGATATGAGTGAATGCAAGGACTGATTACACACTCAGCAATATATAAGTTCAGTAAAAACATGGATTCACCAAAATGTTATATATGACAAGTGGGAAAAATGGAAGATAGTGTTAAGATCTATCAAATCAAACCCTCCTTTCACACTAACACTCAAGGATAACAACCGAGCCAAGTCACTATAGTTGAAGAGGACTCAACTACATGTTGATGTACTCAAGAATGATATGGAAAGACTAATTAGATTGAGAGATTTGTCAAACCCTAGATTCGATAAGCCTCAAACCTTAATTATAATGAAATTGGGCACAAACAAATAAACTGGTACAAATCACCGGATAGGAAGACACTTGGGAAGGATTAGAAACTCACCAAAAGTGTGATTTATAGAGGCGAAGACTTTATGGACTATGGGGCGGGTGCCCTAGTCTAATAAGGTAGTTTTTCTGCAAATCTAGAACAATGATCAATTTTGGATGATGTTTAGCTCCTGAGTTTAGGATAAATCCAGTCAGGAGGACTATGGGGTGGGCACCCCAGTCCAGTAGGGTGGAATTACAACAACTTTTCTCCAGATCCTACATTTTTATTCTCTGAATAGCTTCTCTGCACCTCCACTTCATGAAATCCCTCACTTGTAACCTGCAATAACAAAGAGAGGGGTTTGGGGGTTGTGATGTTTAGGAGCTTGCCTCGGTCAAGCTCCTAAATGACATTCAAGTCTTCCAACGTTGTTATTAGATAGAGTGCGTGCCTAATGGAGGCAGAGGCCAAATCAATGATGAAAAAAATGATTGAAGCACAAATAGATGTCACCTTAGAGGTGAGACCCTCATGGAGATGAAGATCCTTCAAATCATGAGGAGATGGATTGATGAAGCCAAATAAGCAATAAACAAACACAGTAGCAACACAATGAATGCCTTGAAACCCCTTAGATCAATATTACTAGTTCTTGTTATCCATCTAGTTGTAAAATGAAATCATAAACTCACTTATATATGCATTCTCCCTAAACTTTCGTAATTTAAATTGAATAGGTTGACAAAGGGAAACCTTTTGAGAGGGCCCAAGATGACATGCAATTGTTTTAATCCTGACAAATTAGCCTAGACTTGGGTGTGGGCGCACAAGTCCCAAGACACTTTTAAAGTTTTGATTAAACATTAGGATGGGCCCCTAAGCCCCATTTGACAGTGTTTCAGGGGAAATTGCTCCGGGATAAGTATTAAGCATGCATAATGTAAATGAGGGGACCTAGGAGCTAAACTAGGAGGTAAAGAGGCATGAGGTTACTTTTTACTCCATAATATATATATATATATATATATATATATATATATATATATATATATATATATATATATATATCTTGGAAAAGAAATCCTATCTCTGTCTAAGCTTCTACAAGCTTACTTCTAAGTTAAAACTATAGCCTTCAACAAGTTTAGACTTAGTTTTTGAAAACATCTTGTCTTGTTATACCACTAAGGTAGTAAAAGAAATCGACTACTATACTAAGTGTTTGATAACTCCTCATATCTTCATAGATCAATCGTCATATGATAGATGGTTATTTGACATACAATCAACTATCTACAGACTTAGACATAAGTCTACCAAAAAGTTTATACATATACATTCTCTTAGATCTGCTGACTCTACGTTGGCATGATAATGTTTTAACAAAGCTTCTGTGTTATGAGGACATTAAATAGAAGTGAGAAAAGGATTCTACACAGTAATCTATTGTTTGAAAACAAATAGAAATGATATAAGTCTATCGCAACTCGAGCTCTAAAGTCTCCTGCACTCTAAGTGTGGTTTCAAAACACAAACAAAGAATATTATTCTCATTCAAAATTATCTATGTTTACTCAGCCACTAAGGTTCTAATCTCACTGATTATGAATCTCTAATAATCTACATAATGATATCTATGTAACTTACACATAATACATATATCACAGTAAGAATTAAATAATGGTTTTAAAATGAGATCACGTACCTCCAATGTGTTTCTTCTTCAACTATTGGCGCTGGTAAACATTGTATACTCGATGAACACGGTGCTCTCAAAGTTTGTTTCTCCTTTGTAGAGATTTCTAGAATCATAGCACCCTTAATCCCATGGACTCTCTAGATAAGAGCTAAGCTTTTTGCGCTCAACAAAGCTCACTCTTCTACTCATTTCCACGTAGTATCTCCTTTCTCTATTTTTTAAAAAAGTCTAATAACACTTAGTATTATCATTGCCCCCCTACGATATCCACTCACCATGATGATATAGCCTTAAGGCTCATATTCTCCCTTACCGTTGAGATTCTTGCCTAAATAGAGCCTATAATTTCTCTTCATGGTGCAAATAGTGCGGTGGTGGAGTGACTGGTAATAATGACCACTCCCACCTTTAATTAAGAACTCCCCCAGACTCCCATACCACCACAGAGATAAAGGGGTCAAGTCTTTAAAACTTAAGAAGAAGTGGTTGCAATTAATTTGCAATAATACCACCCTCTTTAAGAAACTCGTTGTCAACAAAACTGTAGGTTTAAACTCAAAAATTCATATATATATATATATATATAACAATGTAATGCAGATGCATACTAAGTATGCTTATGTTGTTTTCAAGCACTTGACAAGATACGAGAATGGGGTTGAGGTATTCTCCCCCTCTCTATCTTGCAGAAACACCAAAATAGATGGGTTATCATAATGGAATTTCAATAAGAAATTACCAATAATGAATTTGTTTAACCCTAATATATATATTCTCTCTTAAATATAATCTATATTCAAAACACACAAGAGCTAATGACTATCGACCAATCCTTGTTGATAATCATACTTTCTTGACTTAGTTCTCGACAAAAAACTACACTATTGGATCTTGACAACAAATCGATGATTGTCGAGTTGAAACTAAACCTAGATCAAATAGGTCGAACACAACTTACCAAACTCAATGAGAGTTCACTAAACTATGAAAGAATGAGATTAAGATGGCAACAACCTATTCTTATCTGTATGTCTATTCACTTCTCTCTAATGATGCTCTCCCTCTCTTTCCTCGAAGGGTGGAAAACATGTTTTCCTAGTTACAATTTGCAGTCACCAAAATGAGATTAATGTATCCTTAGTCAATCCATATACCTTATGAACAAATAATCATGACATCATCTAATGCCATGTCTAAATTCTAAACATATAAACATAAACTCATGATATCATTGATTTATCCTGACATTTTAACTTAACGTCAAATCATTAATCCATGCAAAATTATCGACTAATTACATACAAGTAAAAAGTAAAACATAGTCAAAATTAAGATTCATCGTCCTCAATGATCCATTGTATCCAAAATAATAATAAGATAATTTTTTTTAACTTGCAAAAGCATAAAACAAATGAGGAAATCTTTGATAAAAATCATGATAATCTTCCCATGTGGCACTATCCTCTGCATACTGGTCCCACTGGGACTTGCACTGAGTAACCTCTTTGTGAACTTCAAGCACCTTGAGAGGCTCGATCATGACCACTTCTAGTTCTTGTACCTTTAAAGCATTCCAATCAAGAATATGATTATCACCTGTTATATACTTTTTCAAATATGAAACATGAAAGACATTATGCATCCTAGCAAGAGCTGGTGGTAGAGAGATTCTGTAGGCAACCAAATTGACTACTTCGAGAACTTCAAAAGGTCCTACATATCGAGGAGCTAGTTTTGAAGACTTTCCAAACTTTATGGAACTTTTATGAGGTTTGACCCTCAAAAGAACTTTTTCTCCAACTGACAATTGTATTGGTGTACGCTTGGCATCTTCGTAACTTTTCTTCCTATCATTTACTTCCGCCAATCTATTTCTAATCAACTTGATCTATTCTTCCATTTCTGACAATATTTCAAGACTAGTGCTAATCCTATCTTCTAGCTTATCCCAGCTTATAGGAGTTCAGCATATTCTTCCGTATAATACTTCAAATGGAGCCATCTTGATAGCAGAATTATAGGAGTTGTTATTATTAGTGGAAAATGTGAACAATAGTATTAAACAACTAATCATCCAATAACTCAATGGAAATTGATGTAAATACAAGTAAACAAAGATTATACCTTTGAAGACTGTTTTACCTCTATGCTTCCATTGTTCGCCTATCTCCTCTTGATCTTGATGGTAATGGAGCTCTCAGAAGTGTGTACTTCCTCGCTGTTGAAGATGACAAGAGTAGAACGGCTATAGGTGGAAAATGCAATGGAGGTCACACTACAATGCAATACTAATGGAGATGGATTGATGGAGACATGATTGGATGATGATTATGATGATGAGGTTGTGTAAATGCAAATGGAGACAACTTTGCCAAAGGCATGCTAGTAGGATTCCTGCAGAGTAAGATTACGAATGCTTGAGTGGTATGAAATGAGGCAATGAGTGTTCCTTTTATAGGCTCAAGAGAGGCCAAATCCAAGTGTCAATAGATCCATGACTGGAGGAATTATCTGTGAGGTGTACGGTTGAGGAAGCTTGAGGGAATGTGCGTGGATCAGGGGAGGACAAGTGTCCAAGCCTTCTTCATGAGTTATGGGAGTTAATAGAATAGATTGAAGAGTTAACTGAGATGATTGATCAGTTAACTGGGTTGATTGGGGAGTCAACATAATAGATTGACCAGTGAACTCAATTGACTAATTAGTTAACAGATTTGATTGATGAGTTAACTAATTTGACTGAAGGAGAAATAAGACATGTGGGTGAGGGAATATTAGCTAATTAAATATTAAAATATTTAATTATGTGTGCAACATGGTGAGGTGGAAAGGTGATGTGGATTTATGAAATTAGGACTTAGGATAGAGGAAATTAGGATTAATTAAATAATTTAGGATTATTTAATTAGATGAGACATTAGAAGAATTGGGGGATTTTAATTAAATAAATTGATTTATTTAATTATTGGAGGAATGTGAATCATTTAAATAAATTACGATATTTATTTAATTGATAGAGGAATGAGAATAAAATAAATATTAAAATATTTATTTAATTAGACTTAGCCATTGTTAGGTGTATACATTTTGCCCCTCTTTGATGCAATGTGTTTTATCACATTGTTTCAAAGAATAAAAATTTTGTGCGATTGATACATGCCCCAGTTTGCCCCTGGTAGAAGTTTATGACGATAGGATGCCCCCTTGAGAGATTGGATGGGAAGAATGCGACGACAAAATAATGGACAATCTCACGATGAGATAGTTTGAGAGGACAGGTTATGTAAGATAAAATGATAACACACACAAAGCAAGCAAGCAAGTATGCACAAATGATACAAGAACAAACAAGGTATTGCCCCTATCAAGTTGTAAACCAAAGATTAATCGATTATGATTGACGATAGTGTTGTCATTGTGGGGAACGATATATTCCTAGACCAACACAAAGATGCGGGAAAGATATATCCCACCATCAATGATGATGGATTGATTTTGTTTACGACGAGATTAAGATCAAGACCATTGATTACGATTGGATAATTTGACAAGATTGATTTACTCGATTGGTATGGATTAAGGATGGACTTGCATTTGGATCTTTGCTTGGATTGACTAGATTGGTTTGGATGAATGAAGAATTGATTAGAGATTTAATTTGAAAGATTGACAAAATGATCTGGATAATGAAAGAAAACCTAGGAGAATGAACTGGTTAATGGATGAAATGATTTGGGAAAATTGATAAATGGATCTTGAGATACTTGGATTTGTGACAAGGATGAAATGCTTATAATGAAATGCAATTTGATATGTATGGATGTGGATTTTGTCATCTTTGTATACAAGTATTTGAAGTACTTTGTTTCATCATTGAGCTTTTAAAATGTTGTTAGAAAATACAAGCATCTAGGTATAATTAGACCATGATGACCTGAGTATTACTTAAATGGATTCTGATTTAGCAAGTTAATACAAGCATCTAGTCAAAATTGAATCTAGATGACCTAAGTATGCCTTGCATGTGTCAACAGATAAGGATTGCCCTGTTTCATGTTTAGACCTAGAACATCCTCAATGATCTTTTACTGATCATGTCTTTAGACAAAATCGTCACATTACTAAAGATTGATCCACAAAAACCAAACAAATAAGATAATTATGCCCCCATCATAGCTCCTCTAGTTTTTAACATCCTTGAGTAGCATAAAAAGACATAATAACAAAAATCAAGACTCTATGACTTAAACCTTTTTAATAAGCACAAATTTTCTTGCCATAGTTATGTTTTCTTGCAACAAAAATAGATACAATCATCATGGTGGTTGAGGCCCATTGTGTCTTGTTTACTGGTCTAGTTCTTGCATCAAGTGTTTTGTTGAAAAAGTGTGTTTGTAATGTTGCCTGTTGTCTGGTGATGGTATCACGATCCTTATTGTTATCCTCCGAGGGGTGTGACATTCAAGAATCCAATTCTCCAACTAGGTTGAGGATTTGGCCCTAGTCAAGTAAAGGATTTGATTTATTGTGGATGAACTGACAATAGACATGAAGAAACGGGCCCTAAGGGACTGACCTAGTGCCTCAGGGGCTCATTGATAAATGGCCTTGCCTATGTGACGGCGCAGAGGCAACGTAGTTTAGGGTGTGGACTTTGTGGACCTATGACCTAGGCGATGGGAAAAATAGGATTGGAAGGACAAAAGGATGGGTGACATGGGATGGAATGGATGGGAAAGGAGCCTTGGGGGCACATCAATGATGGCCTTGCCTACGTGATAGATCAGAGGTGACGTAGTTTGACAACGGTTCAATGGATTGGTTGACAATGGATGACAAGATGGATGCAAGTTTGGATTGGTAGCCTGGTGGAAGAAGGTGATAAGGATGAGTGAACAAAAAACCATGGTAGGTATCTTGATGTGATTGGGTGGATGCGGTTAGGAGGGATGACTGAGGAACAAGGTCAGAAAAGATGGAGGAGGTGGTTTATCACAAGTAGCACCTATTTACCAGGTTTTTTCCACTTGCTTTTATTTGCATGATAGTCAAAATATACATGACGCCTGTTTGCCAGGTTTTCATCATGGTATCTATACAAGGCGTTTGCTTACCAAGTTTTCACTAGAGGACAATTTTTTTGTTGCATTTCCATTTTTTGATTTTTTTTGCTATTTTTCCATTTTTTTGGCTTTTTTGACTCCCTTGCATTGGAGTTTAGGTGTAGAACTTACAAAGATGCATGTTGTTGATGGGATCATCAAACAGTTCACCTTCTGATGTAGCCAATTGATAAGCAGCTGATTCATAGGCAACAATGATGACATAAGGACCCAGCTAGTTGGATTCGAACTTACCTTTCTTCTCTCTGTCTTGCTGATTCCTAGGATTCTCTTTGAGGACTAGGTCACCAACTTGAAATACCTGAGGTTTGACTCTGTGACTGTAACTCCTAGACATCCTTTGTTGATAAGCCTTGAGATGGTTAAAGGTATGTTGTCTTCTTTCTTTGAGCAACTCTAACTCTTGGAGTCTGGAAACTCTGTACTCTTCATCAGATATGAGGCCTTTTAATGATACTCACAAGGATGGGATCTTGACTTCAATGGGCAAGATGGCTTTAGAGACATAGACGAGGGAATATGGTGTTGCACCTGTGGGTGTGCAGATACTTGTGTGGTAGGCCCACAATGCGGGATTCAATTGGATGTGCCAATCGCAGCTGACATCATTGACAGTGTTTTTCAAGATTTTTAAGATAGTTTTATTTGATGTTTATGCCTGGCCATTTCCTTGGGGGTAATATGGGGTTGAAAAGCGGTGTTGGATGCGAAATTTGTCACATAGTTCTTTGACACCTTGGTTTTTAAATGGTCTTCCATTATCAGTGATTATGGATACAGGGATGCCATAGCGACAAATGATGTAATTCAGGATGAAAGAGGTGATTTGTTTGCCTGTGACATTAGCAAGGGGTACGACTTCAATCCACTTTGTAAAGTACTCAGTGGCGGTGATTATGAATTTATGGTTGCTGGATGATGGAGGGTGCATCTTGCCCACTAAGTCGAGTCCCCATTGATAGAAAGGCTAAGGAGTCGTTAAAGGCTGTAGCTCCTGTGCTGGTGCATGTATTAGGTTCCCGTGGATTTGGCATTTCTTGCACCTCTTCACAAAATGATAGGAGTCTTTTTCCATAGTTGGCCAGTAGTATCCTATACGTATGAGTTTCTTAGCCAGGGTAGGACTGCTAGAGTGGGTCCTGCATATATCGTCGTGAACTTCTCTTAGGGCCATTTGATATTCCTCAATGTCGAGACACCTCAGGAGAGTACCATCGAGTCCTTGTCGATACAAGGTATTAGTGATTATGGTAAAACGAGAGGCTTGACAGATGAAGGTTCTCTTTTGGTTACTTGATAGATTAGGAGGTAGGGTATTATCTTTCAGATAGGTATACACTTTGCCGTATAAGGGAGAATCAGATCCTATGATATGGAAAATGATGTGGGATTCAGGGGTGTTGCATGCAGGATGGGAGACTGGCTCCACCAAGAACTCATAACGTGACTGGTTTTCTAGGATATCCAGGAGAGATGCAATGGTTGCCATGGCATCTGCTGCTTTATTCTCTAGCCTAGGTATTTGCTCAAAAGAGATCACAACAAAGTATTCTTTGAAGTCATCTACCATACGTTTGTATGGTATTAACTTCTCATCCTTTGTTTGATAGTCGTTGTTCACTTGGTTGATGACAAGTTGCGAGTCACCATACACATGAAGTTCTATGATTTTCCATTCTACTGCCAGCTTAATGCCAATGGCTAGGGCTTCGTACTCTACCACATTGTTAGTGAATGGAAAGAGTAGTCAATATGACTTTGGAATGGTGTCTCCATTAGGTGTGATCAACAAGATACCTACCTCTGACCCATGCTGAGTATATGATCTATCAAAGTAGAGTTTCCAGGTTGTTGTTATGTGAAAGATAGACTCATATGGAAATTCAAAACTTCATGGGTTGTCATCAGGTAAAGGTGCATCTGCCAGCTGATCTGCAATCACTTGACCCTTTATTGCTTGTCTATCTACATACTCGATGTCAAATTCACTGAGTATCATGACCCATTTTGATATTCTACCTATTAGGGTAGCTTTGTTGAGCAAGTATTTCAATGGATCGATCTTAGCTAGTAGCTTGATGGAATGTGATAGCATGTAATGTCTCCATTTTTGTGAAGAAAAGACCACAGGGAGACATGCTCTTTTAATTGGTGTATATTGTAGCTCGTAACCGACCAGTGTTCGGCTGATGTAGTAGATTGCTTGTTCTTTTCCTTCATGGTTTTGTTGTACTAGCAGAGCTCCAAGAGCTGTTGGTGTGGCTGAAATGTAGAGTAGCAATGGCTTGCCCTGAATTGGCGGCATTAAGATAGGTAGATTCATCAAATAGTCCTTTAGATGTTGAAATGCTTGCTCACTCCTTTAGATGTTGAAATACTTGCTCACACATGTCATCCCATTTGAAAGGAACATTTTTGTGTAGGAGATGCGTGAATGGGTGATACTTATCTGCTAGCTGAGAGATGAACCTTCTGATGGATTGCAACTTTCTTTGTAGAGATCGTAATTGATTCTGATTCTTAGGTGGTGGCATTTCCATGATTGCTTTTACCTTGGCCAGGTCCACCTCTATTCCATTAGCTAATACGATATATCCCAGGAGTTTACCGAATGTGACTCTGAAAACACACTTTTTTGGATTTAACCGTACGTTAAATTGCTTGTCTTGTGAAGATCTTGTCTAGGACTTTCAGATGGCTTTCTCTAGTCTTTGATTTGGCTAGAATGTCATCTATGTAATCTTCCATGATGGTATGCATCATGTCATGAAAGATTGTTGTCATTGCCCGCTGATATGTTGCCCCTACATTCTTTAGTCTGAATGGCATGACGCACCAACAATAGGTACCCAATGGACACGTGAATGTTGTTTTATGTTGATCCTCTAGAGCTATCTTGATTTGGTTAAGCCAGAAAATCCATCCATTAATGACAACATGGTGTACCCTGCTGTAAGATCTACAATGATGTCGATGTTAGGTAGAGGGAAGTCATCTTTGGGACAAGCCTTGTTCAGATCCCTGAAGTCATTACATAGTCAAACTCTTCCATCTGGTTTGGTAACAGGTACTATATTTGAAATCCACTCTAGGTAGTCTATTGGTCTATTAAACCTGACATCTAGTAGCTTCTTCAGTTCTTCTTTTACCATGAGTGTGATATGCGGGTGCATCTTCCTGAGTTTTTGTTTAACTGGTTTAGCTCCTGGAGCTAGCGATAAGTGATGCATTGTAAGGTTTGGATCTAGACCTGGCATATCCATGTATGACCAAGAAAAGTTGATTTGTTTCTTTTTGAAGAATTCGGTGAACTTTGGCTTCTCTTGTGCAGTTAAAGATTGTGCCATATGGATCATCTTTGGATTTTCACTTGTTCTGACGTTGATCTATTCTGTGGGTTCCATCAAGATTGAGGATCTCTCCTGATGTGTTAGATTTGGAAGAGTATCAAGCCTTTCATCCTTCAGTGCCTCAGAGAGGTTTTCACCATTGGATACATCTTTTATATTTTTACTATTTTCATGATCTAACACTGCCACAGAACGATTTTCACCGTTAGATCTATCTTTCATTTTTACATTTTTGAGACTAAAAGGCTTGACACTCTCTCCAGAATAAGCCCCATCATTGAGTTCTATGGCATAGCTAGCTCTGTGATCCCCTGCGAGTATATGGTCTCTAAGTTCTAGATAATCGATGATGGCCTCATCATTTTGAAAGGTATCTAGCTCAAGGGTAGAGTCTTGCAAATCCCAATCTATGAGTTCTAGATGCAATAGTGGTAACGGGTCATTGGATTGGTCTAGTTCAAGGGTAGTGATGGTCAAGATGGAGGAGTTAGTGTGATTATTGTAAGCACCAACAATGCCTATGATGGTACTCTCCACAAGTTGATTTAGCTAGTGTGACATCATTCTTTCCTCACGAAACTCACTATCGTTATTATGCGGATCAAACTCTAGAGGTCTAGACCTTGAACTTTGTTGCTCATGAGTTGCATAGGTAGGGTCATACTCATGGACCACATCAACATCTTTTTCATCACAAGATAGTTCAGAGAGACTATCCCATTCATACTCATTAGAGTCTATCTCAGTCCATCCTTATAGTTGGTGAATTTGCTCTACTAGGCTAGTAGTAGATGTTTGTGGTTGTTTGCCTTTATGCTTGTCTATTCATTTGGTCTTTGCTTTGCCTCTGTAACCTAGCCCTGTAGTGTCTCAAGCTATTAATGAAGGAGGTTGGATAGGCTCAATGATACCTTCTTTCCTCAATCCTATGGGACCATGACCTTCATATCCCATTCTTTGTAGTATTGAGAATCCTTGACCATACTGTTCAGTTTACAATGTGGATTGATGGTCTTGCGATTTGGATAGACTGTCTTCATCCTTATATAGCCATTGTAGGATGTCTTTCTCATCGCTCTCATCTTCGAGGCTTCCCCATTTTACAAATGGACCTTTAGGAGTTTCTAATGCCTTGGGTTTGCTCATGGATGGATTTCCATAGGATCTGGGGGATATAGGTAGCTGCGCTAAGCAAAAGGATTGTGCGATTGTATATTCACCGACACCCTTGTCTTTGAACTTGAGGTTGATTTTGGGTGCCTTGGATGTGGAAGGGATTGAAGCTGGGTCAACATGGGATGAGTATGAAGCAGAGGCACGATTATTGGGAATTACGTCAGGTTTAGATTGTATGGAGTTGCAATGTTGAAATGGATTGGGATCACCTTGGATGGTGATCTCTTGTCCGTCATTGGGGAACTTGATACATTGGTGATAGGTTGATGACACTGCCTTCATTGTGTGTATCCAAGGTCTTCCTAGGAGAATATTATATGCAAGCTCCATGTCAAGCACTTGACACACCTATCCTTTACTATAGGTCCCACTCTGATAGGCAAAACAACAGTTCCCTTTGAAGTTCTTTCCTCTTCATCATAGGCTTTGATGGTGATTTTCTTTTTAGGATTGATAGCATTTTTTGAAAACCCCAATGCAAGGATTAGCTTTAAGGTGCAAATATTTAAACCTGCTCCTCCATCAATTAGAACCCTTTTTATTTTATGCTTGTGGATGAAGGCTTCGATGTGGAGAGACGCATTATGTGGTTGGGTGATTGACATGTCATCCTTTTCCGTGAATGATAGGAAATGAGGTGTGGTTAAATGACCTACCATGGTCTAAAACTGCTCTTCGGTGAGATTGGTTGGGATGGTGGTTTCTGAAGAGCTTGTTCGAGTATGGCTTTGTGGGACAGGGATAGGCGTAAAAGTTCCAAAATGGAAATGTGCGCAGGAGTCTTGCGAAGTTGATCCAGGATGTTGTACTGGTTAGATGTATAGGATGGTTTGGACAGAGCTCCCTTAAAAGTAACCTTTCCACCGCAAGTGGTTACATTACATTCAGGGGTTTTATTTATAGTGATCACATTGATATGTGAATCACTTCCAGAAATGTGGTTTACAACATAGTCATATGACACGTTTGTATAGTTGGCATTCTTAGCCCCATTTTTGTTTTGATTTGAAGGACCTCCCTTCTCATAGTTTGGGAGTGGATTCTTGAATTCTATATGATCATCATTAGAGGCATGCCCATCAAGTGATATCTATTTTTGATCCAACAAGTCTAGAATGGTGTGCTTTAATTTTTAGCAGTCATTTGTCTTGTGGCCTTTGCTTCCATGGTATTCACAGAAGTCTATGTCTTTCCACCAAGGAGGTTTAACTTTTGGTTCATATTCCCGCACTGTTGGAAACATTATAAGATTGTTTGATATTAGCTTATGTAGGGCGGATTCTAGTGTTTCCCCTAGAGGTGTGAACTTTCTTCAAGGAGGAAAGTTTGTAGACCGTGATTCAGTGTTTTGTGGTTTATTTGGTTGGGGGTTGTTTTGTGGGTTTGATAAGTTGAAAATTGGTTGCTTTGGCATCACATTTTTAGCATCAACCACCCCATCATTGATGATGCTCTTATTTTTGGTCCGAAATCATGGCTTATCTGTGTTAACATTTGCACTAGGGGTGTCCTTGTAAAGTTTTATTTGCCCCTTTGCCATCAAAGATTTTTCAATGAGTAAACCCATCTCAATGACCTTACTAAAAGGACATTGGATTGATATTTGATAGCTTAGATCATCGTTTAGGTTGTGTACAAACATTTCAAGCATTTATTTTTCTGGCATATGATAAGGACATTTGCTGGCCAATTGTCTCCATCTTTGTAAGAAAGAGGCGAAGGATTCTCCACCCTTCTGTTTAGTGTTACAAAGATCTAACATTGAGATTTCATGCTCAATATTGTAGGAGAAATGAGTGAGAAACTTATCCACTAGCTCGTTGAAAGTTCGGATGCCGGGAGGTAGGCGAGAGAACCATTCCATAGCTTGTCCTCCCAAGCTCCTTGGGAATAGTCACATGAGATAGGTTTCATTGTGGGCGACTTCAAGACATGTTGCTCTAAATTCTCTGATATGGTCTCTTGGATCACCCTTTCCTCGATATTTGTCAAATTTTGGTACCTCAAATTTTGAGGGGAAAGGTATCATGATCAAGCCTTTGTCTAAAGGATATGGTGAAATATCCTCTAGAGAGTAGTGTTTTGAGGATGCTCTGGTTTGAATGTCCGAGAGCTGCTATTGCAAGACTTGGATTTGTTGCATCAATAAGTCTAGAGGGTTTGTGGTAACCTTTGTCTTGTCTATTTTGGGAACCTCTTGTGTGATCTTGGGAGTTTCCATGTCATTCGTAGAGGTGGTGTCTTTTAAGGTGGAGGTGTCAAAATCTGATAGAAGTTTGGTCCCTTGCTGTGCTAGCATAAGGAAATACTTTTGAGGGTCCATGTTTAGGACCTTGTCCATCATCTTTTGAAATTTTGAGTCTTGTAAAGCACCAATTACTTCCTCATACGGGATTTATTCCTCTCCATCATTGTGAAATGGAGATGGTATGTCTTTGTTCAAAGATCCATAACTTGCTTTTCTTTGGATTTTGATCTAGTTGCAACCATAAAAACTGTTTGATGGGGGTGAATGTCAGATGAAAATGCTTGTGAATGGACGTTTTTGGTGTGGTTGAGATGACAAGATTTTTTCCTAAGGTTTGAATTTTGATCTACTATTTGCTCAAACAAATGTGCTCTTGAGGTAAAAGATAGTCAAAGTAGGGAGAGTTGATGACCGCTATTGATATGGACTACTTTTATCAAGATTACACTAGTGTAGTTCTGAGATGAAGGATGGTATATCATGTTATGAAACCAACTAGATTTTTGTTTTGAGTTTTGGAAGATTTTAATGACACTTTAGTAGGAAACTTGGTTTGTTTTGTTTGATGTTTTTGCTTTGGATGATATGGCAAATGAAAATGTTTTTGGAAAAAGGATGCGAAATGGATTTGTATGGTTTTCCTGAGATCATAAACAAGGTATATGCAATAATGGGTACCCCAAACTGGTTTAAATTTTTCTCAAAAGTGTATGGAATAGCTCTCTGTTTTGCATGTGTAGGAAAAATGGTCAAATGTGCAGGTCTGGTTTAAATGCTCTGATTTTTGAATGCGTAGTACTATGGTTTGCATGCGCCGCTTTGTGCGTCAAATGCGTAGAAGTATTGTATGTGTAGCAAAATGTCTCAAATGCACAGTATAATGGGCCAATTGCGCAACAGGATTAAATGCGTTGCAGAACTTTGCATATGCGCAACAGAATGGTTTAAATGCGCAAAACTGTAGGTAGTGTTGTCTTTTTGTTTCAAATTTTTTGATCTTGGCTTGTTTTCCCAATGTTTCTTGAAGCAAGTCTAGTATTTTTGCTGATGATTTGTATCAATTAGTTGCAAGAAAACATGTCAAACAAGAAGATTCCATGTTGTTTTTACAAATTTGTGACCAAAAGCAAGCACAATCCTAAGGTTGGCAATGACAGTATTTGATGAGTTCCAACTTGGGTTTTACCCTAGCCACTTACATAAAGGTGTGATAGATAGTAACTTGGTAGCACCGACTCCCCTCCATGGTACTCACTTCTCACGCATACCAAGTTACAGTTCCTTCGAAGAGTTAAACTTTTCTATCTCCACACTCAATGAGTGTATGGCGTTGGACGACTCTAGAGGTTCCTCCTCCTATGTCACCAAATAGGGGTTTTTGGCATTCTAAAAACAATGGCTTTTTAGTATGGACATCCATTCAGGTGGTGACACATGCAGAAATTCGCTCCGATAAGGAGGCTTCCTAGCCTGTAGAGGTTATGCTCTAGAGGGTTTTGGGGGAAACATTTGTCGGTGTAACACAACAACACTCATGGTTTGCAATTTTTATCACAAACCCAATTTATTTATAGTGACTTGGAGGTGGCTTGGCTTTATCCCATTATCACTTAAGGTCATCCCACTTGGAAGGAAGGAATTCCAAGGGCAGGCCTCTCTAAAGGTTACACATGTAAAATGATAAGTTTGGCATTTTGGTCACCCAAGAAAGGGGAGAGCATAGGCCTATTATCATTTCCAAGCACGGAGAACAGTGGTTCTTTATCTTCCTAGTTAAAAGAAAAACAACTAAATGTGTTAACTCTACCAAGCACATAAATTTATAACACGATAGCAATAACTTGGAAAAGATTATTTATTTTAACCTTCTAACAATTCTAGGTGTAGATTGTTGCTTGAAGAAATAAACAAGCCCTTATTAAGCTATGTGATGGATTGTAGTGCAAGATAGTAAAAACATAAAGAAATTGTTCAGTTTTAACCCCTAGGTTGGGACTAGATGCAAGTTGTGATACAACAAAATGATTTACTTCCCTCCTAGTTATGTCTATGTGATGATTTGCATGAACATATTAAGTTACTCTCTCCTAATTAGTTCTAAGTGGCTTAATAATGCAGCTAAAATAACTAAGTCCAGCTCCTAACACCTTCAAACGAGAGCTAGTATGGAAGATCTGATGAAAACATTACAACTTTCTCTAACAAATCATATGTGCAGATCTGCAAGTCATATGTGCAACACTGTGATTCATATGTGTAGATTTACAAAAGTGTAACAAAAGATATCAAATGCACAGGGCTATGCTTTATATGCGCAGAAATATCAAAAGCATAGCAAGATGCGTCAGATGCGCAACAGAACAGATTAGATGCGCAGAAAGGTGTATGCGGTGTAGAAAGTGTTGAATGCACAAAACTAGAAGTTGTATGCGCAGGAACGACCACTCGTGACAAAACCTTCACAAAACACTCAAATCAAAGTTAAAAAATGGGGCAAGGCACCATGGTGGGCGCCAGAAATGTTAGTGGAAAATGTGAACAATAGTATTAAACAACTAATCATCTAATAATGCAATGGAAATTGATGTAAATACAAGTAAACAAAGATTATACCTTTGAAGACCATTTTACCTCTATGCTTCCATTGTTTGCCTATCTTCTCTTGATGTTGATGGTAATGGAGCTCTCAGAAGTGTGTACTTGCTTGCTGTTGAAGATGACAAGAGTAGAATGATTGTAGGTGGACAATGCAATGGAGATCACACTACAATGCAATACTAATGGAGATGGATTGATGGAGACATGATTGGATGATGATTATAATGATGAGGTTGTGTAAATGCAAATGGAGATAACTTTTCCAAAGGCACTAGTGGTGCCCACATGGAATCAGGGTTTCAAGCATGAAGTCTTGTTAAGGCAAAGTTTCTATCAGGCCTCATTTTTCTTGCGGGGGGTCATATTTCACATATGACCTGATCTTCCACCCGGGGGGGTGATGTTTCAAATATCAGTCATCTTGAGAAGATTACCCTGACATTTTTTTATCACCCAGATGTCACGGACATCATATTTTATGTGGGGGGTGATATCTGCCTGTCTGGTGACCTGATATTCTGAAGCGGGGTGATATTTTCAAATATCCGTCATATTCCAAGATCATCTCGGTGTTACGACAATGCTATAGTCACCCTGATATTTTGCAGGGGGGTGATATTTCAAATATCAGGTGATCTTACGAATATCACCCTTGTCGCTGAAGATCATCCCGATGCCAATGTGATGGTGACGTCATCAAGGTCCGGCGGGGTCATTGTTGAAATTTTTAGTCCTGCCTAATATTCCGAAGGAGGGGGTCATATTTCTAAGGTCAGTCATCTTACAAAGATCCCCCTGATATTGCAATATGATGGTGATGTCATCAAGATCGGTGGGGTGCATCATGTGGTCTTCGGCATGACAGTTACTATCAGCAGGTATGATGAGGATCCCCCCAATCGCGGATGAGGATATGAATGTGATGACATGGACAAGTACAGGATAGTTCATCGGTGAGGAGTATGGTTCGAATATGCAGGAGAATCTTCTTCTGATGCATCAGCAGGTTGGTCATCAGGATGATATTGAATATCAGGATGTTTCTTCCCTTCAGGGTGATATTTCCCAGGGGTGATATTTTATATCAGGTGATGCGGTCCGGTGATATTTCACATCGAGGTGATGTGAAATATCAGGTGATGTTTCTTATTGGGTGATGCGGTCATCAGGACGATGTGAAATATCGAGGTGATATTTCATATCGGGATTATCATGTAGGAGGTTCGCCATTGGCGCGGGTCATGATGATGAGGTCTAAACTTGCGTCGTCGGGAGCAAAATTGCACGACATCATATGTGCTCATGACCTAGTTTATAAAGTGTTGAGGAGGTCGCTGCGGGGTGAATGTGGGATAATTAGTTATCACATAATTTGAAGAGTCAGTGATGGATGCATAGGGTGCTGACGTGGCACGATATCATTGGCTAGCAATTTTTTAGCATAATCAACGCCACAAATCTCGGCGGGAAAGATGGAGATCGACGATCCTGATTCATGTTTTCAAAGGGAAGGATTTCTTCGTATCTGTGACTGCGATCTAGGTGGGAAGAAACTTCAGGGGCACGCGAACTGCTGTTGCATCCCAAAATAGGAAAGTAAGCATTAATGGCAAAGTTTACATAGGCATGGGTCGAGAGGATAGGTCAATTGCCATTTTCCAAGATGAAAATCTTTAGTCAGCGGCTCTCCTCCCAAACCTGCCTGTCCTTTCCCTTTTCTCTACGCGGCTGCATTAAATGTTTTCGATGCCCTCCTGACGACGCATGATATCTGGTAAAATCTTGGTAAATGCCATGTAATTAATGCTGAGTACACATTTCTACTTTATAAGCAGACTATGTTACTCAAGATAGGGGTTGGAAACTGGAAAAACTTTTGGTGTTGTGTGAAGATACAATCCTACTGGTGGCTCTGTTTTGGTATCTTGTGAGTTTATGAGTTGTATGACTGAATGTTTTATACATAGCATGTATCAGTTTCATGTTGATATAGATGAGTAATGCTTCATTGCATGTGTTTTGTTATCTGTCTCCAAATTGAATGTGTTCTTCTTATGAATTTAAATAGCTAAGGGGTGTTTAAGATTCTAGAGTATAGGCTTGCCATACTGAATGCTTGATTCTTTACTTTTACTCAAGGAGTAGATTGAATGTTTTGGATTAAGTGTTGGGAAAGATATATTGTAGTGAGGATCTTGTAAGTAGAGATAACTAAATACTTGATCTTGGGAACTCTCTGTAAGGCAGAAACTACAAAACCCCCTTGAAATCTGAGTATTGTTTCAAGCCTATGATAAACATTCACATATATATGTCTATTGACTCCAAGCCCTGGATAGGCACCAGTCTGGTTTTGTGTTGAGGTCATAACCCAAGGTCCTAGTCTTGCATCCAAATACAAAATCAAACTTAAAACTTCAAAACCAAACCATTAGGACCTTAGAAGTAGTTTTAGGATCAAAATCCTCTGTCTCACAACTGAACTTAGGCCCAAAGCTAGCCCCTTTGCACTTATCTCACAGTTTTGGTTTACATAAAGGAGGATTTATCTGCTTTGTGTCAACATCCCCCATTCACAAGCATATCTTATGGATGTTGAATAAGGAATACCCCCTAGGTTTTGCAGAGCCTGAAGAAAAAGAGGAGATATCTATAGAGTCTATCTTCTGTACTGTTGGCCCCTGGCCCAGAGATCTTGTTAATCATTGATGGCTACCTTGTAGGGATAACTGGGAGCAAGCATCCAATTTGGGATAAATCTAACAGATTTGGCGACTTCGTTGGGGAACATATACAAGGTATGCAATTGACAGGATTCAAGTTCCCAAAATAGTGAAAGGTATTCAGTCCTTCTTTGGACAAATTAATTTTGTTAGAAGATTTGTTCCTAACTTTGCAGAGACTACAAAGGATATTTCTAAAATGTTGAAGAAAGGTGCAACTGTCAATTGGGAAAGTGAAGCAACTAAATCGTTTCAGAACATCAAAGAGGCTATAAAGATGACTCCTGTATTGAAATCTCCTGATTTTTCTAAGCCATTTCAGTTGTTTTCATTTGCTTCTTTTCATACTATTGCTGCATGCTTATTACAAAAAAATGAAGAGGGTTTTGAACAACCTATTGCTTTTTTTAGCATGTCATTGCAGGCAGCTGAGTTAAAATATGATATCATGGAAAAGCAGGCATATGCATTGGTTAGAGCAGTCAAAAACTTTAGGCCATATCTAGTAGGATCTCAAACAGTTGCATATGTGCCTCATGTAGCAGTCAAGGATATTTTTACTCAGTGGGAGGTAACAAGAAGAAGATGCAGGTGGATAAACAAATTATAAGAATTCAACATAGAGATACAAATCACAAAATTGGTAAGGGGACAAGGTTTAGCTAAGATGATGACACAGTCAAATCTGGAAGCATGCCAAGTGAATGTAGTTCATAATGAAATTGTTAATGTGTCAAAATCTGAATGGTACAAGGACATTATATATTACTTGTAGAATCTGAATTGTCCTTCCCATCTCAGTGATAGTCAGAAAAGGACCTTGAAGCTGCATGCTATCAAATACATTATTATGCAAGGAGAACTATATTGGAAAAATCCTGAGGGTGTGCTACTTAAGTGTGTGGATGAGAATCAAGCCAAAGATCTTTTAAGTGACATGCACAAAGGAGTGTGTGGTGGACACTATACTGCCCAGACAACATCTCACAAGATTCTTAGAGCGGGCTATTGGTGGCCAGCTCTTTTCTCAGATGCACAAAAGTTGGTGAGGAGATGTGATTCCTGCCAAAGGTTCTCAGGAAGGTTAAAGTATGAAGGTGCATTGCCCCTTAGAACTGTAACTGTGGAGTCTCCATTTCAGCAATGGGGAATTGATTTCATAGGGGAAATTTTAGAAAAATCAAGTGGAGGACATAGTTGGATTTTGGTTGCTACTGACTATTTTACCAAATGGATTGAAGCCATTCCAACTAAGAAAGCTACAAGCAAGGTGGTGATGGATTTTATTCTGGAAAACATTATTATTAGGTTTGGAGTACCATTTAAAGTGGTCACATATAATGCCATGTGCTTCAGATCTGGTGAGTTTGTTGATTTTTGCAACAAATATGGAATTAATTTGTCATATGCATCACCATATCATCCACAGGGAAATGGTCAACCATAATCAAGTAACAAAAGCCTCATGAAAATCATCAAAAGGGTTGTAGACAAGAACAAGAGAGCATGTGATTCAAAGCTGAAGATGGCACTATGGGCTAACAGAATAACTATAAAGAAGGCCATTGGGAGGTCACCTTTTGAGCTAGTATATGGCACAACAACTGGGTTGCCTGTGAACAATCTCTTGCCAATTTATAAATTCATACAACAAAATGATGAAGAGATTGAAGATCCAATGACAAAAAGGATAAATTAGCTGGTTGCATTAGATGAAGTCAGAAGAGAGGCTCATAGGACAAACATCAGGCAACAACAGAAAGTGAAATATCTGTTTGATAAAAGGACTACAGAAAGAAAGTTTCAGATCAATGACCTAGTCCTTGTTTAGAATGCAAAAGGTCAGGATAAGGGAAAGCATGGTAAGTTTGAGCCCTTATGGATGGGCCCATATTAGGTTAGCAATACTCATGGAGAATATTCTTATTTTCTCCAGGCCCTGAATGGTGAAATACAGGAATTACCTGTGCACGGTCAATTCCTTAAAGCTTATTTTTCATAAGTATCTTCTTCTGTGCACATTTGTAAATTATTTGTAAATTGCTCTGTATAGTCGGTGTTGTGCATTTTTTGTATTTTGCTTGGTCTGCGTGGAGGTGATCTAGTTCTCGCTACAGCCTTGTGCCTACACGTCCCCAGTCGGAGCCAATGGTGGTGCCCACATGGAATTAGGGTTTCAAGCATGAAGTCTTGTTAAGGCAAAGTTTCTATCAGGCCCCATTTTTCTTGCGGGGGGTCATATTTCACATATGACCTGATCTTCCGCCCGGGGGGGTGATGTTTCGAATATCAGTCATCTTGAGAAGATCACCCTGGTGTTGTTTTATCACCCCGATGTCATGGACATCATATTTTATGTGGGGGGTGATATATGCCTGTCTGGCGACCTGATATTCTGAAGCGGGGTGATATTTTCAAATATTCATCAAATTCCAAGATCACCCCGGTGTTGCGACAATGCTATAGTCACCTTGATATTTTGTGGAGGGGGTGATATTTCAAATATCAGGTGATCTTACGAATATCACCCTTGCCACCGAAGATCATCCTGATGCCAATGTGATGGTGACGTCATCAAGGTCCGGCGAGGTCATTGTTGAAATTTTCAGTCCCGCTTGATATTCCGAAGGGGGAGGGGGTCATATTTCTAAGGTCAGTCATCTTACAAAGATCCCCCTGATATTGCAATATGATGGTGACGTCATCAGGATTGGTGGGGTGCATCATGTGGTCTTCGGTATGACAGTTACTATCAGCAGGTATGATGAGGATCCCCCCGATCGCTGATGAGGATATGAATGTGATGATGACATGGACAAGTATAGGATGGTCCATCGGTGAGGAGTATGGTTTGAATATGCAGGAGGATATTCTTCTGATGCATCAGCAGGTTGGTCATCAGGATGATATTGAATATCAGGATGTTTCTTCCCATCAGGGTGATATTTTCCGGGGGGTGATATTTTATATTAGGTGATGCGGTCCGGTGATATTTCTTATTGGGGTGATTTTCCTGATAAGGGTGATATTTCACATCGGGGTGATGTGAAATATCGGGTGATGTTTCTTATTGGGTGATGCAGTCATCAGGACGATGTGAAATATCAGGGTGATATTTCATATCGGGGTTATCATGCAGGAGGTTCGTCATTGGCACAGGTCATGATGATGAGGTCTAAACTAGCGTCGTCGGGAGCAAAATTACACGACATCATATGTGCTCATGACCTAGTTTATAAAGTGTTGAGGAGGTCACTGCAGGATGAATGTGGGATAATCAGTTATCACATAATTTGAAGAGTCAGTGATGGATGCATAGGGTGCTGACATGGCACAATATCATTGGCTAGTGATTTTTCAGCATAATCAACGCTGCAAATCTCAACGGGAAAGATGGAGATCGACGGTCCTGATTCAAGTTTTCAAAGGGAAGGATTTCTTTGTATCTGTGACTGCGATCTAGGTGGGAAGAAACTTCAGGGGCACACGAACTGCTGTTGCATCCCAAAACAGGAAAGTAAGCATTAATGGCAAATTTTACAGAGGCATGGGTCGAGAGGACAGGTCAATCACTATTTTCCAAGATGAAAATCTTCAGTCAATGGCTCTCCTCCCAAACCTGCCTGTCCTTTCCCTTTTCTCTACGCGGATGCATTAAATGTTTTCGGTGCCCTGTTGGCAACGCATGATATCTGGTAAAATCTTGGTAAATGCCATGTAATTAATGCTGAGTACACATTTCTGCTTTATAAGCAGACTATGTTACTCAAGATAGGGGTTGGAAACTGGAAAAACATTTGGTGTTGTGTGAAGATACAATCTTGCTGGTGGCTCTGTTCTGGTATCTTGTGAGTTTATGAGTTGTATGACTGAATGTTTTATACATAGCATGTATCAGTTTCATGTTGATATAGATGAGTAATGCTTCATTGCATGTGTTTTGTTATTTGTCTCTAAATTGAATGTGTTCTTCTTATGACTTTAAATAGCTAAGGGGTGTTTAAGATTCTAGAGTATAGGCTTGCCATACTGAATGCTTGATTCTTTACTTTTACTCAAGGAGTAGATTGAATGTTTTGGATTAAGTGGTGGGAAAGATACATTGTAGTGAGGATCTTATAAGTAGAGATAACTGAACACTTGATCTTGGAAAGTCTCTGTAAGGAAGAAACTACAAAACCCCCTTGAAATCTGAGTATTATTTCATGCCTATGATAAACATTCACATATATATGTCTATTGACTCCAAGCCCTGGATAGGCACCAGTCTGGTTTTGTGTTGAGGTCATAACCCAAGGTCCCAGTCTTGCATCCAAATACAAAATCAAACTTAAAACTTCAAAACCAAACCATTAGGACCTTAGAAGTAGTTTTAGGATCAAAATCCTATGTCTCACAACTGAACTTAGGCCCAAAGCTAGCCCCTTTGCACTTATCTCACAGTTTTGGTTTACATAAAGGAGGATTTATCTACTTTGTGTCAACATCCCCCAGTTCACAAGCATATCTTATGGATGTTGAATAGGGAATACCCCCCTAGGTTTTGCAGAGCCTGAAGAAGAAGAGGAGATATCTATAGAGTCTATCTCATGTACTATTGGCCCCTGGCCCAGAGATCCTGTTAATCATTGATGGCTACCTTGTAGGGATAACTGGGAGCAAGCATCTAGTTTGGGATAAATCTAACAGGCACGCTGGTAGGAGTCTTGCAGAGTAAGATTACGAATGCTTGAGTGGTATGAAATGAGGGAATGAGGGTTCCTTTTATAGGCTCAAGAGAGGCCAAATCCAAGTGTCAATAGATCCATGACTGGAGGAATTATCTATGAGGTGTATAGTTGAGGAAGCTTTAGGGAATGTGCGTGGATTAGGAGAGGACAAGTGTCCAAGCCTTCTTCATGAGTTATGGGAGTTAATAGAATAGATTGAAGAGTTAACTGGGTTGATTAGGGAGTCAACAAAATAGATTGACCAGTGAACTCAATTGACTAATTAGTTAACATATTTGATTGATGAGTTAACTAATCTGACTGGAGGAGAAATAGGACATGTGGGTGAGAGAATATTAGCTAATTAAATATTAAAATATTTAATTATGTGTGCAACATGGTGAGGTGGAAAAGGTGATGTGGATTTATGAAATTAGGACTTAATTAGGATAGAGGAAATTAGGATTAATTAAATAATTTAGGATTATTTAATTAGATGAGACATTAGAAGAATTGAGGGATTTTAATTAAATAAATTGATTTTATTTAATTATTGGAGGAATGTGAATCATTTAAATAAATTAGGATATTTATTTAATTGATAGAGGAATGAGAATAAAATAAATATTAAAATATTTATTTAATTCGACTTAGCATTTTTTAGGTGTATATAGTTATACGTAAACTCCACAAGTAGTAGATACTCTTCCCACTCGTATTGCTGATCCATGCAATACACCCTCAACAAATATTCTAGAACTTGATTTACCCTCTTAGTCTGACCATTATCTCAGAGTGATAAACTGAGATTATATTGAGTTGAGTTCCTAGTGCTGAAAACAAAGTTTGCCAAAATCTTGACGTCATGCATACATCTCTATCTAAGATAATCTTCTTAGGAACTCCATGCAATCTAAACACTTCTTGCCCAAACTTGCGAGCTATAACTGGTGCTCCATCCATTAAATTCCCAAGTATAAAATGAACTACCTTGGTGAGTTTGTCCACCACCACTAAAATAACATCATGTCTATTTTGAGACATTGGAAGACCTTGCACAAAGTCCATACTAATGACCTACCACTTCCACTCTAGAATATCATGTGGATACAAAAGTCTTGTTGGATGCTAATGCTCAGCCTTGACTCTTTGACACTCTAGGCAACTTTCTACAAATCTTGCAGCATCATTCTTCATTCCTTTCCATAAATAAAGAGGCTTCATATCAGCTAGAAGTTGGGCTACTCCAGGATGACCTAAATATGGTGCGAAATAAACTTCCTTCCACACAAGGTTTCTTAATTCTGCCAAATCAGGAACATACATCCTTCCTCTATATCTTAAAAGCCCATCTGTTTCAAAATAGAACCCCTCATACCTCGAGTCTTGAGGATTTACTGTGAGAGCCTGCTTAACTTGCTCATAACACTCATTGCCTACAGAATTTTGTAACACTAAATCCTTGAAGTTTGAGTGGACAGATACTATCAATGAGACGTGCCTCCGTCGACTTAGAGCATCCTCTACTTGGTTCTCCTTGCCTTTGATATAACTTATCGCAAATTCATAGTTAGATATCAATTCTAACCATCTTCTTTGTCAAGCATTCATATGAGTTTGGAAAAATATATACTTAAGTCTTTGATGGTCTAATTTCAGTTCAAAAGGCTTTCCTAGCAAGTAGTGTCGCCACACTTGCAAAGCATGCACAATTGCTACTAACACTAAGTCATGAGGAGCATAATTATGCTCATATGCTCTCAAATTTCTGGATTTGAAAGCTACCACCTGCCCATTATGTATAAGCACTCCACCTAAATGTTCTCCTAAGGCATCAATGATTACCACAAATTGACTTTCCAGATCAGGAACTTTCAATATTGGTGCAGTTGTCAACCTCTCTTTTGACTAGTTAAATGCCTCCTGACATTTTTTTGACCAGTCGAAACACTTTCCTTTTCTCTGAAGCGACGTGATTGGGTTTGCAATCTTAGAAAAGTTCAAAACAAACTTCCTATAATATCTAGCCAACCCCATGAAACCACACACTTCATGCACATTCTTTGGCACATGCCACTCTAATATAGCATTGATCTTCATAGGGTTTACCGAAATCCCTTCAGCATTTATTATGTGCCCCAAACATTGTATCTCTTTCTTAAATAAAGTACACTAAGAAAGCTTCCCATACAACTTATGTTCTCTCAGCCGCTACAAAACTAACCATAGATGCTGCAAATGCTCTTCCTCACTCTTAGAATAAATAAGAATGTCATCAAGAAACACTAGAACAAATTTATCCAAGCAATCTCGAAAAACACTGTTCATCAAATTCATGAATGTTGCAAGGGCATTCATAAGTCCAAAAGGTAAAATTGTGAACTCATAATGTCCATACCTTCTTTTGAAAGTTGTTTTATGAATGTCTCCATCTTTTATTCTCAGCTTATGATATCCTGATTGCAAATCGATCTTAGAGAATATTGTTGTGCCACACATCTGATCAAAAAGATCATTAATACGCGATAGAGGATACTTATTCTTTATCATTGCTTTGTTAAGCATATGATAGTGTAGACACAGATGCAAAGTTCCATACTTCTTTTTGACAAAGATCACAAGTGCTCCCCAAGGGGAAACACTAGGTCTAATCAACCCTTTAGCCAACAACTTTTGAAGTTGGGCTTTTAATTCCATCAACTTCGTAGTAGTCATACGATATGGTACCTTTGAAATTAGCTTAGATCCAGGTATTATATCAATAGAGAAATCAAAAGCTATCTTTGGAGGTAACCCCAAAAGTTCATCTGGGAAAACATCCTAAAATATTGAAGGAAAGGATAGTGTAGACACCTAAAAATGTCTTAACCCTTCAAGCACTCTTCAACATCATCTGTATCACCAATTCCCCATCCAATTAATTAATTAACTTTTTATTTAATTAATTAGCTTAACTTACTCCTAAATCATCCATCCATTTTTCATCAATCTACCCTTAAAACTGAATTAATTAAATTAATTCAGCTTCACACCTTATTAACATTATCCCAATCAATTAAATAAATATGCAAATATTTATTTGATTAATTTGTCCACTTTCCTAAACCTGATTAATTAGGTAAATCACACTTATCTGATTAATCCACCCTATTAATCAACCTACACCTAGTCTAGTTGATTAAATAACTAATATTTAATTAGCTACCCTAGTCTGCCTAGCCCCTTGACCTGGATTAATTAAATAAATTATTATTTAATTAGTCTTAAACCCTCTTTAATCCTTTCACTAATTTTTTCCAGCCACATTAATTAAGTTAATCACCCTGATTAACTTGGTCAAAGCATCGTTATCATTCCCCCACAACCCACAAATTAAAAATTCAAAAATATTCCCATGGGTCACATGACCCTTCCACCTCACCTTTCTATTTCCATGTTAAACTCTTCTCCATGCCATGAGTTCACACATGTGGATTCCAAAATTGCTTAAGTGTCACATGTCTCTCACAACTCCACATAAAATGGAATTTTTAATTCCACATCCTCCCAAGGAAATAATTTTTTATTTCCTCATGTGTCCTCATCACATTAAATGCAAAGCCTTCTCCAAAAAAATGAATTTTTAATTCATTTTTATTCCTAGCCCTCCATTTTTGTTGATGAGATCTTGGCCTTTGATCTCATCTTTCATCCTCCACCATTGATCTCAACTTTCAATCTCCACTGTTGGATCAATCTCCCCTCAAATTTTCCTATAAATACAAGCCTCCTCAAGCCATTTTCACATCCAATTTTAGAGCAAGATCATCATGCCAAAATCCTTCCAAGTCCTTCATCCCTTTAGCTAGGTTATGCTAGATTTTGTATTATTTTTGAGAGCATTTCACATTGAATAGTCTAGTTGGGTAAAGCTAAGAAGAATCAGGTGCTTCTCCTTCCACCTTATCTAGGAGTAAGGAGATTTGTAAGACTTCTTGAAGGTATAATTGTTGTTTGCTTTCATTTGCTTATGTTTTTATGCTTTGTAGTCTTTCTTGTCTTCATTTGGCACGCCCGGTGGGACCCCATGGTCCCAAACTAAATTTTTTTTCTAAGTGTTTGTAAAGGTTTTTTGGCGTACAGGTATTTTAGTTCCATATTCCCTCGGTTCAGCGCCATCTTCTTGTAGATTAGCGCTAAAATAGTCTATTTTAGCACCATCATAGATTGTTTTAGCGCCCTGTTTTTAGCGAAAAACACTAACATTTTGGCACATAATTTTTTTAGTATAGATTCTTGCTTCTCACCACTTGTTCTATCTTTTAGCTCTTTGTTTTTGACAGAATGCAACAGGAATAGGGGGTCATAATGTTAAAATCTACCTAAGAATGTGTTAGGGTTGAGGCTTAGAATGGTTTTTATTTGTTTTTCATAAACTAACTTGTTTTCTTGCTGCAATCTAACTTATTGAGGTCTCAAACAAGTTTTAAAAACCTCTAACACATTTGTGATCTCTTTGGTGTGAGTTGCAAATCTTTTTATGCAGGTTCAAGCTCTTTTCTGTGGATCAACACCATAATCACCCAAAATCATGCCATAAAACTACTCGACAGAAGATAAGAAAGCTAAAATTGATTTAGCGCTATAATATGATATTTTGGCACTATGTTGTATCTTAGCGCTATATTTCTGTCATTTAGCGCCATTTCTATTCTGTTGTATGTTGTCTATCTAATTTTGGAATCTAAATATTTTAGCGCCATTTAATCGTGCTTTAGCACCATCTGTCTATTTTTTAGTACCATTTAGGACTGTCTTAGCACCTTATTTAACTGTTTCAGTGCCATAATTGTCTATTTTAGTGCCATAATTTTGACAATTTCTTGGAGTGTGTGTAGGGTCCTAACATCTTCTTGCAGGTTTAAAGAATGCATGTCAAAGCTTTTTTCATTAAACTACTAACTAGTTTGATGCAGATTCGCTAGTCTAAGACTTGTTTTTCTTTACTAGCTTAGTCACACTAAAGTAGTTAGTTAGAAATTTACACTTGTGTGTTTTGTCTTGCTCACCTATAGACATATTCTCTCCCTTCACACCTTAGGGTGATCTTAGGGATCAAATGTCTATTTGTGGACCTTTCTTGATTTTAAGTGTTATCCCAAAGGGTTATCCACCTTGTGTATGCTCTCCCCTCGAGCCTAGTGTGATCTTGGGTGATAAAAAACAAAGGATAGTTTCCTCTTATGAGGCTTGCTTGGGGATTTCATCACCCCAAGTGACGACCTCAACCACGTATTTTGGCACGGTATATAAGCATTGTGATTTGAAAGATAGCTTTAAAGAAAGGACCTTCTCAACTCCAGGTAAAAAACCTCCAGGATACTTGGTCCACCAAGGCTCGTGTGGTTGAGTGTTAGTTGATTAGGACACCCCCTGTTCACAGACTTGGGCCTCAAGTACCTTGCGTACACTAGAGGTCTCCCCTAGAAGCTCGTAACTATCCTAGCTTAAGACCTTTTGGCTATCATACCTTGCAGTGCACCGCTGCAGAGGAGGGAAAGATGCTCACCGTACCGTTATACTTGAGATAGGCATTGTTAGAGTAATAGGTTAATTACTTAATTAATTTAATCATATTGATTAATTAATTAAGTCACCTTTAATTTTATTTTTCACTTAAGCTAAACTTAGGCACTTTAATAATTATTTAATAATTCTTTTATTAAATCCTAGGGTTCACTTTAGGGTTTTGATCTCCTTTCTTAAGGATTGATCTCTTTGTAATTATTATTCTTGTTAATGCATTTTTCTTCAGGTTTGTAGAGCACCATTATTGTGCCTGTTGGTCTCCTTTTTGTGACAGGTTATTTGCTTGCAGGTGTTCACTGGGATCTGTGAGGTTGGTTTATCAACTTCAACATGGTATCAGAGCTCCAGATCTACATCTTCCTATTCATTTTTTGAGGGATCTTTCCTTAAAGCAACATTTTAGTGCATCTTGAGTCAACTTGGACCTCACTATTGTGTCCAGAAGGTTCGAAATAGTCAATATTGACCTTTGTTTCGTCAATTTTGGTTATACGGTGCCTAATCTATGAAGGTTTGAAGTTTGAGAGGGTTTCCAAATCCAGAGGGTACCTACAATTTTGGAGTGTTTTCAGCCCAAACGGACCTCACCATCGCATTTAGAGCACCCAAAAACCCCAAAATCGATTGTCAAATCATCAAAATCGGACATAGTGACTCCGAGAGGCAATTTTTTTTTCATTCCTAGGTCGTACGACCTGGTATGACATGAAATCCAAGAAAAAATTAAAAAACACAGTATGCACAGGTGCTACAGTCAGTTAACCGCTAGCAGTTAATGCTAGCGGCTATGCTAACCGCCAGGCTTGACCCTAAACCCTTTTGGAGCAGTTTTGGTATTTTGGCCATAACTTTTGCATACAAACTCAGATTTTTGAAAACAAAATATCACCAGAAAGCTGGTTTCGAGCCCGATCTAGTGGTGTAGGTCTTTTTTCCTATTTTTTTTTGTTTTTCTACATTTATTTCCAGTCAAAGTCAGATCTTCATTTTTATGCTTCCGGAGTCATAATTTTTGCATACGGACTCCATTTTTCAAAAATGAATAGGCATTGGAAAGGTCTTCCAGTGCGCTTTCTAGATCTTTAGAGTTTTTTATTAGAAAATTTACCAGGTACACAGAGAATTTTCTAAAGTGATTTTTCTTTTTTCTCCTTTCCAGCTTTCAGATTTGAATTGGGGTTTGGTTTTTTGTGTTGTGGGGGGTATTTTTTTCTTGCTTTATGTATATACACATTAGAGACAAAAAAATCTTCCCTTAAACACATTTTGAAAACTCAAACATCATGGCGGACACCTCATCAATTGACTGGCTTACCCTACACAATTATCACACGTGGAAGGCACATATAACTAGACTTCTCATGTCAAAGGGGTTATGGTCCTGTTTGGATGAGATTCAGCCTCAGTTGCAATGTTAGTTTGAGATTCTACAACATAGAAACAAAATGGATGAGGCCTTGGGTTTGATATCATTGCATGTTTCAAATAGTCTTTTATGTCACCTTGAGAGTTGCACAACTCCTCGGGAAATGTGGACCAAGTTCAGTGATCTCTTTGGCACCATCAATTAGTTCAAATCACTTCAGCTTGAGGTAGAATTAACTTCCTTGGTCCTTGTTTCCTTTCCATCTATTGAGGATTTCTTGATGAAATTCAAATCACTCAGATCACTTTTGCAGGGTTGTGGTAAAAACAAAACTGACACCATGTATATACCTAATTCTCTCTAAGCTTCGAGGCTCATTTCAGATATTCTCTTCTACTTTCTATTCCACCATGGATGCTTTGGGTCCACGATTTACCATGCCTACATTTGAGGTTTTCTATGATCCGTTGACTTGTGAGCAGGTCAAGCTATCTAAGTTGGATGCTCTCCCAGGGTCAAAGAACCAAGCCTTGGTAGCTTAGACACCTAAGGGGAAGCAAAAACAGAAACTAAAGCCCAAGTAAGATTTAGCAGGCAATGAGAGTTCCTCCAAGCCACCTCCTAAGTTAGATTCCAAACCACACTCTAATCCTAAGCAAGGTAAGTCTTCTAAGTCTATTGAGTCTTCCTCCAAGACAAAGAAGAAATCAAGTGATCCTTGTAGTTTTTGTGGCAAGGAAGGTCATCCAGTTACTAGGTGTTGGAAGAGATTAGAGACTTTAGAGGAGGCCATGCAACAACATCATAGATCTTCACCTCAGTCTTTTTCCCCACACATAGGGAAAGGTCATGCTCTTTCTGCATGGGCCTCACCTTCCGCATCCACATGGATTCTAGATTCTGGTGCTTCTCACCACATGACACATACTCAGGAGTTTGTTACCACACTTGCTCATTGTGGCACTTCACAGATTGTAGTTGGTGATTCTACACAACTTTTGGTTATAGGTTTAGGTCCTGTTCCATTAGACGGTGGTTGTCTTCATGAGGTTCTTTTTGTTCCTGACATTTTGACAAACCTCCTTTCTATTTACCAGATTTGCCATTCTATCATCGGTAAGACAGTTGAGTTCTCACCACATGATGTGGTTATTCGAGACCTCCATAATCCTGATTTAGTTGTGGCTACTGGGAGTGTTGATCCTGCATCCTGCTTATACAGATTTGATGGCTTTGAGACCTCAGATGGTTCTGGTTCATCACTTATAGCACATGTAGACAAAGTGAGCAGGCTTTGGCATGAGCATTTTGGCCATGTCAATTACAGATATCTACATCAGATGAGTACACAGGCACTTGTGAGTGGTCTCCCTCAGATTTCCTATATTGATGGTGTTTGTTGAGGATGTGTACTTGGCAAACATCATCGAGATTCTTTTCCTACGGGTAGAGCCACACATGCTAAGGAACCCTTGGAGTTGGTACACAGTAACCTCATGTCCTTTCTGACTTCTTCATTTTTAGGGGCCAAATATGTGCTCACATTCATTGATGACTTCTCCAGGCGTACATGGGTGTACTTTCTTAAGTACAAGAGCAATGTCTTTGATACTTTTAGGATCTTTAAGACATTCGTGGAGAAGCAGTCTGGACTTTCTATCAAGAGGATATGCACAGACAATGGGGGGAGTATGTCAATCAGGCTTTCAAGGACTTTTGTACTGAGCATGGTTTACAACATCAGCTTTCAGTTCTTTACACTCCTCAGTAGAATGGTGTTGCTGAGAGAAAGAATAGAACTTTATGGGAAATGGCCAATTGTATGATTCAGTCACATGATATGGATTCTTCATTTTGGGTTGAGGTAGTGAATTGTGCCAATTATATTCAGAATCAAATGCCTCATAAGGCATTATGACATATGACTCTTGAGGAGGCTTGGACCCATGTCAAGCCTGATGTTTCTACATTCTGAGTTTTTGGTAGTGAGGCTTGGGCATACATTCCTGATGCTTAGGGGAAATCCATGGAGAGGAAAAGTTGACCACTCATATTTGTTGGCTACTGCGAGGATGTTAAGGCATATAGGTTGTTTGATCTTGATTCCAGAGAGGTCTTGTTTCAAAGAGATGTCTAGTTTGATGAGTGCTTTCCTCAGATGGATTCTCTGTCACCAGCTTCTCCCTCACTTCCTACTCCTCCCACTTCATCTCTTGAGGATTCCTTATCTCTTGATGATGATGTTGATGATGCTCCACCTTCACCACCACTAGATACTCAGCCTTTTCCCAAGTGGGCCAGCTTTACTATTGAGGCAACTGGATCTTTGGCAGGTGATCTTTCAAATTCCTGGCGTACCTGTGCACAGACATCAGGTGCTAGTCTTTTAAGTCATGCCATTTCAGATCATGCTTAGAAGTTTTCAGAGGCAGCAGGTACTCCTGAGTGGGATAGAGCTATGGAGGAGGAGTATTCTTCTTTGATGAATAATAATACTTAGGATCTTGTTTATCTTCCTAAGGAAAGAAAGTTGGTTCGGTTCAAGTGGGTGTAATGTACCAAGTTTACTGTAGATGGTTCGATTGATAAGTACAAGGCACATCTTGTTGTGAAGGGGTTTTCTTAGGTTGAGGGTATTGATTACTCTGAGACCTTTGCTCCTGTTGTCAAGATGAATTCTATTCGCTTTGTACTTTCACTAGCAGCTTCATAGGGATGGATAGTTTTTCAGATGGATGTGAAGAGTGCCTTCTTGCATGGAGAGCTTCATGAGGAGATCTATATGGAGCAGCCTTAGGGATTTTTGCAGGACACTTCTTTGGTTTGCAAAGTTTGGCATTCATTATATGGTCTCAAACAAGCCCCTCAGGCTTGGTATGAGAAGATGGACTCTTTTTTTCTTTCCTCTCACTTCACCCATTGTCATTCTAATCCCACAGTGTACATTCAACGTCATGAGGGTCATCTTTTAATCCTTGTGCTATATGTTGATGATCTCATTCTTATAGGTAGCTCATCCTCCATGATTTAGAGTGTTCAAAGAGCTTTGATGGAGCAGTTTGAGATGACAGATCTCAGTCTTCTACACTATTTTCTTGGTCTACAGGTTATTAAGTCCTCGGATGGGATTTCCATATTTCAGCAGAAGTATTCTCTTGATATGCTCCAGAGATTTGGCATGGTTGATTGCAAGCCTACCCCACACCATTTCAGTCAGGTGTTGTCTTATCTTCCACTTGCTCTACTCCTTTAGTAGATTCTACCTTATACAGGTAGTTGGTTGGTAGCTTGTTGTACCTGACACATTCACGTCTTGATCTTTCCTTTGTAGTTGGCCTTGTCTCTCGGTTCTTACATGATCCACATGAGAGCCATTGGAAAGCTGCCAAACGTATCTTGAGGTACATTCAGGGTACCACACATTATGGCATTCACTACACATGAGGAGCCCCTCACATTGTTGGCTTCACTGACTCAGATTGGGCTGGTGATGTCAATGATCAGAAGTCTACTTATGGCTTTATTTTTTGCCTTGGTTCTGGTCTTATTACATGGTCTTGCAAGAAGCAATCTACTATTGCATTATCATCTACAGAGGCTGAGTACCGAGGTGCAGTGTTAGCTAGCCAGGAGGTTTTATGGCTTCGACAGTTGATGACTAAGTTTGGTTTTCCTCCTGATAGTCCCATTCTTCTTTGGTGTGACAATTAGAGTGCTATTCACATTTCACGCAATCTAGTGGAGCATCAGTGGACTAAGCACATTGAGATCCACATGCACTTCATCAGGCAGTTGATTTAGGATGGTTCTCTCATCTTGGAGTACATTCCTATAGAGGAGCAGGTTGCAAACATCTTCACGAAACCTTTGGCACCACCTCGCTATCTTCAGTTGTGATATATGCTTCGGGTGAAGGAAGTTGTCCTTGGGGGGTCTTCAAGAGGCCTTCCTTCATGTCTTTTTTACATGCTTTCATCTCTTTTTGGAGAGGAGTTTTTTCCCACTGGGTTTTCTCCTTTTTCTCCACTTTACAGAGATTTAGTTGTATTTGGGTACCTCATCAGGCCTTGTTGCTGGGACCCATCTTTGCTTTGATGCATTTTGTCCTTAGTTTTTAAGCTTCTCCTTAAGTTCATCTTAAGGGGGGGTGTTAGAGTAATAAGTTAATTACTTAATTAATTTAATCATATTGATTAATTAATTAAGTCACCTTTACTTTATTTTTCACTTAAGCTAAACTTAGGCACTTTAATAATTATTTAATAATTCTTTTATGAAATCCTAGGGTTCACTTTAGGGTTTTGATCTCCTTTCTTAAGGACTGATCTCTTTGTAATTATTATTATTGTTAATGCATTTTGCTTTAGGTTTGCAGAGCACCATTATTGTGCCTCTTGGTCTCCTTTGTGTGACAGGTTATTTGCTTGCAAGTGTTCATTGGGATCTGTGAGGTTGGTTTATCAACTTCACCAGGCATTACCTTGGGCAAGATGAAAGTCTCCTTGGTAAGGGGGTAAGGTGGTCCATGACCTTGCTTTCCCTATCTATCCAAGCTATAGCACCAAAGGTATTAGTGGGGGTGGGAATCCTGGTTCACTTTGAGTTGGGATTGACCCACGACCACTTCGTGAGATCTACAAGGTATGATACTCCCACTTGACTAATGATAGGATTGTTCATGTGCTTGGTTTGTCTTCTTGTTGAAACTCGTATAAGCGAATTTATCCAAAGTCCACCTTAAGTCAAAAGCCATTGTGTTCTCTTGTTTGATTTGTATGAACTTACCAAGAAACCTTACCAACGTTTGTCCAAAAATCATTTGATCCATTTGAAATCAAACACTTGAACCATTTGAAATCCAAAAAAATTTTCCCTTTTGAAATCCAAAAAAAATTTCCCTTTTGAAATCCAAAACTTGAGTCAAAATACAAGAAATCTAAAATTGGTCAAAAACCTAGCCAAATTCCAAACATTACCTACCATTTAGCACCATAAACTCTTTGTTTAGCGTCATAAATTCCCTATCAATGCTATTTTTGTAGCACCATACACTTGTCAATCAACGTCATAATCACTTGTTTTAGCGTCATCTCCTACTATTATAGCGCCATAATTCTCTGGAGTAGCACCATTTGATGGCTATATCCTACACATGTCCTCTGATTTGTTCCCGAATCCTTGAACTTTGACTTACCTTAGTGTAGGGTCACCTTGTCAAAATCATCCAAATCAAAATCTTCCATTTTGAACCCAACCTTTGGTTATATTTTCCATCCGTAACCTTTGTCCAAGTCCATCCACATTCTTTCATATAGACCTTAGAGGAAAATCATTTTGATTATTTAACCTTTGACCATAGCTCATTCATCCCAAACCTAAAATCAATTATTGAGTCCAACCTTTGTCCAAATTTTCATCTCCAAACCTAGCCCAACCCTTTTCCAACTTCATTTACCATATCCCATTTGACCTTTGACAAACATCATTTTGACATTTGATCTTTGGTCATACCTTGTCCACCAATCAAATATTGTCCCCATCCCTTCACTTCATTCTCATCCCAATCCAAGAATCCCTTCATCCAAAACCCTAATCCAAATTCATTATCCTACATTTTCCATTTGACCTTAGAAGAGTACCTCAATTTTCATTTTTGGACCTTTGCACATCCATCTTCACCCAAAATCCCAAAGTTCACCCAAATTCAAATTATCTTAACTTTAGTCCAAGTCCAATCAACCTCAACCAATATCATCCATCCCAAATATCAAATCCACATTATCCAAATCCTATCCACATTATCTAAAATCCAACATCAACATCCAAAATCAAATTTATCCAAAATCCAAAAATCAAATCAACATCCAAAACCATACCTCAAATGAAATTTGAGCAAGAACTAAGACTAGATCTTATCATCCTCTAATTTATAGGGTACTTAAGACTTTGTCTACCTTAAGTTCTTTTATAAATTAGCCTTTATTAACCCTTTGAATAATTGATTTAGGAGCCTAGACAACTCCTAAGTTGATATATTCTAAGGTATCCCATTTTGCTTGGTGGTCATTAGTCTATCCTCAAGCAATATAATCCTTCCCTTTTTGATTAAGGTTATTAGTCTACCTTGGGTAAGAAGGGACATCCTTTTACAATCCAAAGATCTAGATTTATTCAAGCTCTTCTTTGGTTTGAAAATCCTTTTCCAAACATCATCAAATCTATCCAACATCTTTAAATCATCCAAATCACCTAAGGATTTCCTTGGTTGATTATCATCCAAATTATCCGAATCACCCATTGCCAAATCATCATCTGTTTCAAATTCATCCCAAGGTCATCCTTAAAATCACCATTCACTCCTATATCTACTTTACATTGGTCCAAGAAATCCTTTTGAGATTTAATCTCTAAGGTTACCTTACACCTTTGATTCCAAAAATCATCCCTAAATTTCTAAAGCCATAATCCACTCCATCCATACTTCATTTATTATCTCACATTTTTCAATTCATCATTATTTCATCCTTTGGGTCCAATATTTTGAAAACCAATCTCTAAGGTCTAACTTTCATCCACTTCTACCATCACCAAAACCAAACCTATGCACCCATCGGCCCTAAGGTCCTAACCCTTGTCCACCTTTCAACACTTAATCAATCCATACCCAATCCATTGCATGCCCTTGACAAGGTCACAAGCTAAGAAAAACAAAGAAATGGAACCCTTTAAGATTAGATTTGGGATGCCTAACACTGACCAAAACAATGTCCCCATAATCCAACAAAATCATCCATTGACGCCAATGCTATGATAAATCCTTTTGGAGTCCAATCCCAATGTCCCTCAACCAACATCAATAATGTGGATTAAGATGTCTTAGACTTCATGCAAGATGCCGATTCCATGGACATACTTGATAGAGTCCTAAAATCAGATCCAAATAGATATCTTGAATTCCACATTCAAAATGGTGCCGCCATACCCACCGTTTCACAACCATCGTCATCTAATACCAATCCTAACACATCTCAAACCTCCAAGACCAACACAAACCCCACTTCCTCATCCATAACCACATCCACTCCCCAAATTACCCTTAACATCCCTAACAATGCCATATACATGAATGCTTCCATGAGTGTACCCCAACTTGATGCCAAGACCATATCATTTATAACACAATTATTCTCTCAACCGTCTCATAACACATCTAATACCCATCCATGCAACAACCCCTCATCCAACTTTACATATGTCCAAAATCCCATTTCTCAACCACCACTTATCTCACAACCACCCGTTGTGACCTCTTCCATTCAAAATCCTAACCAACAACAAAACCCACCACACATTTCACAACAAATCCTCGCTTACCAACAACACCTCACCCAACAAAATCAAAACCAAAACCAAAACCAACACCAACAAATTCTCAACTTCCTCCAAAACCTTATCCAAAATCAACAATCCAACATAACATAACCCCCACCTACCCAAGATTTATCTAGCATTGTGCAAACCTTGATCCAAAAGGTTGATGATATGCAACATGGACACAAAAGGAAGCAATATTCTTTGGAGGATATTTGCCCATACCCATTTGATAGAACCATTCACATGCCACTCTTTCCTAAGAATTCCAAAACACCAAAAGTTGACAAATATAAAGGGAAAGGGGACCCTAGGGAACACCTGAGGGAGTTTTACATCGCTTGCCTAGAGGTCTCATACAATGACACGTACTTGATGAGACTCTTTCCTAGAAGCCTAGGTGGCCAAGCTACCGAATGGTTTTCTCACCTTCCGCCTAGTATCAAAACATTCCATGAGCTTGTGGAGAAATTTGTAAATCATTTCTCCTATAACTTTGAATATGAAATATCTATGACCAACCTTTGCAATACCAAACAAAAGAATGGGGAATCCTTCACTACCTTTTTACAAAGGTGGAGAAGCCTAGCAAGCAAACTCCCTTGGCCAATTCCCAGAAAATAATTAGTCACCATGTTTGTGACTAACCTTAACCAAGAAATGGGCTTCCACTTACAAATCCAACGTGCATCAACCTTTGAAGAAGTCATAGATAAAGGGACAACCATTGAAAGAGACCTTATTGCTAAGGGGTCTATCAAAATTTACAATAATGACAACAAGAACAACAACAACAACAACAATAACAAAGTCAACATCAACACCACAAACACCTCCAACACAAACAATAATGCCCAATCCAATGACAAACCCTATTTTTGGGGTAAGAACAAAAACACCATCAATGACGGTGTCACTTATGTGAAGGCCGTCCAAAATATACAAAATCCAACTGCACCAAGTACATCCATAAACAACAATAATGTAAATGTTCCTAGGGGACCACCAAGATAAAATAATAACCTGAAAAGGAGATTCACACCTTTAGGAGAACCCATTGAAAATGTCTTGAACAACCTTGTAAAGGCATATTTGATAACATTACCTCCTATTCGCCCTTATGATGAAAATCAATTTAAACCCTCTTGGTTTGATGAAAACACATATTGTGAATATCATCATGTGAAAGGACATAAAACATCTAACTGTATGAGGTTGAAACATTGCATCCAAGATCTTATAGATCAAGGTGATATAACCATTGACAAACCTCCAAAGCAATCACCTAATGCCAATTTAGGAGCATACAAGGATCCACTTCTAGATCATAACAAAGGAAAAGCCTCATCATCCAATCAAACCTATAAAATTATGCCACCTGCTTCTTCTTTTGACTCTGTAGTGGGTCTAATAGAAGATTCTTCCAACCATATCAATACCATCACCATTAGAGCCAAAACACCCCATTGCACAGTTACCACTCGTCGCGGCTGTATCTCCATCTATAGAGTCTCTACCAACAATCAACCTTCTACATCAAAACCTACTAATCCTCCATCCACCCATACATATAACCTCCTAGATCACCTAGGAAAGAATCCCACACAAATTTCATCCTTGAATTGCTTCGTACATCTCCCCTCCACAAGGATGTCCTCGACAAAGCCTTGATGGAAACTCAAGTCCCTACCAATTTGAATGTTGATCAATTCCAAGCCATGGTAGGCCACATTGCCTCACCTCATCACCTCACCTTCTCGGAGAAAGACCTACCTGCATCCAATGCTTCACATAATGAAGCCCTCCATATCGAAGTCCTAATCCATAAACATACCATCAAGTGAGTCTTAATAGATGGTGGCTCCGGCTAAATCTTTGCACTCTAAAATTATTAAAACACTTGGGATACTTTGATGTGGTTGTGGACTCTAGTGAGTGTATAACCATTCAAAGGGTACGATGACACCAAAAGATTGTCTAAGGGCACCATTAAACTTCCCATCCAAGTGGGACAAAAGATTTTAGAAACCAAATGTCAAGTTCTTGATCTTGATCTCTCATACAACATCCTCCTTGGTTGACCATAGATTCATGCCATGCAAGTTGTTCCATCCACTTTTCATGAATGCATAAAGTTCCCACACAATGACACGAAAGTCACTATCTATGCTGACCCACATCCTTTCCAATACTGCAGCTGATAGAACTTTCTGTCCTTACAATAACACCACCAAAACATCCACCGCCAACACCAAACCAAAATCCTCCATCTCATACATTGACCATTCCAACATCACATCCACATCACAAGCGTTTCCTCCTCCTGAGGTCAAGATCAAGATAAGTGACATGGGATGTGGTGAGTATGACCTACATTGCACATTTTGTGTCGACCTATTACCACCATCCCCTAAGACATTTGGTGTTCCTAAGGAAGATGAAGTCTCCACGGTAATCATCAAATGCAAGCCAACGCCAACCTTTGAGAAAAATCACCTCCTCGAACAAGATGTCCTCAGAGACATATCCTCTTGGTTATATAAAAATGAAGATAAACAACAAGAAGCTCCTATCCTCCCCATCGAGATCTATGGAAAAGGTCTCGAGATTGTCAAATATATGGGTTACAAGGGACAAGGCGACATAGGCCTTCATGAGCAAGGAATCATTGAACCCATACAAGCAACAAGGAATCCTTATTTTCGTGGGTTAGGGTATGGAAAACAAGAGTCTACTTGATGCAGGAGCATCCCAGGTTGTAGAGCAATCTTGCATCAGCCTAAAATATTTGCATTCTTTTGTTTTTCTTTCATTTCAGTTCAGTTCAGTCAAAGTTTAGTCAAAAGTAGTTTCAGTATTTTGGTCCACATTTTGCCACATTATCATTTTAGAGCTTACAGAGTAGGATTTAGCATCTAGACACCATCATGCACATCATATCCAAAATTCATATCATTTGGATCAGTTTCCGAAATGTTATTGCTATTAGAAGATCACCTGGTCTCACAAAATAGAGCATACAGACAGTCAGCTAAGGAGAAGGTTTCCAGAGCACTTCCATGACTTGCGGAGCTAAATGAAACATCATGCAAGATAGTTTGGGCCCTAGCCAACTTCCCTTGAGATCTGCATCTGGCTTCCATCATTTGCAGAGGAGTACCAGTTAAGGCTGACCTATTCATTCTGCATGTTACACCTTCTTTGGAGATTGTAACTTCTTTCTTGGACGACCCAAAGGGATTCTTGAGCTTGAAGATGATATATAAGCATGTCTTAGATGCCTAGGAAAGTAGTGAATCATAAGATGATATTTTAGTTTAGGATTTGGTTCTGTAAGGTGCTTCAAAGCCACACTTGTTGTGACTGTAATCAGGCCTGTGAGCCCTAATTTGTAGCCCGCATGTTGCCGACATATAATTCTTTTGAATCTTTGATAGATTGAGTATTTTGCATCCTGCATTTGAGTTTCTTTTGTTGTGTTTACTCTTGTTGCACGACCTGGACAATTCACTCTGTGGACCCTTCAACCACGACTACACCAAGTGGTATCAGAGCAAAGTTTGAATTCTTTGGGAGAGATGTTGTGAAGGCATTTTGTAAGATCTTGCTGTGAACAAATCATTAAACCTGAGGCAATCTACCTGTGTTGTCAACCGATCACCGATTGTGATGCTATTGTCACCTTGTAGCATGATCACCGAATTTGGGGTAGTTACACTTGATCCTAGGAAGAGATGCCACCGAGGAGAATAGCTATTGTAGGCACTGTGGCTGGAAGAATGGATGAGATGATGGAAATGATGAAAACAATGAAAGTTCGATTGGATGTTGTTGAAGAGGATCGAAGAAGAAGACTAACACCTCGACCTAATGTTGAAAGTGATGATGAAGAATTTCAATTCTCTGATCAAAATGAAGAAACCATAGAAGAAGAAGAAGAATCAGATCAAGTGAATATGTTGAGAGCTATTTCAAAGATTGGAAAGTGACCTAGAGTGGAAGTACCGAGTTACACTTGAAATTTGAATTCAGAGGAGTTGATTGATTGGATAAATGACTTGGAAGAATACTTTGAATATGAAGAAATTGAATATCCAAAGAAGGTGAGATTTGCAAAGACTAAGTTGAAAGGACATGTTGCTATTTGGTGGAAAGAAGTTCAGTTGGATAGAAATAGAAGGGGATAAGAAAAGATCACAAAGTGGGATAGAATGGTGACAAAGTTGAAGAATCAATTTATACCTGCTGATTATGAGTTGGAACAATTGAAGAGATTGCAGAACCTAAGGCAAAAGGAGAAATCTATGAAGCAGTACACTGAGAAATTTCATAAGATGATCATAAGGACTGTACATAGTGAAGCAAGCAAGGAGAAAGTGGCAAGATACACCAATGGACTGAGATTGAACATTCAAGAAGAACTGAGCCTGGTAAGGATGACAACAATAGAAGAAGCATATCGGTTTACCTTGAAAGTTGAAGAAAAGTTGAATAATAAGCATGAGTAGAGACAGAGAGGTAGAGGAGGTAAATTTTAGAGAGGTAGACCATATTCTGGAGGAGAAAGATCATATACAGAGTAGAACAAACAAGATAGTACATTCAAGAAGGAAGATAGAGATAACAGTGCATACCAGAGAGATGATAGAACTTCCTACCACAGAGGGAATTATAATTCTTACCAGAGTGAAGGACATGGGTGAGATGAAAGAGGGTTTGATAAGAGAAAATTTAGAGGAACTTGTTTAAGTGTGGAGGTGAAGGACACATAGCATTTGAATGTCATCAGGGAAGTACAAACAATAAGATAGAGAATAGTAGAAGAGAAACTTATGTAGAAGAAGAATCTGTTGAATCACCTAATTCAGTTGGAAAACTAGAGAAAGGAGAATCATTAGTCATGAGGAGAGTAATATTTCAAGTAGAGACAACTAAGGAACCACCATAGAGGAAAAGTTTGTCCTGGACTAGATGCAAATCAGGAGGTAAATGTTGTAAGGTTATCATTGATAGTGGTAGTACTGATAATTTAGTTTCAGAGGAGATGGTGACTAAGATGAACCTGGAGAGATTGAAACACCCTAAGCCCTACAAGATAGCATGGATTCAAAATGAACACAAAGTACTGGTGAGTGAACGATGTTTGGTGAGATTTCATATTGGGTCTTATCATGATGAAGTATTGTGTGATATTATACCAATGGATGCATGTCATATATTGTTGGGTAGACCATGGCAGTATGATAGAAAGGCTATACATGATGGGAGAAAGAATACCTACACTGTAGTATCTAATGGAAAGAAAATCACCTTGATACCTTTGGAAGATAAGCCTAAGAGTGAAGTATGTGGGAATGCTAGAATATGTTTGGTAGATGGAAGGAAATTTCTGAATGGTTTGAAACATGAGAATATGTGTTATGCTTTGATCCCTAAGAAACTGGGAACCCTAATCACTGAGACTGAAGAATCACAGCCAGAGGAGATAACTAAATTGTTGACAGAGGATGAAGACATCATATCAAATAATGTACCTGAAGGATTACCACCTGTTAGGGGCATCAGTCATCATATGGATCTTATACCTGGAGCTAGTTTGCCTAATAAAGCAACACACTAGATGACACCAGTAGAGAATGCAGAGTTGAATAGACAGATACAAGAATTGTTGAGGAAAGGTTTAATCAGAGAAAGCTTGAGCTCTTGTGCACTACTTATAGTGTTAGCACTGAAGAAGAATGGAGAATGGAGAATGTGTACAGACTCTAAAGCAATCAACAAGATCATAGTTAAGTATAGATTTCTATTGCCTAGGATGGATGATATTATGGACTATTTGAGTGGAGCTAAATATTTCACAAAGATAGACTTGAAGAGTGGATACCATCAGATCAAAATTAGAGAAGGAGATGAGTGGAAGACTGCTTTTAAGAAAATGAAGGATTGTATGAGTGGTTAGTGATGCCTTTTGGATTGACAAATGCATCGAATACTTTCATGAGATTGATGAATAAAGTTTTGAAGAAATTCTTGGGTAAGTTTGTTATTATAAACTCGGATGATATTCTGATTTTTAGTAGGACAAAGGAAGAACATTTGTGGCACCTTAGACAAGTATTGTAAAGACTGAGAGAAGAGAAATTGCCAATAAACATCAAGAAATGTAGTTTCATGAAGGAAGAATTGGTATATTTGGAATTTGTAATTTCTGCAGAAGGATTGATGATGGACCCTGAGAAAGTTAGAGCAATTGTTGAGTAGCCAACACCTGAGAACATTAGAGAAGTCAGATCATTTCATGGATTAGCTAGTTTCTACCGGATGTTCATTAGAAATTTCAGTTCAGTATACACATCAATGACAAAGATAATGAGAGGTGACAGAAAGGACTTTAAGTGGACATCAAGTGTAGATAAAAGTTTTGAATTGTTGAAGCAAAAAGCAATACAACTAGTATTAACATTACCAGATTTCAACAAAGTATTTCAAGTAGATTGTGATGCAAGTGGAAATGCAATAGGAGCAGTGTTAAGTCAAGAAGGTAGATCTGTAGCATATTTTAGTGAGAAGTTGAATGATGAAAGGAGAAGATATTCAATTTATGATAAGGAGTTCTATGCCATAATTCAAGCCTTGAAGAACTAGAGACATTATTTGTTGCCTAAGGAATTTGTGTTATATACAGATCATCAAGCTTTGCAATATCTAAACAGTCACAGAAAATTGAATCAGAGACATATGAGATGGGTAGAGTTCATGCAGAGTTACACATTTGTATTGAAGCATAGGAGTGGAAAGTCAAACAAAGTTGCAGATGCATTGAGTAGAAGAAGAAAATTGCTGACATAGATGAGAGTTGAAGTATTAGGTTTTGAAGAATTAAAGCATATGTATGAAGAAGACCTTGATTTTGTAGAACCATGGAAAGCATGCAAGGAACCTAGTGTGATAGATATAAGTAAGTGGCTGGATTATTTTATTCAGGAAGAAATGTTGTTCAAAGGAAATCAATTGTGTATACCTTGGAGTTGAATGAGAGACAATCTGATAAAGGAAAAGCATAGTGGTGGATTAGCATGACATTTTGGAATTGACAAGACAGTGGCTTTGTTAAGTGAACATTACTTTTGGCCTCATATATAAAAGGATGTAAGGAAGTTTGTGCAGAGTTGTGTGGTATGTCAAGTTGCAAAAGGGAATAGTTAGAATACTGGATATCTTTGACTGTACCAGAGAGACATTGGGAAGACATAAGCATGGATTTCATATTGGGATTGCTAAAGACACACACAGAGAGGACATGATTTTATATTTGTAGTGGTGGACAGATTTTCAAAGATGGCACATTTCATACCTTGTAAGAAAACACATGATGCAGTGCATGTTGCTGACCTATTTTTTAAGGAGATTGTGAGATTGCATGGATTACCTAAGAGCATAATTTTAGATAGAGATACAAGATTCATTGGATACTTTTGGAGGACATTGTGGAAGAAGATGAAGATAGATTTAAAGTTTAGTTCAACATTTCATCTACAGACAGATGGACAGACAGAGGTAGTAAATAGGAGTTTGGGAAATTTGTTGAGATGTTTGGTTGGAGAGAAGTAGGAAATTGGGATTTAATTCTATCACAAGCAAAGTTTACATATAATAATTCAGTGAATAGGAGTATCGAAAAGACATCTTTTGAGATTGTAACCGGAGTAAACCCTAGAGGAGTAGCAGAGTTTAGAGACATCAGTATGGAGAACAAGAGAAGTGCAGAGGAAGAAAAATTTGTAGGACACATGGAGATAGTACATAATCAAGTTAAGAAGCATTTGGAAGTGATGAACATCAAGTATAAGGAGCAAGCATATGAGAAGAGAAGACACAAAGAATTTGTAGTTGGAGATGAAGTGATGGTATATCTGAAAAAAGAGAGATTTCCAGTAGACACATATAACAAGTTGAAGATGAAGAAGTTTGGATTATGTAAGATACTTAGGAAGTTTGCTTCAAGAAATGCATATGAAGTGGAGTTACCAAAGACATTGGGTATATCACCTATATTCAATATTACAGACTTAGATCAGTATCATGAAGGAGAAACAAGTGACAACATTGAAGATGATTTGAAGAAGCAGTTACGATAGCAATGACTCAAGCAGATAGAAGACATCTTAGACAACATAATTGGACATAGCACCAGAGGCAAGCAATACAAGGAATATTTGGTAAAGTGGAAAGGCAGACCGGAAGAAGATTCATCTTGGATTTCTCAGGCTGGGGTGGACCGTCTTGGTTTTCCTCTAGCTCCAACAAAGTGAGGGACTCACTTTTTTTCAACAACCTCGGGTGTCTGATGCAGGAGCATCCCAGGTTGCAAAGAAATCTTGCATCAACCAAAAATATTTGCATTCTTTTTGTTTTTCTTTCATTTCAGTTGAGTTCAATCAGAGTTCAGTCATAAGCAGTTTCAGTATTTTGGTTTGCATTTTGACGCATTATCATTTTAGAGCTTACAAAGTAGGACTTAGCATCTAGACATCATCATGCACATCATATCCAAAATTTAGATAAGTTTCTGGAAAGTTATCGCTATCAGAAGATCACCTGGTCTCAAAGAATAAAGCATACAGATAATTAGCTAAATGAGAAGGTTTCTGGAGCACTTCTGTGACTTGCAGAGCTAAATGAAACATTATGCAAGAAAGTTTGGGACCTAGCCGACCTCCCTTGAGATTTGCATCCAATTTCCATCATTTGTGGAGGAGTACCAGATGTTTAAGGCCGATCTATTCATTCTACACATTACACCTTCATTGGAGATTGTAACTTCTTTCTTGGCTGACTCGGAGGGATTCTTGAGCTTGAAGATGTTGTATAAGCATGTCTTAGATGCCTAGGAAAGTAGTGAATCATAAGATGATATTTTAGTTTAGGATTTGGTTCTGTAGGGTGCTTCAAATCCATATCTGTTATGACTGTAATCAGGCCTATGAGCCCTAATTTGTACCCTGCATGTTGCCGACATATAAGTCTTTTGAATCTTTTATATATTGAGTATTTTGCATCCTGAATTTAAGTTGCTTCCGTTGTGTTTACTCTTGCTGCACGACCTGGACAATCTGTGGACCCTGCAACAATGACTGCACCACTATCCCCACCGAACTTGAGTGTATCTTAAGTGAGGATGCTAAGTCCTTTCCTATGATCGACAACATCAACAAAGAGGACCATCAAGACTCTTTCGTCAATTTCGCTGAGCTTTTCAAATCATCCATATGCACCATCTACACCCTAACAACCATGCCAAGGTTAAGGCTATAGTGGACATGCCTCCACCCAAAACACTCAACCAACTTCGTAGCCTTCAAGGAAAGATTCAATCTATTCACCGCTTCATAACACAACTTGTAGATAAGTGTTAACCATTCCAACATCTTCTCCAAAAAATACAATGTTTGTCTGAGATGACAAGTGTCAAAGGGCCTTTGAACAACTAAAGGAGTATCTTGCTACCTCACCAGTTCTTATTCCACCAAAGCAAGGACAACCCCTCCTATACATCTCCACAACAGAAACAACAATAGGGGCCTTGCTAGCACAACATGATGAACTAGGAAAAGATAGAGCCATATATTATATTAGTCGCACTTTGGTGACCTATGAGCTAAATTACACTCCTATTGAACGAGCATGCCTTGCCATTGTCTTTACCACACAAAAGTTAAGACACTATATGCTCAATCACAAGACAAATCTTATTTCCAAAATTGATTCGCTGAAATACCTGTTGGGGTGATCCCACAATAGTGGGTTACACTATTTGGCCAAAGTTGACATTGAAATGAACATTTTGAAAAAAATCTTCACTTTCAGACACCTATAGTTGCTAAACCGTGAGGAATTTGAAGATGATGTAAACTAATAATTTGTCACATTTTATCTGTAGATTCTAAATATATATTTTTAAATTTTTTGGAATCAAATTATATTTCCTTTTCCATCTCCTTCAATAACTAGTTTCTAACAATAAACATCATTTTGAAAGAGTGACGTGTATTGTGTAAAACATAACATTTTTTTGAATTTAGATTTTTAACTACGATATCTAGAGGATGCATTTGGTTTCATAATGTTTTATTGAATATTTTTCTTTTAATTAACTTTTGAAGTCAAACCAATTACAATTTAGACATAGGTGTACTGTGTAAAGCATAACTTTTTTTGTATGTATTGGAATTCAATTTTTTTTTGTTAGAATAAGGACATCAATACCTAGAGGACACGTATTTTTTAGAATTTTTTTTCTATATTTTCTTATTTTTTCGTATGTATGAAATAGAGACTTTGATGTTCATTAAAAATACCTACATCCACAAGCAATAAAAAATGAATATAATAATCAAATTAAATATATTTAAAATTATACTTTTTGGGAAGCTTATAATAAGGACTACATACTTACAAAACATAAAATTTTAAATGAATTCATTTGATCCCCCAAAAGGTAAATCAAAAGTGTTTTTTTATCAGCATTTTGATAGGTGTAGAGGAGACTCCATAACAGATATGGTTTAAAACTAGCGGGGTTCTATCCAAGGGGGTTTGATCAAACCCTATTCAATTACAATCCTTTAAATGGAACCTTTTAATGCTTAAATCATTATATTTAATAAAAATATGTGATTTCAACAAAAATTAGGATGTACCAGAAAGTGTAACCCATTATTGTGGTAGCACCCGTTGACTAGAGAAGCTCTCACAGGATGGATGGCTAAATGGGTCATGATCTTAAGTGAGTTTGACATTGAGTACACAGAGAGAAAGTCCATCAAGGGAAAGGTAATTGTTGACCAATTGGCTGATGCACCTATCTCGATAGAACAACAAATGCTTTCAAAATTCCCAGATGAATCAATATTGACAGTAGCACCAATGACAGAAACATGGAAAATGTATTTTGATAGGTCCTATACACATCGTGGCTCGGGGGTAGGCATTTTGTTTGTTACCCCTCAAGGAGACACTATTCCAAAGTCCTAAAAATAACATTTCCATGCACAAACAATGTAGTAGAATACGAGGCCCTTATCACAGGACTTCACATGGCCATCTAGTGAAAGATTGAAAAGCTTATAGTTTATGGTGACTCCCAGCTAGTTATCAGGCAAGTCAACAATGAATACAAGACAAAAGATGACAAGCTCCTGCCATACAAAAGAATGGTTGATGATTTCAAGGACTATTTTCATGATATCCATTTTGAACAAATACCAAGGTTAAATAACAAAGCAACAGATGCCATGGCTACTATAGGATCCCTGGTTGACATGAAAAAGGACAGGAAAAAATGTGAGTTCCTAATTGAAGAGATAACAATACCGGCCTATGAAGTCTCACAATTTGAGTTAGTGTGTGACATTATTGGTCCCCTATCTCCATGGTACCAAGAGACCTATATGTACGTCCATGATAAAATCATCCCACCCAACCTAACATCTACCCAACAAAAAACCTTCATCCATTGAGCCTCCTATTTCACCATCATATGTGATACCCTCTACCAAAAAAGTCTTGATGGTACTCTTTTGTGATGTCTTGCTTCTAGGGAAGCTGAAGTGGCCTTACAAGAGGTACACGAAGGTATTTGTGGGGTACACTCTAGTGGACCTACTCTAGCAAAGAAGATTCTAAGGACAGGATACTACTGGCCTACAATGGAACAAGACGCACACCAGTTTGTAAAGAAATGTTTACCATGTTAGAAACATGGTGATCTCATTCATGCACCATCATAAGAATTGCAGCCGATTACAACTCCATGGCCCTTTTCATAATGGGGGCTTGATCTCGTAGGCAAAATCCACCCACCTTCATCCAGTGGCCATAAATTCATTATCACTACTAACGAATATTTTACCAAGTGGGTAGAAGCCATTCCACTCACTTATACCACTGGCATCCAAATCGCTAAATTCATCCTCCACTACATAATATGTCATTATGACATTCCCCCTGTCCATCAGTATCGACAACGAGAAACTGTTAAAGAATCAAAAAGTTTGCACTCTTTGTGAAAAATTCCACATCCAACACCACTTCTCCACACCATATTACCCTCAAGGTAATGGTCAAGCTGAAGCTTCCAACAAAACCATCTTACACATCCAGAAAAAGATGGTTAACAAAGTTGGCCATGACTGGCATATTTAGCTTAATCCCACCCTATGGGCTTATCGCACAAGCATTCACACCCCCACAGGGGCCACTCCATACTCTTTAGTATTTGGTTCCGAAGCCATTTTTCCTATAGAGTTTGAGCTCCCTTCTCTTAGAATTTCATTGCAAAATATCAATACTGAGGAGGAGTATCGCATTGCACACCTAAGTGAGCTAGAATTGTTGGATGAAAAGCGTTTGAGTGCTCTAAACCATCTCTAGCCTATCAAAACTGCCTATGTAGAAGCTACAACAAGAATATTAAAAACTGCCGGTTTGAGATAGGCGACCTTGTCCTTATGGAAAATTAGAGAAACCTACAAGAGCGCCACAAGAAAGGAAAGTTCAAGCCTAATTGGTAGGGACCATATGTTAACACAACTAGTTATGGATCAGGAGCTTATCAGCTTGAAACACCTAAGGGGTAGCCTCTAGATGAGCCAATGAACATCATGCACCTAAAAATGTTCTATGCCTAACTCATTGAGTATCCCAAGTCAAAAATACAAAAAAAAAGCCAAAAAGAAATCAAAAAATAAAGAAAAACCCTAGTGCAATAAAGTTGTCCAATGGTGAAAATCACTTTGGTGATGCCTTGGATAAGTACCATGGGGAAAACCTTTTTCAGGTGCCATTGGTAGTGGTCGGTCCTACCATCTAATAAGTCCTCACACCCATCACATCATTCCGTATCACCTCCATCCCATGGCTTGGAATTCTAAAACGTTCAACCTCATACCATCCCCCATCCTTTCATCACCCCACTCGAGGCAAATTCCTGAGAAGAGGATCCTTGTATGCCCCCATGTGTAGCTTAAAAAATTGAAAAATCTAAAAAAAAATTAGAAAACCACAAAACCCAAAAACATTATAAAAATCCAAAAATCCAAAAAAATAAAAAATTATAAAAATCCCAAAAACAATCCCAATCACCATCCAACATATCACCCACCCTAAACCATTCCTATATCATCACTACAAACTAGAACTACATATCCATCATCACCCGTATCTTAAAGTTCCTTGATCCCTGGATACAAGGTATGTAGGCAATCTAGAATACAAAGGAAGTATCTAGCACACAGGTACAAAATATGCACCCATCCAACCCATTTGGATGGTCCCTATTTCCTGAGCTTACTAAATCCAAGAGCAATACACTAGCTAAGCATACCCTTAAAAACATCATATCCCATGCAAAAATCATCAATCAACAAACCAACTACAATCATAACATATGGCCTACTATCCTTTTGCCCATCCTCTGAATTTTATCCAACAACACCCAACTGATTGTCGCCTTAATGGATATATCATTCCTACAATAGGTAGAATCCATCATCCTATCAACACTTATCTTGGCAAGAGATACAATGGTTGTTTGTATGGTTCATTAGTCTTATTGATTATTGGTTTTTATCTTTGGTCTCATTTTAGGGATTATTCCAAAGCTACTTTGATCTCACTATATCATGGTACATGGTAGAAAACACCTAGAATGGGACATAGTCATTGTTTTGTATGATGTGCTTGTGCGTTGGTCTCATTACTCCAAGTATGGTATTCATATCTTGAAGATGTAGGGTTGGTTCTAGCATATTATCCCCCTTTTACATCTAAGGTCAATCATACCTTTTATGTACTAAGGACTTATGCTATGAGTCCCCTTCTCTCATCTAGGCAAGATTATACTACCTTGGGCATGCATGGGATCATCTTATTGTTTGTGGGTCTAGTCCATGCAAAGATGGATATATATCATCACCTTGGTGAACATGTCCCCTTTTACTATAATAAATCTAAAAATGCTCTCAAAATGTCAACACAAATGCTTATCCTAGTCCATCTATCTCTCATCCCATATCCATCAAATTAATATCTAGGCTTTGCATTTAACATCTTGACAAGTTTCTATCTATCATCCCACCCCATTCCACTTCATCCCACAACAAAACCCCTCTAACAATGTGGCATCTATGTTGAAGGCACAACACAACTGAGAGTGGGGGGGTGAATTAGTTGTATCAAAACTTTAACCTTAATTGATCAATTTCACAATCACATTAACTTGCTTTAACCAATTAATTTGATATGAATAATAAACATGAAAAGTAGAAATAAAACTTAAGCACATCAACACCATTCACACATGAACACCAGATTTTTATGTGGAAAACCCTTAGAAAGGGAAAAACCATGGTGATTGTTAGCTCACAATATAATGTAGTAACAATACAGAATATCAAAGAGGCTCACTACCCAATAGGGTGGCTCACTGCCAGTGGATGGCTCATTGCTGGTGGGTGGTTGACTGCCGGTGGGTGGCTCACTACCAAGGGTTGAACTGATATAGTAGCATCTACAACATGCTTGAGTTCAGTTCTATTGAAGAACAAAATATATCTTCTACTCTACTTTTTCAATCAGACACTTTATCTTTGCATCTTCACATACTATCACTCTTTCATGACTTCATTACATGTATTTATACCTATCATCAACCTTGGAATGTACATCAAGGTTGGCATTACAATCTTCAACCGTTGGAACTTTCTCTAAGGTCGGCATACATACAAATTTCTAAAATAGGACTGGACCTAAACAAACTTGTGGATGAAAAGAATGAAGGATGAACACATCATAGCTTAGCTCAGACCCAAATACATCTTCACACGCTTGGACACGCTTCTACAATCCATGAATTATCTCCGCAACAATTGTGACTAACCAGGTCGACCATAACAAGTATACAACATCAAGAATCACTAAGTCACACGCTTCCAAGAGCTTCATTACAGCTTGTGGAATAGACACATGCCTTCAATTCATTCAAGGAATATCTACGAACACCATAGAGTCATTTGGAAACTAGCAAATCCAATCGCAACAGATCTCAACTTACATTTCTTGAAAGTGGATCACAGACTGCTCTCAATCAGACACTATCATACTCTGCTAACCAAAAACATGCTTTCCAAAGCACCAAATCACAAAACCTTTAGAATGAAGAAAGCTAAGGATCTTGTAAGCTTAAGTCCAGAACCCCAGGACCAAAGAACATACTGCAGAGGAATGCAAAGAAAAATACTCTCTCTATCACACTGCAAACTCTGTCAAGCATAGTCTTCATACTGGTGAATGGAACTTCTTCTAAACAATGATTTGGACCACCAAATTCTAGATTTAGCATCTTCAAACACTACTCTAAAACATATCCAAATCTCATACTTCCGGTATTCAATATTGAGGAAATACGGAGCAAAACTCAGACAGTTATTCTGCAAGCCAATATACTCTACAACACACTATTTCCACTTGGAGAGTAATTTTTCTCAAAAGCACTTGGAAACTCAGTATTAGGAATATCTTCTCATCATCTTCAACACTTAAACAAGACAATACAAGCCAACTGACTCATCACAAAAAATCATCAAAACAAGAGCACATTTGACACCAATGACAACACAGATATGTTGACATCAATGACAACACCAGTTAGCACATACTTGCAACAATCTCCCCCTTTGTCATTGATGGCAACATATGATGTGAGAAACCATCAAGACAAGTATCTAAATTCATCACCATCTCCTCCTAAGTTTTTCACATGATTTCTCTCTCCCTTTGACATCAATAGCAAAGGACATCATATTTCCTCTACTGCACATACTTGCACACTTCTGCTCTAATCATATTGGAATCATTCTTTACTCCTCCTGACTGCAACAATCATCTCAGATCACTACCTACTCCCGCTGAAGGGTAGCCCCCTAAATCAGTCTAGAAGAAAATATTCTTTGAGTCATACTGGACTGATGCATCTTCTTATGCACCTAGTTCAATGGAGGGGCAATAACTCCTAACTTTTCCTGGAGATACTCAAAAGTGTCTTTTGGAAGAACCTTGGTGAATATATCAGCAACTTGATCCTTTGTAGGCACATACTCAAGTTTTACTACATTCTCTGCAACTTTCTCTCTCAAAAAGTGATAATTGAAATGTGTTTTGTCTTTGAATGCATCACTGGATTCTTTGAAATGTTTATGGCACTTGTGTTATCACAAAGAATAGGGATTGGCTCCTCATACTCATCTTTGATATCCTTCAAGGTTTGTTTCATCCACAACACCTGAGTGTAGCATGTTATTGCAGCAATATATTCTACCTCTGTAGTAGATAAGGAGACTAATTCTTATTTCTTGCTATGCCAAGATACTGCCCTATCTCCAAGGAAGAATACACCTCCACTTGTGCTTTTCCTTTCATCAACACAATTGGCCCAATCTGCATCTGTATAGGCACTTAGGGAGAAGTCATTATTCTTTGGATACCATAGACCATGATCTGGAGTACCTTTCAAGTACCTGAAAATCCTTTTCACTGCTACAACATGTGATTCTCTGGGATCTAATTAAAATCTAGCCACAAGACAAACTGCATGCATGATATCCGGTTTGGTGGCAATCAGATAAAGTAGTCCTCCAATCATTGACCTGTATTTGCTCTGATCAACCTTAGGAGGAGATTCATCATTTTTGCTCAACTTACATCCAGTAATTATAGGAGTGCTCACCGCTTTAGAGACTTCCATTCCAAACTTCTTTAATAACTCTCTGAGATACTTTGATTATGAAATGAAGATACCTTTGTCTATCTGATTGATTTGCAATCCAAGGAAGAAATTCATCTCACCACACATGGACATCTCAAACTCCTTCTGCATCTCATCTGTAAATTTCTTACACATTCCTCCATTTCCACCAAATATAATATCATCCACATAGACTTCAACAATCAGGATTTGATCTTTGCTTGCCTTGATATAAAAATTTCTATCTGCGGACACTTTACTGAAACCCTATTGTAGTAGATACTTATTCAATCTTGCATACCAAGCTCTCGGAGCTTGCTTCAATCCATATAGAGCTTCTTTTAACTTGCACACCATATCTAGTTGGTCTGATAAATAGAATCCATCTGGTTGCTCTATGTATACCTCTTCTTCTAACTCACCATTCAGAAAGGCAGATTTCACATCCATTTGATACACCTTGAAATCTTTATGTGCAGCAAAAACCAAAAATAGTCTGATTGCTTCCAATCTAGCCACCAGAGCAAAAGTCTGCTCAAAGTCTATCCCTTCCACTTGTGAGTAGCCTTTGCACACAAGTCTTGCTTTATTTCTCACAACTTTTCCAACCTCATTCAGTTTGTTCCAGAAAACCTACTTTGTTCCAATCACATTCTTGTTTGCAGGTCTAGGGACAAGGTCCCAAGTTTTATTCTCCTCAATCTACATTAATTCTTCTTCCATTTCCTTGACCCAATGTTCATCATTGCAAGATTCATTTACTATCTTAGGTTCCACCTTTGAAAGTAAACATAGATTTACTTGATCTTTTGTAGCTCTCCTTCTTGTCAATACACCTTTCCTTTTATCACCTATAATCTGATCTTTAGAATGATCTCTTTGCACATACTTGGGAGTCTTTGGAATTTTTTCAGGAGCATCTTCTTGAATTTATTCTTTTTCAGGAGCAACTTGTACTTCAGTCTGAACTTCCTTTTCTTTTCCTTTTTCTACCTTCTTTGTGAGAATAGGTTCATTTGATTCATATCCATCCAATTCAAGATCTTCATCTACCTTCACATTTGTACTTTCAATGATATTTTTCAGTATTTTGTTATAGCACCAGTAATCCTTGCTCTTGGTTGAATAACCTAGGAATATGCCTTCATCACATCTAGCATCAAATTTCCCTAATTCTTCATCTCTTCTGATATAACATTTGCTTCCAAAAACTTTGAAATATTTGACTGTAGGAGTCTTACCATACCACAGACCATAAGGTGTCTTGGTCTCTTTTTCTTTGACCTGCACTCTATTCTGAATATAAACAATAATGTGTATTTCTTTTTTCTAGTACACTTCTGGTAGGTTTGCTTCCTTGATCATTGTTCTAGCAGCTTCTTGAATAGTTCTATTCTTCCTTTCAACCACTCCATTTTGTTGAGGAGTTCAGGGGGCAGACAAATGTCTCTTTATTCCATGTTCTTCACAGAAAGCATTGAACTCATTTGAAGTAAATTCACCTCCTCTATCAGACCTTAAGCACTTGATTTTTAGATCCAATTCATTTTCAACCATAGCTTTAAAAGTTTTGAACTTGTGTAGGGCTTCTGATTTTTCTCTAAGGAAAGTAACCAAAGTCATTCTATAATAATCATCAATAAGAAGCATGAAATACTTGTCACCTTGTAGACTTTTTACTCTTGTAGGATCACAAAGGTTTGTATGCACAAACTCTAGCAGACCGATAGAGAATTGTTCTTTGCTTTTGAAGGTGATCTTTGTCATCTTCCCCAATTGGCAATATTTACATGTAACATTGGTAGGCTTCATAATATTAGGTAGATCTCTTACAATCTGAGCAATACTTATTTTCACTAGATTATCAAAGTTGATGTGACCCATTCTCCTATGCCATAGCCAACTTTCATCTATCTTAGCCAACAAACAATAGTTGTTAGTAACTTTCAAGTGATAGACATTGCCATGAGTCTTTTGACCAACGGCAATTATAGTTCTAAAGCTTTTTCTTATCTCACATCCTTTGTCTTTGAACACAAGATTATATCCTTTGTTACACATTTGTCCAACACTTAGAAGGTTATGCTTCAAGCACTTGACATAAAGAACATCATTTGTATTATGCTTGCCATCAAAAGTAATTGATCCTTTTCCACCAATCTTACCAGTTGCATCATCACCAAATCTTACTAGTCCTCCATCATATTTTTCAAACTCGATAAACTTACTTTTGTTTCCAGTCATGTGATTTGAACATCCATTGTCAATGATCCATTCATCTTCCTTTTTAGCATGAAATGCAAACAAATCTCCTGAACTTCCATCCTTCACACAGCTAGCAAGGTTAGCAGAAACATGTTTTTCTCTAAGTGCAATAAACAAGCATTCACTACTATTGCCATCATTAGAACTAGACTCATCATTAGTTACACCATCATCATCTCTAACATAGTAACTCTTTCTTACCATCTTTCCTTTACTTTCATTGAATTTTAAGGCTCTGTCAGGACATCTTGAAGCATAGTGACCAATTTTTCCACAATTGAAACATTTGAAGGGTAACTTACCTTTGAACTTTCCTTTGCTACCTCTTTTTATTCTGCTTGAAAAGTTTGCCTCAAGTTCTACAAAATCTTCTTCATCTAATTCTACAACATACTTCTCTGATCTAGAAGTCTTTTCTTCCTTGGCCTTGAAAGCAGTCTCAGTTTTCACAGGACCATAAGTAGTACCAAATTCCCTTATTTCAAAGGTAGTTAGTTTATCAAGCAATTGATCCTTTGTAAGGTTACTTGACTCAAGAAACTCTTCAATGGCAGATACCTTGTGACTATAGGACTCTGGAAGGGTTATGAGTATTTTGTCAATAACATCTTCATCTTCTAACTTTCCACCAAGGGCCTTGATGCTGCTAACAACTTCATCAATCTTATGTGTGTAATTTGTTATGTTATCATCTTTAGACATTCACATGGTTTCATATGTAGTCTTTAAATTCTGCAACTTAGCCTTCCTGACAGATGAATCACCTTCATAAACATTCTTCAAATTTTCCCAAATTTCATGAGCAGTTGCAAGATCCGCAACTTTTGCCATTTCAACATTTGATAAAGCATTCAATAAAGCATTTTTAGCTTTGTGATTCAACTCAAACTCCTTGATTTCTTCTTCAGTCTCTAAACCATCTTTAGGTATTTCATATTTCTTTTTGACTATCATCCAAACACTGTAACCTATAGAGATAAGATAATTTTCCATGCGTACCTTCCAGTATGCGTAGTCCGATCTATCAAACTGTGGTGTGTCCTTTTTGTGTGCCATCCCAGATCTACCCCAAGCTGTTAGGCTTTCTTCCAAGGAACCTTTCTTTGATACCAATTGTTGAAGGCACAACACAACTGAGAGGGGGGGTGAATTAGTTGTATCAAAATGTTAACCTTAATCGATCAATTTCACAATCACATTAACTTGCTTTAACCACTTAATCTGATATGAAGAATAAACATGAAAAGTAGAAACAAAACTTAAGCACATCAACACCATTCACACATGAACACCAGATTTTTATGTGGAAAACCCTTAGAAAGGGAAAAACCACGGTGAGTGTTAGCTCACAATATAATGTAGTAACAATACCAAATATCAAAGAGGCTCACTGCCAAGAGGGATTATTGCCCAATAGGGTGGATCACTGTTAGTGGATGGCTCACTGATGGTGGGTGGCTCACTGCCACTGGGTGGGTCACTTCGAAGGGTTGAACTGATATAGTACCATCTACAGCATGCTTGCGTTCAATTACATCGAAGCGCAAAATATCTCTTCTGCTTTGCTTTTTCAATCACACACTTTATCTTCGCATCTTCACATACTATCACTCTTTCATGACTTCATTACATGTATTTATACCTATCATCAACCTTGGAATGTACATCAAGGTTGGCATTACAATCTTCAACCGTTGGAACTTTCTCCAAGGTCGACATACATACAAATTTCCAAAATAAGACTGGAGCTAAACAAACTTGTGGAGGAAAATAATGAAGGATGAACACATCATAGATTAGCTCAGATCCAAATACATCTTCACATGCTTGGACATGATTCTACAATCCATGAATTATCTCTGCAATAATTATGACTAACCAGGTCAGCCAGAACAAGTATTTAACATCAAGAATCACTAAGTCACAACTTGTGGAATAGGCACATGCCTTCAATTCATTCAGGGGATATCTACAAACACCATAGAGTCATTTGGAAACCAGCAAATCCAACCGCAATAGATCTCAATTTATATTTCTTAAGGATGGATTATAGACTACTCTCAATCAAACACTGTCATACTCTGCTAACCAAAAACTTGATTTCCAGATCACCAAATCACAAAAACTTTGGAATGAAGAAAGCTAAGGATCTTGTAAGCTTAAGTCTAGAACCGCAGGACCAAAGAACATACTACGGAGGAATGTGGAGCAAAATACTCTCTCTGTCACACTACAAACTCTATCAAGCACAATCTTCATACTGGTGAATGGAACTTCTTCTGCACAGCGATCCAAACCACCAAATTCTTGATTTAGCATCTTCAAACACTACTCTAAAACATATCCAAATCTCATACTCTGATCTTCAATACTAAGGAAAGGTGGAGCAAAACTCAGATAGTTATTTTGCAAGCCAATATACTTTGCAACACACTGTTTCCACATGGAGAGCAAATTTTCTCAAAAGCACTTGGAAACTCAGTATCAAGAATATCTTCTCATCATATTTAGAACTTACACAAGACAATACAAGGCAACTGACTCATCACAAACAATCATCAAAACAAGAGCACATTTGACACCAATGACAATACATCTATGTTGACATCAATGACAACACCGGTTAGCACATACTTGCAACAATCTAGTGACATATCCTAAGCTATCCCAACCATCCCTAAACCTATCCAAAACAAACCTAACCTATCCCAACCATTCCTAAACTGATCCAAACCATCCCTAAACCTATCCCAAAAACTTCCTCAAATCCTATAACCCTATCTCCCATGGTTCTAAACACCATAATGTATTATGACAAATATCCATAACATCACATCATACTATCATATCACCATTGCATATCATTACCCATTGCATTAACCATTTACCATCACATAATTGCATATCATTTACCATTACAGTCTCATTATCCATTGCATAATATATGTTTATTAATCTGAGCATATATTTTCCATTTCATTATCCATTGCATAATATATGTTTATTAATCTAAGCATATATTTACATTACATTAACCTTAACATATAATTCAAATCATAATTCACATTATAATCTATGTGCATACCATACATCAGCACCAAAACATACATATACCCATCCATACACATATGCATACATCTATCAAATCATAAACATACATCCATGTACATCATCATAAACCCATACAAATGCATAATCATACAACAATGCATAAATCCATAAAATCATACATAAGCATGAAACCAATAACTTCCATAAACATCCATAATCACCACACCAAAAATATACATCACTCAAAATAATAAATTAGATAAATGTCATAATACAACAATGCCCTGAAGGCTAATAAATTTCAAAATGTAAAGCCTGAAGGCATATACATAGAATCAGGAACCATGGGATGATGACCCCCTAGCAGATTTAGTAGGAGAACTAGGTGGACGTTGTGGTGGTGGCCCCATAGGTTGCTGCTGCTGAGATGGTGGCTGCTGCTGAGGTGGTGACTGTTGTATAGACTACTGAGATTGTCTAGACCTCTGCAATCCTGACATCCCTGATCTTCTATTCTAACTGTAACTAGGGACTCTCTGCCCCTTAGGCACCGCAATATAGTAGGCTCTGTAATAGTACTATGACTTGGCTCGTTGATCTGATAGCTGCTGCTGCAACTCCTATATCCATTTCTGAGAGGCTGAGTAATTGCTCCACATCCTAGCCATGTCTATGCCAACTATAACACCCTGTATGCATGTGATCTCCTATTGCATCTGGGCTATCTAGGCCTTAGCCTACTATTCTCTGGCCTTAGCCCTCTGCAACCTCACCTCTGCTTCTTGCCTAAATATAGTCTCTGCATCCCACTCACTAGTAACCTATGCCAGCTGTGCTTGCATCTATCCTTGGAGTTGGCCTATCTAGGCTTGCAAGATCTGCACATGTGGATCTCCATCTCCAGCACTGACTCCGTCCAATAGGGCCTATAATCCCTATAGCCTTTGCAGTTGTGTGAGAGCACAGTCTCGCTCCACTGTAACCTGTGCCAAGTTCTATTGCTACCTGGCCACCTGATCCTCTAGGTTGGCCACCTGCACTCGTAGGGTCTCCATCTCCTCCTCGCCATCTCCTCGGGGCCAAGGCCGTCGATGCCTAATATGAGCACTAGGATCACGTCCTCGCCCTGACGGCCCTGCACATGAGGTCCCCGCACTTGAGGTACCTACCCCTAAAGTCCCCACCTGTACCTGCTATATTGGTACCTATTGTGGTGGTACTTGTAGTACTGGTACCTGCTACATCGGTACCTACTATGGTGGTATCTGTTGTGGTGGTGGCTATCCTTATCCCTGAGCCTATCCCTATCCCTGAGCTTGCCCTACTCCTTGTACCCGCCCTGCAGCTATCACAACTAATACATCTATGCCATCTCTGTCATCGATAGGTATGTCCTCATAGACATACTCTACCATGACCTCATCTCCCTCCTCCCCCTCCTCATCCTCTACCTCCACTGTTAAATCTGGCTTTGCTATTGGATCAGTCAATCGAATAGGCCTCCACAACTGCCGCCATGTGTTATATGCTGGAGTTGTACCACCATCCACCACTTGACTCCCCCAGTCCCACTGTAGTGGCTATAGTCTCACCCAATCCAATAGGGCCACATGTGGAGGAATCTGTGCATGCCACCTTGGTATGTCCTAAGGCATCCTAGAAAAAATGGCCATCACCTAGGGTAGATCCTAAACCTGCCTGAATTTTTGCATCACCCGTGACAAAATGTAGTGGTCAATCATGCGGTCACCTCACCCCATTAGATATCCAGGATGAAATGTATAAGGCATATGAATATGGTCATTAACCCACATCTCTACACTAATGTATGGCCACCATATAATAGTATCCAAATCGTCAAGCACCTGCCGCCAGTACTGTAACTATCCCATGTGCACATGCACCATATGTGGCCTATATAGAAACACATATGCCTTGAACCCGACCCTCTGATAAGGTGAAGTAGGCCTTGTGATCCTGATATGCTCCCATGCCCATACATGGAGCAATGTCACCCCAACTGACAAAGCACTATCTAAATGATAGTCTGCCAGATGCATCTCGTGATACAACTAGGCTAATAGGCATGGGCCCCATGCAAACACTGCATCTTGCATGATCATAGCCTCGATCACCCTCCCCCAGCCAACTAAAAAACCCTACGATTGCTAATCCAAAAGCAATATCCCTCCAACCAATGCACACACATATAGCGTAAACTAACCCACCCCAGCCAACAGAGTCTATCTATACTACATTTGTCGACGGTCCTGGGTATATATAGGATGAACATGTGCAAATACCCTATCCAAAGCTGCCACTCCTGATCGCACCTCATACGTAACTCACTCTCTGTGTATGGGGATCCTAAGGATCCTTCATATGTCCTCTAGGGTGATCGTGATCTCACCCGTATGTAGTAAAAAGGAGCCATCTCTCCACTAGGGTTGACATCATTGCCTGATGAGCCCGTATTCGGGGCATCTCAAAAATCATTCAAAGCCCTATCTACCCTAGCCAGGCTACAACTACACATCAAATTGGGATCTCAATGCCATCACTGATAGAACCTGGTGCTCCCGTGACTGCAAGATCCTGTCTGGAATCTGCATCCAAAAATTAACAAAAATCCATGACGCCAATCTAGAGCTTGACACTAATCCATGGCCCCATTGCACCACTTTAAGCAATGGCGCTAATTCTTCACCCTTTGGTGCTAAGCCAGAGCTTAGCACTAAACCGCTAGTCAACATAAATTTTCTAAAATTTTCTGCACTAATCCAAAGCTTGGAGCTAAACCTAACCCTTATGGTGTTAATCAAGAGCTTAGCGCTAAAGTGTCAATGGATGGTGCTAAACCAAAAACCCTTGAATCTCAGGCACTAAACCTGAGCTTGGAACCAAAACTTGCCCGGATGGCGCTAAAATATCCAAAATTGACCTTTCACCCATGGCACCAAATGAGACGATGGCACCAAAACTTGTACGGATGACACTAAACCATTCGAAACCCCCATTTTACCTAGGGTGCTGATCCAGAGGATCATGCTAATTCACATCCTAATGGCGCCATTCTACCTAACTACCCATTTCCCAAGCCCGTAAACTACCCAAAACCCAAAATCATGAAGATAGGGTTGATCGACATACCTATGGGTTTGCCTCTGTCGATCTGTCGGATTGGTGTTGGAATCGCGGGAATGTCAGATCTGCCATGTCTCCTTCTCCTCTTCTCTCATCCAATAAGCTTAGAGTGTGCAAATGTGGCACTTTGGGCCCACACTTTCTATATATATCTGCCATGTCACACCCTCATATACCTTTTTCTCTCCCTAGGTCACAAAACATAACCTTTTTCATTTGTTTTTCTTCCTATCTACCTAATTTTCTGTCCTCTATCTATTTTTCACCACTATTTCCTCCTTTCGAGAGTTCACCCGAAAAAAAATTATTTTTTTCACCCGACCTCTTGACGAGGCATCCCTCATCCATTTCATTCCTTCCCGGCAGGTGGGGCAAAATTCTTTGACTTGATGCCATATCCTGACTAGGTCACGATGCCACGTCAAATAAGGACAAATGTAGACACCTAAAAATGTCTTAACCCTTTGACCACTCTTCAACATCATCTGTATCACCAATTCCCCATCCAATTAATTAATTAGCTTAACTTACTCCTGAATCATCTGTCCATTTTTCATCAATCTACCCTTAAAACTGAATTAATTAAATTAATTCATCTTCAAACCTTATTAACATTATCCCAATTTGTTAAATACATATGCAAATATTTATTTGATTAATTTATCCACTTTCCTAAACTTGATTAATTAGGTAAATCACACCTATTTGATTAATCCACCCTATTAATCAACCTACACCTAGCCTAGTTGGTTAAATAACCAATATTTAATTAGCTACCCTAGCCTACGTAGCCCCTAGACCTGGATTAATTAAATAAACCATTATTTAATTAATCCTAAACCCTATTTAATCCATTCACTAATTTTTCCAGCCACATTAATTAAGTTAATCACCCTGATTAACTTGGTCAAAGCATTATTAACTCATTCTCCCACAACCCACAAATTAAAAATTCAAAAATATTCCCATGGGTCACATGACCCTTCCACCTCACCTTTCTATTTTCATGCTAAACTCTTCTCCATGCCATGAGTTCACACATGTGGATTCCAAAATTGCTTAAGTGTCACATGTCTCTCACAACTCCACATAAAATGGAATTTTTAATTACACGTCCTCCCAAGGAAATATTTTTTTATTTCCTCATGTGTCCTCATCACATTAAATGCAAAGCCTTCCCCAAAAAATAAATTTTTAATTCATTTTTATTCCTAGACCTCCATTTTTGTTGATGAGATCTTTTCCTTTGATCTCATCTTTCATCCTCCACCATTGATGTCAACTTTCAATCTCCACTGTTGGATCAATCTCCCCCCAAATTTTCCTATAAATACAAGCCTCCTCAAGCCATTTTCACATCCAATTTTAGAGCAAGATCATCATGCCAAAATCCTTCCAAGTCCTTCATCCCTTTAGCTAGGTTATGCTAGATTTTGTATTGTTTTTGAGAGCATTTCACATTGAATAGTCTAGTTGGGTAAAGCTAAGGAGAATTGGGTACTTCTCCTTCCACCTTATCTAGGAGTAAGGAGATTTGAAAGGCTTCTTGAAGGTATAATTGTTGTTTTCTTTCATTTTCTTATGTTTTTATGCTTTGTAATCTTTCTTGTCTTCAGATAGTTCTCCAAAGGTACACTTTGTTTACTAGGATCCTCTTCTACTTGCTCCATTTTGACTGCAAAAAGTTGACAACCTTTTCGCCTAGCCCTCTTCAGTTTCATAGCAAAGATTGGTTTGATCTTGACTTCTCTTTGGGTGCCTTGCAAAAAGACTTTGTTTCCTACATCGTCTAGACACTCAACTATTTTTGCAAAAAATAATTGACATTGGCCCTATGTCTCCATAGCCAATTTATTCCTAAGATAACATCATAGGAACCTAAAGGGGCTACAAACAAATTCACCTTAGTCAAAAAACTAGGAAGGTCACTCTTAGCTTCAAACAGGGACTACCCTGTTGCAAGTATGAGGTGAGCCAGTGTTGTCATTGATGTCAACATACTCATATTGCATTAGCAAGAAGGATTTGATGAGCTGTGTGCTGAGGATATTGAGAAAATTAGCCTCAGTCAGGAACAGTGAAGAACAGTGATGAGAAGAAGGCAAATGTATTGTATAGGTTGAGAACCGGAGGATGCGGATTAAAGGGTTTACAGATATGAGTCTTGAGATGCTTCAGCCAAGATTTCAGAGGTCCGCATGAAGATCTGAAGAGGTTATGGCTGTCTGTATGGAACCGGTTCCGGCAAGTGTTCAGAGGCGACAAAGGATCACAGAAAGGTCCGGTGAGGTCCGGAATTGTACAATCCTAATCTGCGGATTGGAAAGAGTGTTTTAGATATCCTTGTGATATGCTAACTCAAGTTTTGTACGATTTGGAGGTCCGGAAGTACCTCTTGCATTATAACAGTAGTAACAGATAGTGTTCTTGAAGTTCCGGATAAGGAGGATAAGAGATTTCAGTAAGAAAATGAAATGCGGACGTACCTGGTCATTCAGGCAGGCTTGTGAAGGTTCTTAGATCATGTTAAGGTTGAGTTGTTGGTCCGCATTGATTTGTGTATGATTTGGAGGTCCGGAAGTACCTCTTGCATTATGACAATGGCGACAGACTGTGTTCTTGAAGTTCCGGATGAGGAAGACAAGAGATTCCAGTAGGTAAAGTAAGTACGGATGTATCCGGTCGTTCAGGCAGGCCTGTGAAGGTTCTTGGATCATGTTGAAGTTATGTTGTTGGTCCGCATTGATAGTAGAACCCGAAATTGAAGATATTCTTCCGGATGAAGTTCTTGCTCTGTTTAGCCGACCGGATGAGTTGTTCATCCTACGAATATTCTTGTGGTGGCCGACCGGATGTGTTATTCATCTTGCGGATGTTCTTATGGTTGTTTGCCGACTTAGATGTTTATTCCTAAGTTGATGTCTTGTATAAATAACGGTTTGTGAGTTCATTTCAAGGTGTGAGATATGTGGATAAGTGTGGCATAGCAAAGAGAAGTGCGAAAGGCAGAGCAGAGGTTTTGGGCTTAATTGGAACTGATCCGGACATGGTAGAGATGTCATTCTCCAGTTCAAGACTGTGATTTTTATCACTTTGTAGACAGTGTGTCTCCTTGTAGGCAGTGGGCCTCTTTGTGAGCAGTGTGCTCGGGCAGTGAGCCCTTATTGGCATGTGCCATTCATTTTTCTTTATTCTTCTAACAGAGAATAATTCTTAGGTTAATCACCCCGTGGTTTTTCCCTTAACCGGGTTTTCCACGTCAAAATCTTGGTGTTCAATGTGTTGATACTTATCTGCTCTTGTGTTTATGTATTATGCTTTCATGGATGATTATTTGATATGCTGCTAACTAACAACAAAGAATCAAGTGTTTGAAACAAGAAGAAGTTTTATACAACTGATTCACCCCCCCCTTTCAGTTGTATGCCCTAGATCCAACAATTGGTATCAGAGCCAAGTTCCTCTGACAGGAGCTTAACCGCTTGAGGAGATCCAGGATGTCGTCATACAAGAAGGATAGTCCGAAGTTCGATGGAACCAACTTCACTCTCTGGAAAGGTCGCATGAAGTGTCACTTGGAATGTATGGGAAAAGCATACTTGGATATGGTTTCAAAACCATATGTACCTCCACAAGGTGGTCCGACAACTCTGAATGAAATCACAGAAGCTGAAAACAATCTGCGGACCAAGGAAGCTCTTCTAAGCGCATTGAATGACTCAGATCTCTCGAATGTTATTGACCTACCAACTGCATATGAGATCCTGACTAAGCTGGAACTTCTGTATGAAGGAGATGAGTTTGTCAAAAGTGCAAGGTTACAAAGCCTGAAAGGGAAATTTGAAAGATTGAAAATGAGAGATGATGAAAACATCACTACCTTCATGCCAAGAGTAAATGAGCTGGTATGTGGAATCAGAAATGCTGGTGGAACTTTAGATGAAAATGAGATTGTCTGCAAAATCCTAAGATCCCTTCCTGCTGCCTACAAAATCAAAGTTGCTGCCATTGATGAATTCAGAGCCCACACAACTGTCACAAGAGAACAACTGGCTGGCAAACTAGCTGCATTTGAAATGACCGAGTTTGGAGATGATCCTCCCAAGACTGAATCTGCTTTCAAAGCCAGTGCCTATGTGAAAGGAAAACAGAGATTTGATCCGGGTGAAAACTCATCAAGGAAAATGTCATGGTATGATCAAGCAAGAAGAGACATGGAAGAAGAAGAAGCAGAAACAGCTCAACTTGAAGCCCTCATTGCAAAGAGACTGCCAAGAGGATCCGGTAAGTATGAAGGAAAACTACCCTTTAAGTGTTTCAACTGCAATAAGATTGGTCATTTTGCCTCAAGATGTCCATAGAGATCTGCAAGATCTAATACTCACAGACAAAGGTTTCAAAAGAATTGCTATTATGTTCATGAAGAAGATGACAATGAAGGAGTAACAGATGATGAATCAGAACTAGGAAGCAAATCCGGAAATGAGTGGGTGTTTATAGCCATCAAGGAAGAAGATTCAATACTCTCTGAATCTGTCAATCACAAAGTTGTTGAAAAAGCCTTGGCTGCTCAAGTGGAAGAAAAGGATGATTGGGTTATTGACAGTGGATGTTCTCACCATATGACTGGTGACAAGAATAAGTTCTTAGATTTGGAAAGATATGAAGGAGGAATGGTAAAGTTTGGTGACAATTCTGCTGGCAGAATCAGAGGTAGGGGAACTATTTCCTTTGATGGTAAGAGCAAAACAGGAAATGTACTGTATGTTGAAGGATTGAAGCACAATCTTCTCAGTGTTGGTCAGTTAGTGGACAAAGGTTATGATCTCCGGTTCAAGAATAGAAAATGCAGAATCTTTACAAGCTCCGGAACTGAAATTGCATCCGGTACTCAGATAAAAGGTAATATCTTTCATCTGGTTGGTTCAAACAAAAGTTGTTTGTTTGCTCAAATTGATCAGAGTTGGTTATGGCATAGAAGAATGTGTCATGTAAATTTTGATAACATCATCAAGATAAGCAATACTCAGGCTGTAAGAGATCTCCCAAAATTGATGAAACCTACAAATAGTTTGTGCAAAGAATGCCAGCTAGGTAAACAAAGCAGAATCTCTTTCAAAAGCAAAGATCAGTCTTCTACCGGATTGTTGGAATTAGTACATACTGATCTATGTGGTCCAACAAGAATCAAGAGTCTGCAGGGTGATAGATATTTCATGTTGTTGATTGATGATCATTCCCGGATGATGTGGGTTACCTTTCTAAAAGAAAAATCAGAAGCTTTTGAGAAGTTCAAAACCTTCAAAGCTATGGTGGAGAATCAAACCAGATTGAAACTAAAGTGTCTAAGGTCTGATAGAGGTGGTGAATTTACATCTGGTGAATTCATTGACTTTTGTGAGAAACAGGGTATAAGGAGACAGTTGTCTGCTCCTAAGACTCCACAGCAGAATGGAGTAGTTGAGAGAAAGAACCGGACCATCCAGGAAGCTGCCAGGACAATGATGTTGGAAGCAAATGTTCCTCAAATGTTTTGGAAGGAAGCTATCAGCACTGCAGTCTACACTCTCAATCGAGTTCAAATCAGAAACAACACCGGTAAGACCCCCTATGAACTCTGGTTTGGCATCACTCCTACTGTGAAATATTTCAGAGTATTTGGTAGCAAGTGTTCTATTAAAAGAGATGAAGACCTAGGTAAGTTTGATGCTAGAAGTGATGAAGGAATTTTCTTGGGTTACTCCACTCAAAGCAAAGCATACCGGTGTTACAATAAGAGATTGAGGAAGATGATAGAAAGCACCAATGTGAAATTTGATGAAGGAATTGAGAAGCCTTCAAGATTTTATGAGATTGATGAAGATGACCAAGAGAGTGTTCAAGGACCTCAATCCTCTCCGGTGAGACAGAGTCAGCCTGATCCGGTAAATCAGGAAGAAGAGATAGGTTTGAATGAGCCTGATCAAGAAGCAGCAGTGCAGGATACTCCCAAAATTCCAAGGTATGTAAAACTGAACCACTCTGAAGATCAAATCATAGGTGACAGAAGCAAAGGTGTACAAACTAGAAGGAATGTTGCTCAAAATCAGAATGAATGTTGTCTGATTTCAAAGATTGAACCTAAAACAATAAATGAAGCCTGCAATGATGAAAACTGGACCAAAGCAATGGAAGATGAATTGATGCAAATTGAGAAAAATCATACTTGGGATCTTGTTCCCAGACCTAGAGACAGGAATGTAATTGGAACCAAGTGGGTCTTCCGGAACAAACTCAATGAAGCTGGTGAAGTAATCAGAAACAAAGCTAGATTGGTCTGCAAAGGCTACTCTCAAATAGAAGGAATTGACTTTGAAGAGACTTTTGCTCCGGTGGCAAGAATTGAAGCAGTCAGATTACTTCTTGCATATGCTGCCTTCAAAGACTTCAAGGTATATCAGATGGATGTCAAGTCTGCCTTCCTAAATGGTGATCTGGAAGAAGAAGTCTACATTGAACAACTGGATAGTTTTCAATTGTCTGATAATGATGATATGGTCTGCAAGTTGAAGAAAGCTTTGTATGGATTGAAGCAAGCCCCAAGAGCATGGTATGAAAGGTTGGATAAGCATCTTGTGCAGATTGGATTCAACAAAGGTACTGCTGACAGTAACTTATATTTCAAAATTGATCATGAAAATATTTTAATTGTTGAAGTATTTGTGGATGATATCATTTTTGGAGGAAGAGATAGTATGTGCAAAACTTTTACAAATCAGATGAAAAGTGAGTTTGAAATGTCTATGCTTGGTGAAATGAATTTCTTCTTGGGTTTGCAAATTACTCAAACAAAAGAAGGGATCTTCATTTCTCAGACCAAATATGTGAAAGAATTGTTAAAGAAATTTGGTATGGAAGACTCAAAGTCTATGAACACTCCTATGGCAACCGGATGTAAGTTAAGCAAAGATGATGACTCTCCAAAGGCAGATCAGACAAAGTATAGATCAATGATTGGTGGATTGTTGTACCTCACTCAAATTAGACCAGATATAATGCAGGCTGTTGGTCTTGTGGCAAGATTCCAGGCTGATCCTAGAGAATCTCATGTTATGGCAATCAAAAGAATTTTTAGGTACTTGAAAGGAACAGTGGAGTATGGTCTATGGTACCCTAGAGATCCGGACTTCTCTCTTCATGCTTACACAGATGCAGATTGGGCAGGAGATGTGGATGACAGGAAGAGCACTAGTGGTGGAGCATTCTTTTTGGGGAAGAGATTGGTTTCTTGGCTAAGCAAGAAACAAGATGCAATATCTCTGTCTACAACTGAAGCAGAATACATTGCAGCAGCAGGTAGTTGCACTCAAATCTTATGGATGAAGCAGATGCTAAGAGACATCAAAGTTGAATATGAGGAGCCTATCACAATTTTCTGTGATAATTCAAGTGCAATTAATATCTCCAAGAATCCGGTATTGCATTCTAAGACTAAGCACATATCTATCAAATTTCACTTTTTGAGAGAACAAGTAAACAAGGAAGAGGTCAGATTGGAGTATGTTCCCTCCAAGGATCAGATTGCAGATATCTTTACAAAACCTCTTCCCAAGGACTCTTTTGAATATCTCCGGGAGAAGTTAGGGGTCATGGCCCCTCCGGTGATGAACTAAGATGCACTAATGTGCATCAGTCCGGTGGATATCACAGTCATATCTTGTGATCCGGATTGATGATGGGGAGCTGCTACTAAGGGGGAGCAGCTGGTATGATTCTGATGTATTAGAATTGCAAGTATGAGCCCTTTGCCATTGATGTCAAAGGGGGAGAGAAGACATGTGAAAAACAAGTGGTTGATGATCAAAGGGGGAGCAGTAAAGGAAGAGAAGACATGTGAAAAGTTGTTGTTAGGGGGAGCTGTGACAGAAAGGATAAGTTCTTGTCTTGATGGTTTTTCACATCATATGTTGCCATCAATGACAAAGGGGGAGATTGTTGCAAGTATGAGGTGAGCCAGTGTTGTCATTGATGTCAACATACTCATATTGCATTAGCAAGAAGGATTTGATGAGCTGTGTGCTGAGGATATTGAGAAAATTAGCCTCAGTCAGGAACAGTGAAGAACAGTGATGAGAAGAAGGCAAATGTATTGTATAGGTTGAGAACCGGAGGATGCGGATTAAAGGGTTTACAGATATGAGTCTTGAGATGCTTCAATCAAGATTTCAGAGGTCCGCATGAAGATCTGAAGAGGTTATGGCTGTCTGTATGGAACCGGTTCCGGCAAGTGTTCAGAGGCGACAAAGGATCACAGAAAGGTCCGGTGAGGTCCGGAATTGTACAATCCTAATCTGCGGATTGGAAAGAGTGTTTTAGATATCCTTGTGATATGCTAACTCAAGTTTTGTACGATTTGGAGGTTCGGAAGTACCTCTTGCATTATAACAGTAGTAACAGATAGTGTTCTTGAAGTTCCGGATAAGGAGGATAAGAGATTTCAGTAAGAAAATGAAATGCGGACGTACCTGATCATTCAGGCAGGCTTGTGAAGGTTCTTAGATCATGTTAAGGTTGAGTTGTTGGTCCGCATTGATTTGTGTATGATTTGGAGGTCCGGAAGTACCTCTTGCATTATGACAATGGCGACAGACTGTGTTCTTGAAGTTCCGGATGAGGAAGACAAGAGATTCCAGTAGGTAAAGTAAGTGCGGATGTATCCGGTCGTTCAGGCAGGCCTGTGAAGGTTCTTGGATCATGTTGAAGTTATGTTGTTGGTCCGCATTGATAGTAGAACCCGGAATTGAAGATATTCTTCCGGATGAAGTTCTTGCTCTGTTTAGCCGACCGGATGAGTTGTTCATCCTACGAATATTCTTGTGGTGGCCGACCGGATGTGTTATTCATCTTGCGGATGTTCTTATGGTTGTTTTCCGACTTAGATGTTTATTCCTAAGTTGATGTCTTGTATAAATAACGGTTTGTGAGTTCATTTCAAGGTGTGAGATATGTGGATAAGTGTGGCATAGCAAAGAGAAGTGCGAAAGGCAGAGCAGAGGTTTTGGGCTTAATTGGAACTGATCCGGACATGGTAGAGATGTCATTCTCCAGTTCAAGACTATGATTTTTATCACTTTGTAGATAGTGTGTCTCCTTGTAGGCAGTGGGCCTCTTTGTGAGCAGTGTGCTCGGGCAGTGAGCCCTTATTGGCATGTGCCATTCATTTTTCTTTATTCTTCTAACAGAGAATAATTCTTGGGTTAATCACCCCGTGGTTTTTCTCTTAACCGGGTTTTCCACGTCAAAATCTTGGTGTTCAATGTGTTGATACTTATCTGCTCTTGTGTTTATGTATTATGCTTTCATGGATGATTATTTGATATGCTGCTAACTAACAACAAAGAATCAAGTGTTTGAAACAAGAAGAAGTTTTATACAACTGATTCACCCCCCCCCTTTCAGTTGTATGCCCTAGATCCAACATACCCTACCTCAGCTTTAGTCTGATTAGCATATTCAATTGAGCAGGGCTTAGCCATATATCCAGCTCTTCTAGGAAATTTACTTAATACTCTTAGAGAAATAAAACTTTCAGTTTCTCCAGTATCAATCAAAATAGAAATAGGAACTCCAAACAAAGTACATGTCATCTCAATGGGAGTAATTTGGTACTTTGCCTGGTGATTATCCAATGTCGCATGGATCCTCTATTGAAAAGTTGCTTGTTGGGTAGGTAAAGCGTTTCTATGCTGCTGAACTCCTTGATTCTTTGTTGGATATTGATTTGTGTAATGATATTCACCACAAGAGAAACATCCTCCAGAAGGCCCTCGCTTCTCAGCAGGTTTACATGAATTACTACCATTCCTCTGGAAATTACTATTATCTTTATTCTCATTTTTGGGTCCATCTCTATTATTCTTGAAACCATTGTCACTTCTCTTATTGACATCTTGTTTGCCATTCCTTTTCTTGAATTTCCTGATTCTAAATCTTTCATCTTTCTGATATTGTGGCACATACTTCAGGAGATGGGTGAACTTTCCCAATATTCTACCACTGACATATCCCCTTGTCTCAGTTTTTGAAAATATGTTAACTTTTGGTCAAAGAAAAGCTGTGATAACCACCTCTGGAGAAATATTACCACAAATTGATCCCGGGTTAAGCTCAGAGAACTAAACCCTAGTTCCATTTTCTTGTTCATCCACCAAGTGGATGCTTCTCTTGCCAATTGGTAGGCACCCCATACTACCTTGGTTATCTCAGAGTAATTTCTGATCTCAAAATACTTTTCCATCTCTATCAACCAAGCTTCTGCAACATCACCACATACTGTTCCATCGAACTTGGTGGCATCACTTTCTTCATATCTCTTGACAGCTTAGAGGCAAGTCTACTTCTCTTCTCTTCTTGAGACTTAGTCTTATCAACATCCTCCCTTTGCTCACTATGAGTACTAGGTTAATGGACATAATCATCATACCCTTGATGCAAGTCCTCTTTTTGTCTTTCAGATCTGGCTTGACCCCTCACTTCTTGTTCCAAGTTTCCAAGCCTTTCCTTGGTTTCATTCAGCATGATCAAAATCTGATCTATCTTAGTCATTGGGTTTTCAGAAGGATTTGACTCTCCTTGACTATCTTCAAGATTTGTTCGAGTTCGAAACATGATGATATTCTATATCACACCTGATATTCATATCAAGTTATAGATTAGAATTTGGAAATAATGCATCTCATTAATTCAAATCATCAATATATCTATTAACAAAACTTATATTTGTACAAACAACCTCATCTTTATTATAGTTTATTCTGGGTATAAATACATCCTTATTTAGATAAATAACTCAACAAGACTACATCTCACTGTCGGTTAAAGGATATTCCTCAAGTTCCTCTTCCCCATTGGAATCTAGTAATACAAACTTAGAGGGTTGATGTACACGTAGGTACTCTTCCATCACCTCTTTTCCTAAAACATGGGCATCACGACCACACCCAAACAACATGTCGCGACTAGTAGAAAGTTTACTTGGTTTAACTACACAAGTAGGAACAATAGGTTTCTTGGCCAGTTTGCTACATTGTTTCCTTTCTAGGTAAATATGCTTAAGATTGTTAGCCAAAGTCTCAGAATCTTCCAGCCATGCACCCTTAGCATAGTTAATATGCTCTTGGAGTTTTACCTCCTCAGTTGGTTCTTTCTTAACCATTAACTTGGGTAAATTCTAGGGAACGGACTTCCTGGCAATTTTCTTGGTTCTTCTCCACGCCATTCTGGCATAAAACCAATTTCAAACATTATCCAATCTACTGAATGTTGACAAGTTTTCTCATACTAAGCTCCTAGGTTCATGTGTTGAACTTGGTTGCTCTAATACCATATGTAACATGCCATCTCATAGTACTTGGAATTATACACTCAATTTACTAAGAAGTAAATGAACATGAATATTTTTTTAACATTTGCATAATTACAAAGAAATAAAAGCATATCTTTAATGAATATTTTTCAACCTTGAAATTCAATATAATCAAAGATAAGCCATAGTGATTTCACTTTACATTTACAAAAATTTTGCACTTAGTAAAAGAATAATTTTACATCATAAGTCATAGTATAAAGTGTACTGCATTTGAAATCTTGATATCTATCACTCAAGTCTCGGTGAGTTTTCTGCTATAGAAGGAGAGAATCATCTGAGTGATTTACCTCCAACCACAGACCGGCGGTCCCCCACACACCTTCCTTCCTAGAAGTGGCCCTACCCTTCACAATGAGTATAGAAATAAGGAACCAATAGGTTTCCATCTAAGTCCTAGTGTTGTGTCCTACATAACACAATCAACCATACAACTCTAGACAATCTTCTAGCTAAGTATGATCATTCTGACAGGTTACGCCATCTAGACACTATGAACCGACTAATGCATGTAGAGACAAAAGCATCACTTTGGCCAAAGTTTCTATATAAATAGATGTTTGCAATAAATGTAGTCATGTGTTCACACACTTCTAACTCAACTTGGAAACTATCTCATCCTATAGTTTTGCCTTGTTTGACTAGTCACTCTAGATACAAATTATCTTGACTAACTGAGATCCTAGTCAACCTGACTTAGATTTTAATCCTTAATCTAGGATATGTATACACAATGTGTAAGTTTAGATGATTTTAACCCTTCAGAGAGTCCCTAGTTGCATTCTTGCAAATATTAAGGTCTATGACTCCCTATCATTCTACCCAAAGACTCAAAAAGATTAACACTCTTGTGCTATAGGTCAAGTTCTTGACTTTATCTAGAAATCTTTTAATTTAATCAAAGTATGACTTAGACTCATTCCCTAATTTATACTGTCTTGAATTATGGTTTTCTCGACCAATTACTATTGACCATAACTTACAGTAGACCAAAACAAAGTTATAATCGACTTAAGAGTTTTAATTTTTCTAAACCCTTCTAGTTGATTCTAGGGTTAAGACTTATCTTACCCCAATACAATGAAATAATAAATACCCTTGTTTCCCAAAGTTTGTAATAAAATAAAATGAATATAATGACCCCTAGTCTACTCTCGACCACTTAGGCACTATTCAACTTCGCATTTCTCATAAAACATAGAACATGAGTTTCTATCTTCATGTATATAGGATCTTAATGAACATTTTCAATAACCTAAGTATTCTTGACTAAGTTCAATCTTTCAAATAGGTTTTGAGTCTAAAAATAATAATAAATAAAGTTTTTGACCTAATGATCTCCTTTCGTCCACTGGCTCTAAATAAAGAAAGGATATGAATGCATGCATATCATCCTTGCATAACGAATATACTTGTCATAATCGAAGAATGCATATATCGTAATATATAGTATCTTAAGGTGTTCCAATGTTATCTATAACATTTCTATATACTGAAGAATAAGTGAAACCTATCACTAAGTCTTTGATAGTACATAGTGTCACTTGTATATATATATATATATATATATATATATATATATATATATATATATATATATATATATATATATATATATATATATATATATAAGTCTTTGATAGTACATAGTGTCACTTGTATATATATATATATATATATCTTGGAAAAGAAATCCTATCTCTGTCTAAACTTCTACAAGCTTACTTCTAAGTTAAAACTATAGCCTTCGACAAGTTTAGTCTTAGTTTTTAAAAACATCTTGTCTTGTTATACCACTGAGGTAGTAAAATAAATTGACTGCTAAAGTGTTCGAGAACTCCTCATATCTTCAAATAGCAAATGTTGGTAGGTGTTTTTATGTAACAATATAACATAAATTGATAAAATAGCCTTAATTTAAGCACAAGATCTAATATTTTTTTTTTAAATTTCGAGAAATATAGAGAGTACAATTAGAGTACTCAATATTCACGATTTCCTCTTTCTTATATGAGCCACACAATATGAATGCAATATAGAATTATAAATTCGTAATGTAGATCTAACCCGAAGGTAATGGTTAACCCTTAATATGAAAAGATATTAGTAATATAATATAGATTACGTTACCCTACTAATGTTGAGCCCCTTAAGTTTGCTCCGTAAGGCATGTGCACAGATAATTCACTTTTCAAATAAACTAGGTTATGTGGCAATGTGAAGAAATAAAGGTATTGGTAATAAGTTGACAACTTGCAATTTTTTAATTAAAATTTAATGGTAAGGATTTTTACGAAAATGTGATGTAGTGTAAATGAGATGTATGTAAGAGCAATGTGTATGTTATATTTATTATTGTTTTGTTGAAATATGTGTATTTAAGTATGTATTTTCAATTATTATATGTGTCACCATATGATTGGTTGTTTCTTTATGTGTCTTGTGTAAATAGACACTTATTGTCTATTTCTTAAGTACAAACATAAGAGCTACTAATGTTTAACTTTACAAATAATAGATAAAGTTAAAAAAAATTCTTACTACACAACACCATAACGACTATTAACATGTGCTCATCTATGTGATAATAAAAACATATATATATATATATATATATATATATATATATATATATATATATATATATATATATATATATATATATATATATATTGGAATGTACTCATTTATGCAACTTAAGAGATGGGGGGGTGCAACACCACACATATATATATATATATATATATATATATATATATATATATATATATATATATATATATATATATATATATATATATATATTGGAATGTACTCATTTATGCAACTTAAGAGATGGGGGGGTGCAACACCACATCATGATCTTAAAAATAGGAACAAAATGGATGAAATCTAAGGAAATGAGTTGTTGACCATAACACATGCTCCAAAGCATAAGTGACATCAGTTCAAGTATTGATAAAAGACATGATGTGCAATAAAACAATGTAGAAAGGAATCCGAAAGTATTGGTGGTGGTAGCTCTCCACAAAATGGAAGTCATTATTAAATTGGACATTGATTTAATATTAATTATTATACCTAGGCTAGATAGGGCGATATTCTAAATCATTGAAAAGAGTAATCAATTTGGATAAAATGATGAAAAATATTGTTTTATTCAATCCTCCTAAATAAGAGGTATCATTTAAGTGGAGGTTATAGATTTTATACCATTTGCAAAGAGTTTGCATTTGGGAGGGAAGGAGAATTGGCTATAATTTTATATTTCCATAGTTTTTTAATTGAAGAGAGAATAAATATTTTTTAATTATTTTAGTAATTTATTAAAATTGAAAGTTTAAATAATAAGATGTATAAATAACTGATTTTTTTCAGTTTAAAGTTAAAGATTAGAGGGTATCTATTTTGCCAAAGTTGATTGGGACACGATCTCAACCTCATCCTTCTAAAGTGTCACAGACCTCACATTCATCCATACTTAATCCTTTGTGACCTCTTTGTAAACTATTCAACTTCACCAATAGACTTTATTTTTTAGATGATTGAACGCATATATGTTACATGAAGCGAGATTTAGAAAAATAAGAGATATACAACCTATGAAAAAAAGACCCAATAACCATACAACCTCACTTCACATGCCTCAAACTTGTTACTCCTCCCAAGTTTTACCCGGCATATATTACAAAAGCACAATTTACCAAACAAAGAGGATATACTTTTTAAAAGATTAATAACTTATCTCTCGTGAATGTACTATTTACTTGTTTTTTCCTTTGAAAAGTCCTTAAGATATGCGCCAATGCCATTTTAAAGTCAAGAATTTTAGCTTTGCTTCCATTTCTAGGGATGGCAAAACTTTTTATAATAAATTAAACTGTTCGATAAGAACAACTTGATAGCAGTCTTCGAAACTGGAACAAGTGGTATTCATCACTAGGGATGTTAAAAACTTCTTTGATAAATTAAATCATTGATGTGAACAAAGGAATGGGAAAAAGGGAAAATTAGTTTCCCAAAAATAAGGTAAAACCACAAGGAATAAAACACGGTATCTAGAGTTGGGAGCATTCACGCGAAAGCCCAAACCACTTTTCTCAAAACTCTTGGCGATTTTGACTCCTAGGAAAAAACTCCTTTCGAGATGGAGGGAGAGGTCTTATTCTTCTTGGGCTCATTTTCTCCACTATGATTTACTTTTCAAAGGTGGTGAGAGAGAGATTATCATTTTAGTTATTTTGGTGTACTCATACATTATTTATCATCTACATAATTAAATACAATTCACAACATTTAGGATTTGCACACCTAATCCTCACATGGTCCCACTTGACATTTATATTGCAAATACATAAATGGAAACTAAAAATAAATCAAGTGCTTAAAGAGGCAAGGCTCGTGGCCTCTCTGCACCAACTAAACTTATCTATGCTCACTAGCTTAGTTAGATAATCTATAACATTAAATAAAGTGTCAACCTTTTGTATCATGACTCTATCACCCTCAACTACCCCATAGACAGTGTGATACTAAACATCAATATGCTTTGTACAAGCATGTTACATTGGGTTCTTCACCAAACAAATAGCACTTTGACTTCATATCTAATCCTAACATGTATAGACTCAAATCCAAGACCTACACATAGTCTCTATAACCACACTACCTTTGTATAGGCATATATTGTAGTTGTGTACTCTATTTTTGTAGTGGATAGTGCAATTTAAGGTTGCCACTTACTCATCCAACTAACAACTCCTCCAAATAGAGTGCACACATAATTGCTCATGGACATCCTACTATCTAAATCACTAGCCCAATCCAAATCAACAAAGCCTTGTATATCAAGCAATTTACCCACATCATTAGTCCCATATAGAAAATACAATAATCAGAAGTCCCCTCACAAAAAAATGAAAACCCTTTTTATATAATTACAATGCTCTCTACTAGGGTTAGACATAAACCTGCTAAGAACTCCCACTACTTTGGAAAATGTCTAGTTTTGTACAAACCATAGCATACATTAGGCCTACCTACAACACTAGAATAAGGAACATTATACATATCCTCCCAATCATCATCTAACTTAGGACACTAATCCAATGATAACTTAGTATTGAATACTCATTGGCTTATAGTCTTGCAAATAGTTTGAATATATACTTACTTTGACTAAGCCAAAGCTTTCTACCAAATTGATCTTTCTTGATCTCCATACCCAAAATATATTTTGCAACCCCCAAATCTCTCATGTCAAAAACACTAGATACTTGAGTTTTGAGCTCCCTAATTATACCCTTATTGTTTCCAACAAATAATATATCATTAGCACACAAGACAATGATTAGTAGTTAATCATCCATCGATATGAAATAAACACAATGGTCATATTCACTCCTAACAAACCTAAGTTCTAATGTGAAAGAATCAAACCTCTAATACCACATCCAAGGTGATTGATTTAGACCATACAATGACTGCTTCAACATGCAAACCATATTTTCCTTCTCCTTTACCATAAAACTGTTAGGTTGTTTTATATAGATTTCTTTCTCAAGATCCCCATGCAAAAATGTAGTTTTAACATCTATTTTCTCTACTTCTAAATCATAAGTAGCAAAAATAGAAAGTAGGAATGTAATAGAAGTTAGTGTGTATACTAAAACTTAAAACAAAACAAGGATAAATGCTTGTAAACAAAGATCTTATTCTAAACTTAGATACACCTCAATTAGAGTAAAAAGAGCATAAAAAATAATGAAAGACCAATTAAACCTCTCACCAACACCCTCTTGATACAATGAATGTGCTCAAGATGTTGTTGATGGAGATTAATAAAATGTGTGTTACTCTTGCCAAGAATCCAACAGTATATATTTTCTTGACTTCCACTTTTCATATATGATTTGTGCTTGAGAGAGGGTCTCTTTATAGATTTTTGATGGGAATGTGACTTGTTTGGATTTAATCTTAGATTGGAGGGTGGAGATTCATTAGCTTCCAAGGGAAGCTAATGATGGAGGGATATATGATTGATCCATATGCATGGGAAATTAAGATGCTCCCAAGTAGAGGCTTGGGATAGGTGCAAGTGAATGAGATAGGGATTGAAGAAAATGGGTGGTGTGGATTACCTTATTTTGAATGGAGGTAGAGATAAAAAAGGTAGCTTTTAGATTTTAGTAGATGTTGGCTTTATTTATTTTTAAATAAAATGGTGGAGAAATGTGCAAGATGGAGGGTTATGATTGATATATGCATGGGAAAGTGTAATGCTCTAGAGTGGAGGCTTGGGATAGGTACAAGTGAATGAGACAAGGTTTGAGGAAAATAGGTGGTGTGGATTACCTTATTTTGAATGGAGGATGGAGATAAAAAATGTAGGTTTTAGATTTTAGTGGATGTTGGATTTATTTAGTTTTAAATAAAGTGGTGGAGGAATGTGCACTTGATTAATTAATTAAATAAACTTGGTTTATTTAAATAACTAATGGAAGTGGGTTAGCTTAATGACGAATGGGGATTAGTTTGATTAAATAAATATTATCCATTTATTTAATCCATGAAAGAATGTTGGAGGATGAATTGATTTAATTAAATAAATATGATTTATTTAATTAGTGTCGAAACATTAGACAAAAGATTAAAATAATTAATTAATTAAATATAATTTATTTAATTATTGTTGGAATAATTGTTAGTTTAATTACTTAAATAAATAATTTATTTAACTAATGTTAGATGATTATGGATATATGATGATGATGATGTGATGGATTATGTGTTAGAATCTGAAAAGATTATTAACCTAGAAAACTAGTGCAAACGAATAGATATTTAAACTATGAATGCAAATGATACGAAATCAAAATAGCAACACAGAGTTAGTCTCCAAGAGAGTAATGCAAATGCTAGAAGCAAAATAGCATTAAGAGGATGCAAAAGCAAAAGATACAAAATACAAGCCAAGTAGCATGCTTATATAGACTAGGAAGAGGGAGGACGTGGCAACACTAACCAATCAGGAGCAACCATCTATCGGACTAAAGATAGCAAAGTATCTTCCCAAAATAGCTAATGGATGCTCACATGTAGGAATGTGACACCTCGCAACCACTCACCTAATAAGACATGCTTTATTAACCTAAGCGAAATTAATAGAAGTGTAGGAAAAACCTAGGAATATAGGGAAAAATAAATAACCCACCAGGAAATAAAAACCTACACTAACACCCCCCCTAAGCAAAGCTTAGGTGGATGTAGAAATGGGTCCTAGCAAATCAAGCCTGATGAGGTACCCATGTACATAAAATTCCCCCCCAAAGAGAGAGAAAAGCCCCCCCCCCAAAAAAAAAGAGAGAGAAGAGACCCCCCCAAAAGTAGAGAGTCAGGACTCCGAGTGAGAGGAAGAAGCCCCCCAGAAGATGAAGCATCCCGCACCCCTAGCAAAGCTCGCAAATGAAGGAACTTGCTCTCAGTGAAGGGTTTGGTGAAGATATCAGCAACCTGCTCGGAAGTCAGACAGTAGCGAAGGTCGATGATGTGGCCATGGATGAGCCCTTGGATGTAGTGCATGTGGACCTCTATGTGTTTGGTCCGTTGATGATGGACTGGATTCTGTGAGATCTGAATGGCACTCTGGTTGTCACAAAATATGATTGATGGCCATCTGATTTGGATACCAAACTCAGTGAGAAGATTTTGAAGCCAAATGGCCTCAGTGGCGGCATTCACAGCCCCCCGATACTCAGCCTCAGTAGAAGATAGAGCAATAGCAGACTGCTTTTTGCTCGACCAACAAACAGGACTTGAACCAAGTGAGAAGTTGTAACCTGAAGTAGACTTGCGATCTTGAGAATCGCCCACCGAATCTGAATTTGTGTAGCCCACCAAGTCAAGCTCAATGCCCGCTACGTAGTGAATCCCAAAACTATGAGTGCACTGAATGTAGTGAAGGATCCGCTTGGCTGCTTTCCAGTGCAACTCATGAGGCTCCTGCATGAATTGAGAGACCATGCCTACAGCATATGAAATGTCAGGTCTCGTATGAGTCAAATAAATGAGACTCCTAACAAGTTGTCAGTACAAAGTGCCATCAACAAGTGGAGAAGAACACTGAGCCTCAAGTTTGACTCCAGAAAGGAAGGGAGTCGGAGCAGGCTTACAATCAGCCATATGAAACCTCGAGAGCAAATCTAGAGCATACTTGGACTGGTTGATGGTGATCCCGAAAGTAGACTGGTAGATCTCAATCCTGAGAAACTAATGCAACAAGCCCAAGTCAGTCATCAAAAACCTGTCATGAAGGGTAGTTTTGACAGCCCCAATGGTGGATGAAGAACTCCCTGTGATCAGCAAGTCATCAACATACAGAACCAGAAATAGGAGTGAATCATCCAGCTATAGAATGTAGAAATTGGGATCAAAATGGCACCGAGTGAACCCAACTGATAGAAGGAAGGAATCCATCTTGGCATACTAGGCCTGAGGATCCTATTTGAGGCCATAGAGAGACTTTCAAAGATGGTACACAAGTGAAGAATCCTGAAGGAACCCCTGTGGCTGCTCCATGTAGATCTCTTCTTGAAGGTCACCATGAAGAAAAGCACTCTTCACACCCATCTGATGTACTTCCCAATGATTAGCTACATAAATGGCAAGAACAAGTCGGATGGAATTCATTCGGGCAACTAGCGCAAAATTCTCAGAGTAGTCAATCCCAGGAACCTAGGAGAATCCTTTGGCGACCAAGTGAGCCTTATGCTTGTCAACCAACCCATTTGCTGCAAATTTTGTCTGATAGATCCACTTACATCAAACAAGTTTTCTTCCCTTAGGAAGAGTGACAAGATCCCAAGTGTGGTTCCATATCAAGGAACTATACTCCTCCTGCATAGTTGTATCCCACTCGGGAATACCAGAAGCCTCATGAAAAGATTGTAGATCTGAGGCAGTAGCAATGAAGACATGTGGAGCATCTTGGAACTGTGAACAAGTCCGCCTGGTGTCTGATGGATCCCCAACCCAATCACCTCCAGACTGCAAGGTATGTCTAGACCAAAGTGGACTAGAATATGGAGAATCTGGAGGAGAACCATCAACCTTTGAATGATGACTAGGAGAGGAAGGAGGTGAGTCCTCTGAATCGCTCTCTACATCAGAAGTGGAGGTAGAAGACTGCTCAGGTGAATCTAACTCATCAGAAGATCTGTCATGTATCCCAAGTAACTCCAATGTCAATGTAGAAGGAGTTGGAGAAGTGATAGAAAGTGAGCTCGAAGAGCCCTCCTCAAACTGAACACTCCTCTCAATGAACAACTCATGTGTAGTAGGGTGGAGCAACCGATAACCCTTCACACCATCAGGATAACCTACAAATATGCAAGGTCTGCTCTGTGGATCCAAGGCCTTGTGTTTCTCTACAGGAATGTGGGCCCATGCAAGAGAACCAAAAATTGAAAGTGCTTAACTGATGGTTTTTGACCGCTCCAAGCTTCAAAAGGAGTGACTCCCTTCAAGGCTCAGTGAGGAACATTATTTTGGATATAACAAGCACAGTTAATGGCCTCTGCCCAATACTGTGGTGCAAGAGATCTGGAGTGAATCATGCAGTTCACCATTTCCTTCAAGGACCTATTCTTCCGTTCTGCAACACCGTTCTGCTAAGGATTGTATGGAATTCAATGCTGCAAATCAATTCCCTCTGAAGTGCAAAACCTCTCAAACTGATGGTTGACATACTCACCACCATTGTCAGTGCGCAAAACTTTGATGGCTTTCCCGAATTGCTTCTCTACAAAAGACTTGAAGTCCTGAAAGTGATCAAATACCTCAGACTTCTGTTTGAGAAAGTACACCCAAGTATATCGAGAAAAGTCATCAATGAATGTGAGGACATATCTAGCCCTGCTGAAATGGACCAGCCAAATCACTGTGAACTAACTCCAGTATCTATGAAGCTCTCCATGCCTTACCTTTGTCAAACTTTTCCTTAGGATGCTTACCAAGAATGCAACCTTGGCAAACACCACCTGAAAACTGAACTGAAGGCAACCCTGTGACCATGCTTTTCTAGTTGAGCTATTGCAAGTAGCGAAAGTTTAGATGGCCAAACCGCTCATGCCATAATCTACTCACATCATTAGAATGAGTGAGCAAAATAGTCAAAGGAGGATCAGGAACAAAGTGAGAAAACAGATAGAGCCATGACTGATGATTTGCTCTCCCAACTGCAACTATAGAACCACTGTGCAACTCATGAATCTCCACTGAATCAGGAGTGAACTCAACCCGCTTGCCTAAACCTGTGTGAGTGATCTGGTATACCGATAGGAGATTAGTTGATAATGAGGGCACACAAAGAACATCATGGAATGTGCCATCCCCCACATCAACAGACCCTCTCCCACACACCTCAATAGGAGTGTCATCACCCATCAAAATTGAAGGCATAGTACACAGCTCCAAAGATGCAAGTTCTTCCTTAGATGAAGCCATGTGGTGCGAAGCACCCGAATCAAGAACCCAAGTGGATGGTGAAGAAGCAACTTCAACAAGGGCCTTGCCCTTTCCTTTCCCCTTGCTGTTTTCTTTTGCCTTATTAGACCCCTCATTAGAACTTTGTTTGATAGACTCAGAAACACTGATATTATTCTTCTCAAGAATGTGTGTCAAGTGATCAATTTGTTGCTTCAGACATTTATATTCATCATGACCGGGTCTTTTACAATAGGCACATTGGACCCTCTCTTTCTTAGGCTTGTCGCCCTTGGAAGATTGGGTCTCATTAGGTTCTTTTGAAGCAACCGATATCTGATCCTTCTTCTCCTTGCTATTCTTTTGTTTCTTATCCTTACTATTGTTGTTACTACTTTGTCCTTTCTGTTCTTTTGTGCCTTAGTTGGCAGCCAAGGCATGTGACTTAGAGGACTTAAGAGTGCCCATCTAGATTAGCTTGTCCTGTTCTCGAGTGAGATTGACAACAAAATCATCTAAAGATGGCATGGTGAATTGAGTACCAAGTGCACCCTTAGTAGCATAGAAAGTAGAAACAAACACAGAATATTCTGAACTTAGCTTAGAGAGAATACTAAGAATCAGTTGTTCATCTTTCTTTTCAATTCCACATTGTTTTAACTGCAGCCTTAGTGATTTCAATTTAGTGAAGAAATCCTAGATTATGTTGAAATTGCCTGGACTTAAACTAATTAGTTTATTTTCCAACATATGACCCCTCACTGAATCTTGTGTGCCAAATAGTGTTTCTAGCTTTGTCCAGATTTCATTTGGTGTATTCAAAGACTCAATGTGAAAGAGCAAATTAGGAGAAACAGACAAACACAATGTTCCATATGCCTCATCACATTTGTTAAACCACTTAGGCTTATCTTCATCTTTAGCAGGTTCAGTTTCAAGTCCCATAGTTATCCTATTTAATCCAGCTTTCCTTAAGTGAATTGTTATGCGTGATCTCCACTCAAAGTAATTGTATGGAGTTAGGATGGGCACATTTGTTTGATCCATAATGAAGAAATGTAGAGAAGAAATGCTGAAAAGAAGAGAACCCAACCAAGACAATCCCCCCCTTTTCACTCAATCAAAGAACCCCCCCCCAAAAAAATATGATTTGACACTTTATACTAGTGCGTGTACAACTGCCACTAGCAAGAAATACTAAATGGTCTTGATATCAATGCATTACAAAACCCTCACAAAGAGCATATGCTGAAAATACAACTTTGGCACAATACCTAAAGAAATAAACAGTACCATTGCAATCTACTCAAAAAATCATGCACTTTCAAAAAAAAAATCGCTTCGATATGAGGTCGTATGTGAAAGTTATGATCCTCTGAAATTCCTAAAATGAGAATTGTGCAGTGTCACGATTGAGAATCTGCAATTTTTGAAAAATCTCTGCATCAAAATAAAAAAAGACTACACTAGTGCATAGAGCACAAAAAATAGCTAAAATAAAAAAAAATTCCTGGGAAATGGAGTCTGTATGAGCAAGAACGAAGCATTTGAAAACTGCTTTCAAAACTGCAACTGCCAACGGAGAGGGGTCCTGCTGTAGCTTTCTGAGTGCATTTCTGCAAAATATATAGACTGCATGCAAAAACTAAAACATACCCAGATGGTTTTTCTGTGCTGTGAACAAAACCCAGAAGGTGTTTTTCTTTTTGATGTACATAAGATGTTGATCTAGTGTAAATAGAACGCCTTTAGTTACAAAAAATGACCCCAACAACCAAAAAATGACATGCAAAGGCTGAATCAGCTACCTAAGATAAGCAATGGCATGCTGGAACCTGCAATATTGATTGAAAACACCAAATATGCAAGATGGTTGTCAGATTTGAGCTTTAAACCCCGGTTCCGCAACTGTGTATGACGATCTCTGATTTTGATGAAATGAAAGCTAAATTTGACTTTCTGAAGCCTCCTGGACACGTTGGAATAGACAAAAATACTGCCAATATAATCAAAAATACTGCAATCACCCAGATTTCATAAAACACATGTGCAAACCCTAGAGATAAAAAAGTTTCCGTCAAACTTTTTTGATTCTCAAGATCATCCAAAGATGCAAGAGAAGAGCATACTGAGTTTTTCAAAAAACTGTAATAAGATTTATTAGCCCCCCCTGAATCTCTCAAATATGAAAACTAAAATTTACTCTTGCACATAGAATAGCTTTGATACCATGTTAGAATCTGAAAAGATTATTAACCCAGAAAACTAGTGCAAATGAATCGATATTTAAACTATGAATGCAAATGATATGAAATCAAAATAGAAACACAGAGTTAGTCTCCAAGAGAGTAATGCAAATGTTAGAAGCAAAATAGCATTAAGAGGATGTAAAAGCAAAAGATACAAAATACAAGCCAGGTAGCTTGCTTATATAAACTAGGAAGAGGGAGGAGGTGGCAACATCGACCAATCAGGAGTAACCATCTATCGGACTAAAGATAGCAAAGTATCTTCCCAAGATAGCTAATGGATGCTCACATGTAGGAAGGTGACACCTCGCAACCACTCACCTAATAAGACATGCTTTATTAACTTAAGCGAGATTAATAGAAGTGTAGGAAAAACCTAGGAATATAGGAAAAAATAAATAACCCACTAGGAAATAAAAACCTACACTAACATTATGCATGTTTTTTTATCATGACACATGTGGATTTATGGATTAAAAATTGATAGATGTTAGGAAATGGATGATAGAATGTGAGTTAGAAAATGATGTTAGTAAATAATAAACATGTTGAATGGTTTTATGAGATGCCTATGGATAGGATTTATATTGGATAAATATCATGGATTTTATGATGATTGTGTTTGGTGGATGATAGGTATATGTTGAATGTGGTGAGCAACCTAGATTTGTTGTAGCATGTGATGATATGCACCACGGTATAAGGAAACATGGTGATAATGCACCTTGCACATAAATGACTAACTCACAAACATGTTGCAAACAAGAGGATGGCCCAACATATCATCAAGGGTGTTTGATATAATGGATCATAACGACTATGGTGAGATGTGTGGTAGGACAACCAACAAACAAAGAACTTAATCAAATAAAAGAATACTCTAGTATACCATCAAGACATGTCATAATATTAAGGATCATGATGACCTTGGTGAAATATATTGTGGGACAATAAATAAGAAAACAATCAGTCCAATAGACATAAGCCACACATGGATTTTACCTCTTGCCAAAGTGTTGAAGGACTATGATAGTGATGATGATGCTTGATTGGTGAAGAATACATCTTCCTAAGGTGATGATTGGATGATAGAACAAGGATCTCACCATGACTAGGGATTCAACTTATGTGCATTGATGGTGTTTGATATTAGTTCTCTTTTATTTTCCATGTGGGATTTTTGTTGAACTGAGGTGTTTTTAATTATTTGTGATGTTGCTTTAAAATGTCCCAGGGTGATGTCCTTGAAGGGATACACATAAAAATTCCATTAGATTGAAAACAAGAGGAACTTAAAAGGGTTCTTTGTAAAGCATGACATGACACTTTTCCCCTAGTGTGTGACAAAGTTAGTAACAATCGATGGGGTGATATGGTGCAGAGAGTACTAGGAGATAATAGAATCTGGTTCTACACATGAAACCTATGAGTAGGTTTTCATCATGGTACTTTCCCAAGGTGCCATAGGATGATTTTCACCAAAGGATGATTTTTCTCTTTACTTTTTTTTTAGTTTATTTGATTTTTTATGTGTCTTCATTTTTTGTATTTTTAAATTTTTGAACAACTGTAAAATTAAGCATGGCAACACTTAAGATGCATGATGTTCATTGACTCTTCTATCTCTTTACCATATGGAGTGGCCATTTTATATGCTCTTGATCCATATTTAGCAATGATGACATATGGGCCCAACCAATTAGGTTTAAGTTTCTCTTTCTTGTCATGATCTTGATTAGAGTTTTTCTAATTCTCCTTTAGTACAAGGTTGCCAACCCTAAACCCTCTAGTCTTGATGCGCTTTTTTAACTATGACAAAGTTAGTTCTAATAGGCCTTCAAATGGTTCAAGGAATTAAGTCACCTTTCATCAAGGAGTTCCATATCATGTACGTGTGCAACTTTGTACTCTTCGTCATTGATGATCGCTCACAAAGAGATGTGTAAAGAGGCAAATTTGGTCTTGATTGGTAAGATAGCTTCAGCTCCAAAGATGGGGGAGTGAGCTCCTATGGGTGTATGAATGTTAGTAGAATAATTCCATTGAGAGGGGTTGAGTTAGAGGTGTTAATCATGACCAACATCATTGATGATCTTTTTGAGGATCTTGATGAGAGTTTTATTAGATGCCTCTACTTGGCTATTACCTTGGAGATAATATGAAGTGCACTAGTGATGCTTGATGTGGAATTGTTCACATAAGGTGTAGATCTCATGATTTTTGAAGTATTTACCATTATATATAATAATGGAAAAAGGAATTGAGGCCCCTAGATGGACAAGAAGTTGAGAGTTCATCTAGATTTGTATCTTTAGAAGAGGAGGAATAACCTCTACCCTAGCTTGTCCGAAGCTCTATAAGGCATAGACAACCACTTGAAAGGTATTCACATTATGATTGGAGAAGTATTTTTTCTTTGAATACTAACATGGAAGAACTGAGATATGTAGATGAGGCATTAGGTATGAATGATGCAGAGTCCTGGAAGATTGCCATGAATGAAGAAATGACACCTTTGAAAAATAATGATACATGTGACCTAGTACTAGTACTTGAAGGATGAAAACTTGTTGGTTGCAAATGGGTGTTCAAGAAAAACATTGTTTCAGATGGAGGTATTGAGAAGTACAAAGCATGATTGGTTGTGAAAGGTTACTCTCAAATTGAGGGTGTTGATTATGATGAGATATTTTCTCCTGTTGCAAAAATGACATTGATTAGATTCTTGCTTTCTATTGTTGCATCTTATGATCTAGAGGTTGATAAAATGGACGTGAAAACAACATCCCTTCATCGTGATTTGGAGGATATAGAGTACTACATGGTGAAAGGTAAAAGTAACTTGGTTTGGAAATTGAAGAAATCTTTGTATGGCCTAAAATAGAGTCCTAGGATGTGGTACTAGAAATTTGATACATGTGTGTTGAGTTTGGGATTTGAGCATTCTAAATTAGATCACTATGTTTATTAAAAATTTGATGGTGATCATTCCTTGTTTATTGCATTATATGTTGATGATATGATATTTATTAGTAAAGGGAAAGGAATGATTTTCAAACTAAAGTCTCAACTTGCAGCTAAATTTGAAGTGAAAGATCTTGGTGTAGTTAAACACATTCTTGGGATGGAAATCAAAAGAGATAGAGTGAATAGAAAACTATGGCTTGGCTAGAGTAAGTATGTCAATTTAGTTTATTAAAGGTTTAACATGCAAGATTGTCGACCATTGTGTGTTCCTTTTATAGTTGGAATGAAGTTATCTACTTTGTAATGTCCAACATCCCCATCGAAGATTGAAGACATGAGAAAAGTGCCTTACCAGAGTGCAATCAAAAGTTTGATGTATACTAAGGTCCATACTAGACTAGAGATTACCCAAGCAGTGGGATTTCCTTTTAGATATATGTCTAATCTTGGTAGAGTTCATTGAGATGTGGTTAAAAGAGTCTTTAGATATTTGTGGGGTACCTTGAAGAATATTCCTTGTGCTATGATGGTAATTTGATAGGAGACGGACATTCCCTTTATATTCATGGTTATGTGGATTCAGACTGGTCAGGCGATGTTGATAGTAGAAAATCCACTAGTGCTTATGTGTTTACTTTATTAAGTGGTGCAATTAGTTGGATGACTAAGCGATAGATTGTGGTTTATTTTATACTACTAAGGATGAGTATATGGTAGATACTCACACTTGTAAATAAACCAATTTCCCTAAGAGATTGTGTTCAAACACTGGAAAAAAATAGGGGATGGTGATATTTTATTATGATAGTTAGAGTGTGATCTGCCTAGCTAAGAACCTAATTTTTATGCCAAGACCAAGCATATTGATGTACAGTATCATTTTGTGAGATATATGGTCAAGGATGGTAGGGTGAAACTAGTTAAAGTAGAGACTTTGATGAATGTTGCAGATTCATTAACTAAGCTTGTGAGCACAAAGAAGTTTATATGGTGTTCGAAGTCTATGGGGCTTTTGGCCCCTAGAAATTAGATAATGGTGTTAATACTCCATTTTTATCTTGCAAGGTGTTTGACAAGTGGGAGAATGTTGAGAAAAGTGTCTAAACCTTGTGATTACAAAAAGTACAATTTTCAAGTTATAAAAATGAATAAACTTAGTTTCTAGGCTAAAGATTTAGTTTTTGGCCAAAACATTTTTTCTAGGTTGTCTAACATTTCTTCTAGGGGTGTCAAGTGTGTAGATCTCTTTGAGATCTACAATTAAAAAAAGGCTCAATCGACCCTCTAGATCAAAAGCTATGACCTCTGGAAGTTGGGCCTCCCTCATTGGAAAATGTAAAAACATGTTGGACACAGAAAATAGTTGTAAGGGGGAGTTACATATGTTGACCAACTTATGATGTATGTGTTGCAAATATGTGCTTGATGTGTTGTCATTGATGTCAACATATCTTTTTGTTAGAAACAGTGAAGACAGTGTAGAGGAGTGATTAGTATTTCTAGTAAGGTGAAGATCAAAGTATGCAGATTAAAGGGCCTGTATTGGGTTGTCTATTGTTGCTCCAGCTGAGACATGAAGATTTGGCAAAGTTATGGCCCTCTGAGTAAAACAGGTTTATGTAGTTCTATAATGACAGAGTGGCAAGGAGTTGGTCTGGATTGGTCCGGTATGAGCATATTGTGATATGTGGATCTAGAGACTTGTCTGGGATGTTGGTGTGTTCCCTCAACTCAAGTGGTTTGTGGTTTGGAGGTTCGGAAGCAATATTTTTAGTTTGATAGTCATGGCAGTGTGTGTTCTTGAGGTTCAGTGTGAAGATGCAAAGTGGTGTGGCTGTTCCTGTTGACTTATTTGTGCTTGTGGTGGTCTCTAGATTGTGTGGCTATTGTGTTGGAGGTCTGCATTGACAAAGGAGCTTGTGATTGAAGTTTTTCTCTTAGTTGTTGTTGTTCTTCCCAGTCTTGGCTGACCGGATGTTCCTAGCGTGCTGTGGATGATCTAAAGATTATTTTATGAAGCTGGTGTGTTAATAGAGGAAGATTCAAGTCTTAGCTATGATTGACCGATAGTGTAAAGATCCAGGTTAAGTTTGGCCGACCTTGTTGATCATTCCAAGATGGATGAAGTGTATTAATACTTGTTGAAGAGTTGTCAAACATTATCCTTGTACAAGATAGATAAAATTTGAATAAAGGATCAGAAGTAGAGCAGAGAAGAAAAGGAGTGAGAGCAGTATAGAGTGTGAAATTGGTAAAGAAGAATTTGGGGCAAAGGAGAAGTCTTTAAGCATTCACTGAAACTAAACTAGGCATGAAGTAGATGCTATTTCTTAGTTAATTCATTCTATTCTAAATAAATTTTGTAGGCAGTGAGCCTCCCTTTTGAGTAGTGAGCTCTAGGCAGTGCGCATGAAGGCATGTGCCTTCTATTTTTCTAAAGTACTTTTAACAGGGTACAAATCTTTGTGGGTTAATCCCCACCATGGGTTTTCCCTTAATCGGGTTTCCACGTCAAAATCTTGGTGTCAAGTGTATTGATCATGTTTCTTCTCTTATATTGTTGATCTATGCTTTATTGTTTACATCATTAATCTGGTAGCATGTTAATAAAAAAAGTTAAAAGCAGAAAATGTTTAAATTGTGGGACAACTGATTCACCCCCCCTCTCAGTTGTTCGGTCTAATTCCAATAATTGGTATCAGAGCCAGATCCTCTTATAAAAGCCTAACCACTTGAGGAGATCCAGGATGTTGACCTACAAGAAGGATAGTCCGAGATTTGATGGAACAAATTATTCTATTTGGAAGAATCGCATGGAGTGCCATTTACAATGCATGGGTGATGCCTATTGGGCGATAACCAGTGTTGAGTATAAACCTCTAGAGAAAGGTCCTTCAACTCCAGATCAAGTCAAAGATGTTGAAAATAACTTTTGAGCTAAAGAAACCTTGTTGAGTGCCTTGATTGATTCAGAAATGACAAATGTCTTTGGTCTAAAAATGGCTTATGAAATCTAGAAAAAGTTGGAATTTTTGTATGAAGGTGATAAATATGTCAAATGTGCCAAGCTGCAAAGTATGAGAGGAAAATTTGAAACTATGAGGATGAGCAAATATGAAAACATCACAATCTACATGCAAAAGATAAATGAACTTGTGTGTGGTATCAGGTGTGCTAGTGGAACTTTGGAAGAATCAGAGATTGTATCAAAAGTACTCAGATCTTTACCTGATTCATACAAACATAAGGTAGCTACTATAGAAGAGATCCGGACTGTCTCAGATACTACAAGAGATCATCTGGTTGGCAAAATTTTAGCTTTTGAATTAAGTGAGTTTGGTGATTCTCTTCCCAAGTCTAAATCTACATTTAAGGCCAGTGTATATGGAAAACAAAGATATGATATGGGTGAAAGCTCTTTTGCAAGATGAAATAGATTAGTGAAGACAAGGAAGGATCTTGAAGATATTGAACTTGAAACTGCTGATCTTGAAGCTCTTCTTGCCAAAAGATTGCCAAGAGGATCCGGTAAGTATGAAGGAAAATTACCACTCAAATGTTTTGCTTGTAATAAGATTGGTCATTTTGCCTCAAGATGTCTGGAGAGGTTTTCAAAACCGAACCCTAACAGATATCGAAATCAGAACAAATGTTACTATGTCCAAAAAACTAGAGAAGAAGGAGTCACAAATGATGAATCTGATCATGGAGGTTCCCCTGAAAATGATTGGGTGTTCATTGCCATTAAAGAAGAAGATCTGATGTCTACTGAATCTGCTAGCTATGCAAATATGGAAAGTGCCTTGGTTGCTCAGGTTATTGAGAAAGATGAATGGGTGATTGATAGTGGATGTTCTCATCATATGACTAGAGACAAGAGTAAGTTTGTGAATTTTGAAAATTATGGAGGTGGGCTTATGAAATTTGGAGATAACTCAGCTGGTAGAATACATGGCAGAGGATCCATCTCTTTTGATGGTAAGAATAGCACCAATGATGTTCTGTATGTGGAAGGACTGAAACATAATCTTCTCAATGTTGGATAGTTGGTTGATAAAGTTTATGATCTTCGATTCAAAGATGGAAAGTGCAGAATCTTGGACAGTTCCAGAACTGAAATTGCATCTGGTACTCAAACTAGAGGTAACATTTTTCATTTGAGTAGCTCTGGCAAAAGTTGTTTGATTGCTCAGATAGATCAAAGTTGGTTATGGCATAGGAGGATGTGTCATGTAAATTTTGATAATATTGTCAAAATAAGTACCACTCAGGATGTGAGAGATCTTACAAAACTTGTGAAGCCTAATAGCATGTGTAGAGAATGTCAATTAGGGAAACAAAGCAAAATTTCTTTCAAAAGTAAGGAACAAGTTTCAAATGGACGATTGGAACTGGTACATACGGATCTCTATAGTCCTGCTAGAATTAGGAGTGTGCAAGGAGATATATATTTCATGTTGCTGATAGATGACTACTCCAGGATGATGTGGGTAACCTTCCTAAAAGAAAAATCAGAAGCTCTTGAAAAATTTAAGGTGTTCAAAGTGATGGTGGAAAATGAAGTTGGTGAAAAATTGAAATGTCTGAGATCTGATAGAGGTGGAGAATTTACTTCCCATGAGTTTGATGCTTTCTGTGAAAAGCATGGCATAAAAAGACAATTATCTGCTCCTAGGACTCCCCAACAAAATGGAGTTGTGGAAAGAAAGAACCGGACCATTCAAGAAGCTGCCAGGACCATGATAATGGAAACAAATGTTCCTCAAGTTTATTGGAGAGAAGTTGTAAGTACTGCTGTCTACACTCTTAACCAGGTGTAGATCAATGTCAATTCTGGTAAGACCCCTTATGAACTATGGTTTGGTCATCCTCCTACTGTAAGATATTTCAGAGTTTTTGGTAGTAAATCCTATATCAAAAGAGATGAGGATTTAGGCAAATTTGATACGAGAAGTGATGAGGGAATATTTTTGGGATACTCTACTAAAAGTAAGGCTTATCGGTGCTTTAACAAGAGGTTGAAAAAGATTGTTGAAAGTGCTAATGTTAGAGTTGATGAGAGCAAGGAAGGACATTCCAGGTTCTGCGGATATGATTTAGTTGGTAGTAAATCCTATATCAAAAGAGATGAGGATTTAGGCAAATTTGATACAAGAAGTGATGAGGGAATATTTTTGGGATACTCTACTAAAAGTAGGGCTTACCGGTGCTTTAACAAGAGGTTGAAAAAGATTGTTGAAAGTGCTAATGTTAGAGTTGATGAGAGCAAGGAAGGACATTCCAGGTTCTACGGATATGATTTAGATGATCAAAATGAAAGTCAAAGTTAAGGAAGGTTAGTTCAAACTCTGACTTAGATGCAGATTGATCCGAAAACTCTAGAGACTCAAGGAATTAGTACAGATGTTGAGGAACAACCTCAAGAAATAGAAGCCCAAGCAATTTCCAAAACCCCCAAGTATTTAAGAATGAATCATCCTGAAGATCAAATCATAGGGGATAAAAATAAAGGTGTTCGAACTAGAAAAAGAGTTGCTGAAGATCAAGAAGAGATTTGTTTGATTTCAAGGATTGAACCTAAATCAGTTGGTGAAGCCCACATTGATGAAAATTGGGTAAAAGCAATGGAAGAAGAATTAATGCAAATTGAAAAGAACCACACTTGGGATCTTGTTCCTAGACCAGAGGACAAAAATGTAATTGGAACCAAATGCGTCTTCCAGAATAAACTAAATGAAGATGGTGAAGTTGTAAGAAACAAAGCAAGGTTGGTATGCAAAGGTTATTCTCAAGTAGAAGGAATTGATTTTGAAGAAACTTTTGCTCCGGTGGCAAGAATAGAGGTAGTCAGATTATTTCTTGCATTTGTTGCTTTCAAAGATTTTAAAGTGTATCAGATGGATGTCAAATCAACATTCTTGAATGGAGATTTGGAGGAAGAAGTCTACATTAAGTAACTGGAAGGATTTCAGTTGTCTGATCAGGGTGACATGGTTTGTAGACTGAGAAAAGCCTTGTATGGACTCAAGCAAGCTCCAAGAGCCTGGTATGCAAGATTGGACAAATATTTGCTTAAGATAGGTTTTAGCAAAGGTACAATTGATAGTAATCTTTACTTCAAGATAAATCATGAGGACATCCTGATTGTTGAGGTCTTTATTGATGATATCATTTTTGGTGGAAATGAATGTATGTGCAAAGCATTTGCTGACCAAATGAAAAGTGAATTTGAAATGTCAATGTTTGGAGAGATGAGTTTCTTCCTAGGTCTGCAAATTGTTCAGTCAGACAAAGGTATCTTAATATCTCTGTCCAAGTATGTGAAAGAATTGCTAAAGAAGTTTGGAATGGAAGATTCAAAGCTAGTAGGTACACCTATGATAGCCAGATGCAAGTTAAGTAAAGATGATGATTCTCCCAAGGCAAACTAGAAAAGGTATAGATCAATGATTGGAGGATTGCTCTATTTGACCCAGACCAGACCTGACATCATGAATGTCGTTGGACTTGTTGCTAGATTTCAATCTGATCCAAAAGAATCCCATGTTGTGGTAGTCAAAAGAATTTTCAGATATCTCAAGGGGACAATTGATTAGGGATTGTGGTATCCAAAAGACAATGACTTTACTCTTCATGCATATACAGATGCTGATTGGGCAGGAGATGTGGATGACAGAAAAAGTACTAGTGGTGGTACCTTGTTCCTGGGAAGAAGATTGGTCTCTTGGATGAGAAAAAAGAAAGAGGCAATATCTCTGTCTACTACATAAGCAGAATATATAGCAACAACAAATAATTGTACTCAGGTTCTGTGGATGAAGCAAATGTTGAAGGAAATTAGAGTTGTGTTTGAGGAGCCAGTGATAATCTTTTGTGATAATTCTAGTGGGTAAAAGCACAAAGTTGTGTCACACTTTCAACCAACTTATCAGCACAAGTGAATTTAAGTATTTCTAACTAAAAATCAATTTTGGTCAAACATATGATCTTGTAAGATTCATTCTAACTAAGTTAGATATGTCCACAACTTTTCCAACTAAAATTGTTGGCTAAATGCATATGTAGCACCACTATGAGGCCAATTTACCAAAAAAATAAAATTATTTGAAAAACGTGATATTTCAACAACTTCTACTCGTGTAAATAACATTTTTAAAAAAATAAAAAATACTCTTTTGTAGATCTATAAGTTTAGTTTTCATATATATATATATATTTTAATAGTTTAATTACTATTTATATTTTCTTTTATATGTTTACGAAAAGTAGGTTATCAGCACAAAACATTAGGTCGATTACCATGTCAAGAAAAAATAGTAACACTTATTAAAAAAAAATATGATGCACTAGATAAAATAATCTATATCAAGATGGTATAATTTTTTTTCTATTTTAGATAAATAGTTAATATGAAAGTTGACGTCGAATGGAAACAACTACGTTTTAATACACATACATTTTATTATTTATTTAAAAATATATATTTATCAAAATTAGAAAAAAACATATCCATGCACTAAAGTTTCAAGTTATTAATACACACAAAAAAATGAAGAAAAATAAAATAAAATTTACTATATAAAGATTGATGTCTCATGTAACTTCTGAAATCATGAAAAATTGACATGAAGGAAATGACAACAAATGCAAATCAAATGAATGCAAACCTCATATCAACTCATGATCCATTGATCGGGTTGAGAATGCAGCACCCAAAGCACTCTAGCTATACCCAAATAGATGAATGTTGATTGCTTGATTCAGCAGCATAACGATAGGATAGGGATTGGTAGATGGAAGATTGGATGAATGCAAGATAGATGGATGAGAGATTGAGATGAAAATTCGGCAAACTAAGGATACTAGAAGAAGATTCAATCAAATGGCTCAAGAGAGGCTACCTTTGTAGAAAAAGGCAAATTTGAATGGATGGTTGTGATTGAGAGTTATGTTGAAAGATATGGACGGTCAAGATCGATTAGGGTTGGATTAGGGTTTCCCACTCAAAGAGGGATTGTAGTCACATGACAAGTGTGTGATGGAGAATAAAAGGAATCTAATTCAAATATTTTATTTGAATTAGTTGTGCATGTGAAGGGGTTAAGTGGAAGATGAGACATGTGTCGCATTGTTATGAGAGGTGAGGGAATAATTCAAATTTTTAATTTGAATTATGTGAGACATGTGACTAGGTGTAATTAATTAAATAAATGGGATTTATTTAATTAATTGGGAATGTGATCAAGTGGGATTAATTAAATAAAGTGGGTTTATTTAATTAATCAAGAAGGTGATTAGGTTGGACCAATGTGATTAAGATGAACTAGGACCTAGGGATAAATGGGATTAAGTGGGATGAGATTACATGAACTAGGATGGACTAGGACCTAGGGGAACATATACAAGTTCATGTCGACAAGGTGTTATGTTGAGACATGGACATTTTTTAGTGTCTACATTTTGCCCCTCTTTGAGATGATGTTGCGTGATGATAATATTTATGTCGAGTAACATCATTTCAAAGAATCTAAGGAAACGAATAGAGGAAAAGGATAGGATGATGATGCCCCCTTGAGAGGATAGGCGGGTTGGACAAACACGGGTAGGCTCTCGAAATGAAATGGAATGGCAAAAGATAAAGGAATGGATAGAAGAAAGGGAAGGATGCGTTATGCTACAATGAAAGTAAGCAACCATGATGCTTGATATAGAACTAGACGTTATGCACCAAGGTGACGATGTGTCTCGTGCACTAGCATAATACAACCTTGTCTAGATACAAGATATGAATATTAGCTGGGTTGATTCGGATTTGATGCAAATGCAAGATAAAAAGATAACACACACAAGCAAGCAAGCAAGCATGCACAAATGATACAAAAACAAACAAGGTATTGCCCCTGTCAAGCTATAAACCAATGATTAAGTGATTGATTGATTGATTTGATTAATGATTGATGATAGTGTTGTCATGGCGGGGAACGATATATCCCTAGATCAACACAAGGATGTGGGAACGATATATCAATTGATGATAATGATGATTGATTGATTAATTTGGTTTATGACAAGATTAGGATCAAGACCATTGATGTGATTGGATAATTTGACAAGATTGATTGACTTGATTGGTTTGGATTGAGGATAACTTGCATTTGGATCATTGCTTGGATTGAATTTGGTTGGATGATGAATTGATGGAGATTGATGAATTGATTTGAAGAAGTGATTATGATGATGGATGATAGACGAATGATGAAAGAAGAAAGAGGAATATCGTCTGTGCCTGAATCTGGGCACTTCCTTCGTACTCCGGACTGCCTACATACCCGTGTCCATGGGATCAAGGCACGTAACGATAAAGAGGAGATGTAGTTCTGATTTGTGTTTTATTGATGGTAATGATGAAGGTGGATTGGATTGATCAAGTTATGGATTGATTGGATGTTTGATAATTTGATGTTATTGATGGGATGATATGGATTGGATTGATGTGATTTTGATTGATTGATAGCTTGGCTTGATTTGATGATGATTGGATTTGTTTTGATGAGATTTGATGTGAAGGATTGTTTGATGATGATTAATTTGATGCAGTTGATTGATTTGCTTTGATTTGACGATTTGATTTGGTTTGATTGTTTGATAGATTGGATGATTGATAGATTGACTTGATTTGATGATGTGATTGGACTTGTTTTGATTTTAAGGATGTGATGAATTTGATGATTGGGATTGATTTGATTGGAAGAATGTGATTTTGATGGTTTGACGTGGAATGGTTTTATTGCTTGGATTTTGTTGGATTTTTATTTTTTTTGGATTTTTTTGACATATTTTGATTTTCTATATTTTTAGGAATATTTGATTTTTTTTGGATTTTGAAATGTTTTGATGTTTTTGGATTTTTCAAAATATTTGATTTTTTGTGTTTTTTTGGAAATGTTTTGATTTTTTTGGATTTTTGGGAATATTTAAAAAAAAAATTTGTAATTTTTTCAGGACATTTTATGATGTTTTTGGATTTTTTCATGATATTTTATGATGTTTTTGGATTTTTAAAATTATTTTGAATTTTTTTTTTGTATTTTTGAAATATTTGCATTGGATGATCATTTTGATAGCCTTTATGCTAGGTACCAATGAAAAAGGGGAAACCAAGTCTAGGTGCAAGGGAATGAATGAGATTGGACAAAAGGATGGACGATAGTGGATGGATGAAAGAATCATGATAAATGGATAGGATAAAAGGATAGGCTATGGAAAGGAATGGATGTATGTGGAAGAGAGAAATGATGTGATCTCCAAGGACTATGTTGCATAGGAAGAACTTGCCCCAGTCTAGGTAATAGACTTAGACTTTTGCATGACAATGCTTAGGACAATGGGATGATAGGATGGATTGGATAAGATGGATAAATGGGTAACGAATAGAGGATAATGATAGGATGGGTTGGAAAGGAGCATAGGATAATGTCAAGATAAGGTGTGTCAAGAGATACCCAAAACATTTGTCAACATTGTGCCCCCAATCTTTATCAAGATCAAAAGAGGAAGGGAGCATGGATGGGTTTCATATGATAGGAATGTGTATGCAATGGATAGGATATGAAAATGATATGTAGGATGAGACAAGGTGCCCCCAAGTTTAAGTGGGATAGAAGATCAACTTATACATGACACCTGTTTTCTAGGTTTTCATCATGGTACTTATCCAAGGCACCTGTTTACCAGGTTTTCACCATTGGATGAAGGGATTTATCTTTACTTTTTTGATTTTTTGATTTTTTTTTGACTTTTTTGACTTTTTGGATGGAAGAAGGTAGATATGGATGAGAGGGACTCAAGAGTCTAGTGCCATCAAAGGTGATAGTCCCATTGGAGAGGAATGTTGCATGGACCATGTCAAATGTGCTCGTTGATGTTGGTAGGGAGATGGTATGAAAGTGAGATGGATCACGTAGATAGTGGATTATGATGGGATCAAAAGTGGATTATGATGTGGATTATGTAGGGGTGAAAGTGGATTATGGCATGGATTATAATGGACTTATGCAAAAGCATGGACCATAGCAAGGTGATGGGGGAGATATGTAGGATAATGAGTGAATGATGGAGTGATGGAGGTATGGAAAGGAATCATGACCAACGACTGCACACACTATGTTAAACATTGAAGATTTTGATTGGATGGTGGTGTAGGAAGCAATGGTGATGTTTTCTTAGGAGATGGATGATTTAGGACTTTTGGAACCCACATAGACTTAGTATTTTTCTAATTTTTGCTTTTCATGTGGGATGTTTGAAATGTTTGAATGGAATGACATTTTTGAATGGAAGGGGATGGTTGGGATTTTTGAGAGGTGGATGCCTCATTTGACTTGATTGATTTTTGTTTAGGGACCCATATCATTTTAGTCTTTGACTTTGCTTTTGGAGATATGGGCTTGGATGGATTTTTTAATGTACTTGGCTTTGACTTTATAGATTGATGTCCTAAGGCATGAGGATCCTTAGGATTTTTGGTAGGATTTTTGGATTTATAGGTAAAGGCATCCCAATTTTTACTTTTGAATCCCATGGACATGATGGAAGCGGGGTTGGTGGAAGGAGTGGAAGCTTTATGTTTAGACAATGTGTGCATTTGTTGGTCATGATTAGGATATTTAGGGTATTTATAAATGATTGGGTAAGGGGGTGTTGGTAGCAACAGTGGCAAAGTCAATGGAGGGATATTAGGAGTTGGAAGGAGTGGAGGTAAAGTGGATGGTGGAAGGTGAATGGTCACATGCTTTTGACATTTGTAGGATGAGGGAGGTGGAATGGCAACGTATGTTTTAGGAATATGATGGGGTTTATGATGGAAGGAAGTAGATTTAGGAAGTGTGGAGGAAGTACCAACATTATTAGATTGTTGACCTTGGGGTGTGTATCCAAGGCCAAATGAGCGAGGAGGGACATTGTGGTGCAGAGGCACCTACCTGACAGCTGGTCTTGATAAGGCAGTTAGTTTGTTATAGGTCTTGTTTATGTTTCCAAGAAGGTCTGTTAAGACCAAATGCATGTAATAAGGTCATGCTGATCATGATAAGACCATGCTGACCGGGCTTTGCTATTTTTAGTTAGTTTGTTAAGACAGTTGTCGTGATGTATGGTCGGTGGGATCTCCCAGCCGCTTGGAGAGAGTTCCCAGCCGCTTGGAGTCGGGTCAGTAGTACTCGAAGACAAATCTATTTAAGCATGAGATCGGTTGATATTGCATATACAGAGAGATATCATCGATCATAGCATTGTATCGCATTGAGAAGTCAGATTGCAGAGAGAGGCTGATCATTTGTAATTGCATCTTTGAAATCAATAAAGAGATCCTGTTTGTGTTCTTTCTCTGGTTGGGTTCCATTGTCTAATTGATTTGCAGATCTGGTGGTTCCATGGACATGCTGATCCATTCCACCGGTTGATTCGTCTGATCGGTGGAATGGTCCTGTACAGTAGATTAGGTTGTAGTTTGTGTTTACTGTTTGTTCGCATGCAGGTGTGCAGGATCGCGGTCGAGAGGTGTTGAGAAGCCTAGCATCCTCATGTGCTAGGTCGAACTGACAAAGTGTGAAGATCACCCTGAGAGTGGATCGGGTCGTCCCTGGAGGATCGGCGAAGTGAAATTTCGCTAAGTGAGAAAGTTCGTGAAAATGGCATCATCAAGATATCTTGGTGAATATCCTGCAGTCAGTTTGAGTATCGTCATCCGGATAAGTGGAGGAAAGCATGATGCTTTCAATTGTTTGAAGTGTAAGTGTGACGGGGTGATCATCATCAGGAGGGCCGAGGAGGAGCGTATCGGCATCAGGTTGAAGATCGGGTTGATCAAGTTGATCGAGGGCCGGAAAAGCTAAGTTTGGCCAACAGCAGGATATGACGTCATCATCATCATGATATACGTCACCAGGACATTTCGGAGCAGCAGGATATTGAGAAGCTGCGGGTGACGTCATCGTCATCAGGATCTACGTCATCAGGACATCGGGTGACGTCAGCATCGAGTGAACGGTGTGAGAAGTTAAGTTTTATCATCATCAGGATAAATGGGAAGAACCGGATGTTCGTTATCCTGTTGATTATCATGATGTTGAATATCATGATGCTGTTGCTTGTGTCGTCGGCTATCGGAGCATCGAAAGGAAGGTGCTGAAGTGGTCGTCATCAGGATATTTGGGACAACCGGATATTTGATATCCTGCTGACGAAGGAGGTGTCGAATATCATGATGTTGAAGGTAATGAAGATGGAGGTTGTCGCTGAAGTGAACAGTGGACGTCAGGAGGATGTTCGCGCTGGTCGAACATGATGATGCTGTTGATAATCGAGTAAGGTGATGCTGTTGATAGGCAAAAGTGCGAAGGCTTGTCTGCAGGAGGATATCGGTCGGCAGGTGAAATATGATGATGATGCTGACAGTGAAGTCAAATATGATGATGATGAGGATGAATATGATGATGATGATGGGCTGCAGACATCCATGCTGTATGCGAAGGTTATAGTGTGGATGCCTCTGCATCACATTGACATGGATTGGCTCCAAATGCCTTGTTCATGTAGGCCTAAACCTTTGCCTTAGTAGTTCATGTTTTGGAGCATGTGATTGACTATAGGACTAGGTGTAGTTTGGACACTAGACTTGAGTTGATTATTAGATGGAGAAGGTAATGTGGATAATGGTTGTTGGTGTTCTAAGGAGGAACACTCATGAATGAGTGTGGATAGACTAGTAGGATATGGTGGATTTGAAATGGGATCAATGGTGGATGTGGAAGGATCATTAGGATCTTTCTTATATTCATTGGGATCCAAATTATTTGTTTGATCTTCTATGTTTGCTTTGGAGGTACATGTCTCATAATGACAAGTGGAAGGTGTAGGATCATGGATTGGGCTAGATGGAGGATGACTATGAGCAATTTGGATGTCTTGCTCGTGGATTATAGGATTATGGATAGGATCAAGGTGCTCATGGATAGCTTCTTCATAGGTATCATCTTGATCATAAAGAAGGTACATGTTATGGATAGATTGGATGGGGATGATTTGATCTTGATTAGATTTAAGGGCTATTGTTTCTTCATGCTTAGGATCGTGCTCTTGACATAACTCTTGGTTCTCTTGAATGGAAGTGGAAGGCTCTTTAATAAGCTTGATAGCTCGTAGATCACATGATGGGGTTAAAAGACAAGAAAAAGTGTTTAAGGACTCATGGGGAGGCTCAAGAATAGGTGTTTGATGACATGGAAATGTTTTATTCCTTGCTAGTAGCCAATGGATCACATCCTTTGCAAGGGTATGGGTGAATGGGCAATATAGTGGATGGATGATAATAGTGGAAGTTGAAGGCTTAGGATTGGGATTTGTTGGATGGATAATGGGATTAGGATTTGGGCTAGATGGAAAGATAATGGAATTAGAGGGATTGGTTTTATCCAAAACAATCTTACCACCATCTTCTAGGTTCTTGACTAATCTTTGAAATCAGACAGAAGTGGATATGATATGGCCCCTATACCTATGGTATGAACAATAATGGTTTTCATTATACCCTCTAGGTTTAATCATAAATGGAGAATATGCTTTGAACGGGTATAGCTCAATCAAATTTGCTTGGACCAATTTCTCTAAAAGTATCTCCATCTAATCTTTTAATGAAGGATTAGTGGAACATGGGGATGAAGGTGATGAAGGGCTTGATAAAGGTGTTGGGATGTGACTAGTTGGATCATGTGTTGGCATATGATTGGATGGTGAAGGTGACTCAAAGGAGGCACTTTCTAGGTTGGTTTCTCCCTTGTCAAAGGATTTTAGGTCTTGCATAAGATGACTTGGACTTTCTTGATTTATGTACATAGGGCCATTTGGAGTCGCTTGTTGTTTTTGTAAGGACATTTGATTCTCATGTGGATAGGTTTAGTGATGAGGTGGCATGCTAGGACTTGTAGCTAAAAGGTCTTGTGAGGTGGATTGTTGTGGACATTGGTTGATGTTGGAGGTTTGTTGATAAAGTAATTGTGATAGGATGGCAATGGAGTTAGGATCGTTGGATGGTAGACTTATGGAAGTACTTGCATTTGGGGTGTTGCTAGGAATAGTAAGGGTGATTTGTGGTATGGGGGTGGTGGCATTAGTGTTTGGATTATGTGCTTGTTGGGCTTGTGATGGAATGTGGGAGCGTTGATATTGGCCTAGGACTTGATGTTGTGGTGACACAGGGTCTTCTTCCTTTCTATATAACCACCTAAGTTGACTAATTTGATTAAGCATTCTTTTGGTGCCGTAAGGATCATTCTCATAGGTGTTGTTTAGAAATGCCCTGTCCATGTTTACAAGTGATAGATGTGGAGAATTGATTGGATGAAGATTTGATGATGTGTAATGGCCAGAAATGATTAGGGTTTTACTTGGATGATGAGGACTATGGTGATGATGATTAAGATGTCGAAGATGACTAGGATGATGATATTGGATGACTTGAAGGAATTAGGATGAATGATGATGGAATTATTTGGTTAGGTGACTAGGATGATTTAGGATAATGGTAAGGGTGATGTGGTATAACAAGGTGGGATGACTTGGATTGAGGTGATTAGGATGAATGGATTGGGAAGAAAGTGGTTTAAATGAGAAATGTAGGTGATGATGTGGAGTGATTGGGATCAAATTTCAAGACCTTAGGATGATTTGATTTGTTTTGTTTTTTGATGGATGGCTCTCTATGCTTGAGATAGACTAATGATCTCAAGTAAGAGGGTTGATTGGATTGATTTTCTATACTTAAGGTAGACTAATGACACTTAAGTAATAGAGGGTTGATTGGATTGATTTGATTGGTTGACTTACTCAAGATAGACTAATGCTCTCAAGCAAGTTTGGTTAACAGTTGATGATTATCAACTAAGGTCTTGATTTTTGATTGGGTTGATTTGGATTTGGATTGGGATGAAAGTAGTTGGAATGTGATTTGGCTTGGAATGATTGGATGATGTGTAATGACTAGGATGATGTTGATGTGGAGTGACAAGATTGGGTGATTTGGATTGATTAGGATGATGACTAGGATAATTAGGATGATGTTGATTTGTTGGGATGATGACTTGGATATGATTAGGGTTTGATATGGAATGATTAGGGATGATTAGGATGATGTTGATGTGAAGTGACAAGATTGGGTGATTTGGATTGATTAGGAATGAAGTGGGTAAAAATGGGTGATTAGGATGAATGTGATTGGATTTGAATGTGTTGGCAGAATGAGTTGAATGACTTGTCTTGATGTGCTTGGTGTTTAGCTTGATTTGGCAATGTTCAATCAAATGATCACACATGTACAATCATGAATCACTCATGCAAGACACATAGGCAATTTTGAATTTTGAATTTGAATGAATGTAATGATGATTAAACAAGCACACGTGGAAGACACATCAACGAGCCCTATGACTAGTCAAGTGGGGTATGGCCAATTAGGTCTTAGGCTATGTTTCTCGAGGTTGACTAAGGAATTGAAAGTGAAATCCTGCCACACAGTCAGGAGAAAGAAATAACCCACCCTTCACCTTCACTTCCTAAAGGTATAAAGTTCTTTGGGGCTTAGCCAAGAGTGACAAGCTTCCAACTCCCAATGAGGGTGTCTTTCAATTCAGCCTCGATTGAAGTCGTCCCTTGGAGTGGTGTGTCTCCAAGTAGGCCTCCTAAGAAGGGTAAACAAAAGAAAACCAAGTGAGGTGTTTTTGATCTCCAAGATCACTTTGCGGTGCAAGGAGAGAGCATACACACACACACACTTGATTCACACTCACACTTGTAAATTAACCCTTAGAAATCAAAATGTGAGGTGTGAATGTGGATGGATAAGAGGTGTTTTTGATTCTCCAGATCACACGAAGCGCATGAGAAGAGCATACACACCACTAATCACATGCAACTTCACCAAGCAATGAAGACACTTGTTCTTGTTTAACCCAAAGTCAAGATGTGTGATTGAAGAAAATGGTTAATTTTAGCCCAGTTTTTTGGATGTGATTGCTAAAGCAATATTCATTTTAAGCCCAAATTGAAATGTGTATGCAAACAATGATTCGTTTTATGTCCCAAATTGAAGAGTGTTTGAAAACAAGATTATGATGAAATGAGAAATAGAATGAGTGCACTTGATTATTTTGCTGTCCCAAGCTACTGTAGATGCTGATGTGAACGCTGCTCCAACTCCTTGGAGTCATCTACAAGCCACCAAATCAAAAAACAAACAAGTGAAAGTGCCTAGGGATTCGTTATGTGCAAAATCAAGAAACTGATAAAATCTATTGTAGATGAACTAATACAAGAAAATGAATTGCATGAGCAGATTCTATGCAAAATTCTATGCACTATGAAAAAAAATTTGTTGAAAAAGGATGAAATATACAAAAGTTATGTGCGTTTGAAGTTTTAAAGCACCTTTGACTTCGACTGCAAAAAAAGAATAGAAAAAGGTACAGTTACCTAATAAAAGTTACACCATTGTGAAGTTCTCTCTCTGAACTTTCCAATGAGTCCAATTTTGCGCAATTTTGACCTCATATGCAAAAGTTGTAGCAAAAAGAAAAAAATAGCCTCCTTATGACATATAGAAGGCACAAGGCTAACTCTGACTGTTTAATCTAACTGCTAACAGTTTGAAGAAGTGGTCACATGCTGAAGGGTTTAGTGCTGGCAATTATTGTTAGTGGTTTATATTTGAGGCTTAAGGCTAGGGGAGCTCATGGTCACTCATATGACCATGGGCAACTCAGGGGAAAAAAAATAAAAAAAGAATTAAAAACAAAGAGGGGGCCGATGGTCTAGGCCCCCTCCTGCCCTCGTGTGACCCGCAGCTAAGGGTTTGAAGCCCTAGCTATTACCGTTAAAGTTAAGCCTTAACTGCCATCACTAGGGCTAAGCCTTAAGTCAGATGTTGACTGATGGATTTGTAAAGATGTCCATGGAGGTTTATTGCTAGTGGCGGCGACAACAAGTATGGTAGTGGTGGGTTGGGGTTGTAAATGGCAGCGACTGGCTTGGTGGAAGCACTAGTTAGGGTTTAATGTTGGTGGCGAATGGCAAATGTTGAATAGGCAGTTAGGCTAGGGTTTCAAATAATCAACGGTCGACTAAAAGAATACGGACAGAGGATAGTGACGTACTCTTCTGTAGAGCGGAGGTGCCAAGGTTTATGGGCAGTTGACGATGGTCGATGGATGTGTCAAAGGCAGTCTACAGTGGGAGAGGTGGCGATGACCAGCATTTTAGAGGGGTCTGCGAGGGTTACGACAACCAGGTCGCCACCACAGATTGGTGACTAAGTCCACGCAAGAGGAGGCAACAATGAAATGGGGTAAGCGACAGATAAAACATGGTGGCTTTGTAATGGCGGAAGGTTATGTGCATTCAAAAATGGTGCATCGACCAGGGGGAGGGAGGTGTCGACTGTGTATTTCAAAGCATCGATAGGGGCTTGCTTAATGGAGACCAGGAAGTTTCAATGATGTGAGTGGCGATTGGTATATGAGCAGTGATAGGGTCTTGAGGAATGGCGATCGACGGAGATTCAGGGGTTGCAATTTGGCATCGACTCAACACATTAGGAGGGACAACGACAATCTCCAAGTAGTGTCTAAAACAATGATCGATGATAGTCTGAGGATCGGTGGCAACAAGATTTATGTGAAGGTGGCGGATGAAACCATGGAGGCAGTGACATATCTTTGCAAGGTGGCTTCTACGAGAGGTTGGTGGTGATCATTGACAGTTGTCGAGTGGCGATTGTTGGATTTAACAGAGGTTTTGACCAGGAAGAACGCAAAAAATTAACTAGGGTTTTGACAGGGGTTTAGGGAATTAGGGTTTCGAGGTTGAGCTCAGCACTGGCAGAAAGAACTCACCTGCAACAAATAAACTTGAACTAGTAACAGAGAAAAGAAATACCACTGAAAACAATAACTGGTGAATAGAAACTATTAACCATGAAATCAAATGCTTATACCAGAGATTACAACCATGACCTCTATGTAGGGTCCGTATGGATCCGTACAATATGGCCCTGCGTAGGGGCCTAAACTAAATTTTTTTTCAAAATTTTTCAAAAATTTCTAGTCACGAAAGATAGGCAAATTTACAGCCAAAATTCATGGAAACGACCACCTGATCACGGTGGTGAGGTTATTTTCTACCTAGGAGCTCACCTGCAATAGCTCACTTTGCAAAACTTGACAAAACTAGGGTTAGAAAATCAAAAAATTTTGACAACAAAACCCTAGAAAATTGATTGATTAGATCCAAGGAACCGGGCGTGCCAAATGAAATCATGGAAAATCGACATGAAGGAAATGACAACAAATGCAAACCTCATATCAACTCATGATCCATTGATTGGGTTGACAATGCCGCACCCAAAGCACTCTAGCTTTACCCAAATAGATGAATGTTGATTGCTCAATTTAGCAGCATAACGATAGGATAGGGATTGGTAGATGGAAGATTGGATGAATGCAAGATAGATGGATGAAAGATTGAGAAGAAAATTTGGCAGAGTAAGGATACTAGAAGAAGATTCAATCAAATGGCTCAAGAGAGGCTACCTTTATAGAAAAAGGCAAATTCGAATGGACGGTTGTGATTGAGAGTTATGTTGAAAGATATGGATGGTCAAGATCGATTAGGGTTGGATTAGGGTTTCCCACTCAAAGAGGGATTGTAGTCACATGACAAGTGTGCGATGGAGAATAAAAGGAGTCTAATTCAAATATTTTATTTGAATTAGTCGTGCATGTGAAGGGGTTAAGTGGAAGATGAGACATGTGACATGTGTCACAATGTTATGAGAGGTGAGGGAGTAATTCAAATTTTTAATTTGAATTATGTGAGACATGTGAAGTTAGGTGCAATTAATTAAATAAATGGGATTTATTTAATTAATTGGGAATGTGATCAAGTGGGATTAATTAAATAAAGTGGGTTTTATTAATTAATCAAGAAGGTGATTAGGTTGGACCAATATGATTAAGATGAACTAGGACCTAGGGATAAATGGGATTAAGTGGGATGAGATTACATGAACTAGGATGGACTAGGACCAAGGGGAACATATACAAGTTCATGTAGACAAGGTGTTATGTTGAGACATGGACATTTTTTAGTGTCTACAACTTCATTTTTTAGCATTTTATTAGCAACTAAATTATAGTGTCAATTTATTAAAAACTATATTCAAATAATTTTTTAAATTTTTTTTAAAAATACAAACATAAAATATACTAAAAAATAAATATTTTATTAGTTTACATCATTTCAAAATTTGAAACATATATGTTACTTCTTAGTGATTCAAGTTTAAAAGTTGGATTAGCGTTGGCTATTTCCTTTATAAAATTGTGACACAACTTTGTGCTTTTACCCTAGTGCAATAAGTATCTCAAAGAACCCAATGTTGCATTAAAAAACAAAGCATATATCCATCAAGTTTCATTTCTTGAGAGAGAAGGTAAATGAGAATGAAGTCAAGTTGGAGTTTGTGTCATCCAAAGATCAGATTGCAGATATCTTCACTAAGCCTCTTCCCAAGGATACCTTTGAATATCTTAGAGAGAAGTTAGGGGTTATTACCCCTCCAAATCAGAACTAAGATGCACTAAGGTGCATCAGTCCGGTAGAATTCTTAGTCACATCTTGAGGTCCGGATTGATGTTGAGAAAACACTACTCTAAGGAGTAGTCAGTATGCAAATGTTGGAGATCAGTCTGAAATAAAAAGGGGAAGAGATGATTGCAAATATGCACCCTTTTCCATTGATGTCAAAGGGGGAGAGAAGTCATGTGAAAAAATTGGAAGCAAGTAGTTGCTGGTGAAAGGGGGAGCAATGAAGAAAGTGGTTGCAGGTGTGACAGGATAATGGGGGAGAAGTTCTTGTCTTGATGGTTGAATCAATTTTTCACATCATATGTTGCCATTAATGACAAAGGGGGAGATCGTTGCAAATATGTGCCTGATGTGTTGTCATTGATGTTTACATATCTTTCTGTCAGAAATAGTGAAGACAGTGCAGAGGAGTGATTAGTATTTCCAGTAAGGTGAAGATCAGAGTATGCAGATTAAAGGGCCTGTATTGGGTTGTCTATTGTTTCTCCAGCTAAGATTTGAGAGGTCTGCATGAAGATTTGGTGAAGTTATGGCCCTCTAAGTAAGACAAGTTTCTACAGTTGTTCTATAATGACAGAGTGGCAAGGAGTTGGTCCGGATTGGTCCGGTATGAGCATATTGTGATCTACAAATCTAGAGACTTGTCTGGGATGTTGGTGTGTTCCCTCAACTCAAGTGGTTCATAGTTTGGAGGTCTGGAAGCAATCTTTTTAGTTTGACAGTCATGGTAGTGTGTGTTCTTGAGGTTTAGTGTGAAGATGCAAGTGATTCTGAAGATGCGAAGCGTTGTGGCTGTTCCTATTGACTTATTTGTGCTTGTGGTGGTCTCTGGATCGTGTGGTTGTTGTGTTGGAGATCCGCATTGACAAAGGAGCTTGTGATTAAAGTTTTTCTCTTAGTTGTTTCTGTTCTTCCTAGTCTTGGCTGACCGGATGTTCCTAGCATGCTATGGATGATCTAAAGATCATTTTATGAAGCTGGCATGTTAATAGAGGAAGATTCAAGTCTTAGCTATGACTGGCCGACAATGTAAAGATCCGGGTTAAGTTTGGCCGACCTTGTTGATCATTCCAAGATGGATGAAGTGTATTAATACTTGTTGAAGAGTTGTCAAACATTGTCCTTGTGCAAGACATATCATATTCGAATAAAGGATCAGAAGCAAAGCAGAGAAGAAAAGGAGTGAGAGCAGTATAGAGTGTGAAGTTAGTAAAGAAGAATTCAAGGCAAAGGAGAAGTTTTTAAGCATTCACCGAAACTGAACCAGGCATGAAGTAGATGCTATTTCTTAGTTAATTCATTCTATTCTAAATAAATTCTGTAGGCAGTGAGCCTCCCTTTTGAGCAGTGAGCTCTGGGTAGTGCGCCCAAAGGCATGTGCCTTCTATTTTTCTAAAGTACTTTTAACAGGGTACAAATCTTTGTGGGTTAACCCCCACTGTGGTTTTTCCCTTAACTGGGTTTCCACGTCAAAATCTTGGTGTCAAGTGTATTAATCATGTTTCTTCTCTTATGTTGTTGATCTATGCTTTATTGTTTACATCATTAATCTGGTAGCAAGTTAATAAAAAAGGCTAAAAGTAGAAAAAGTTTAAATTGTGGGACAACTGATTCACCCCCCCTCTCAGTTGTCCGGTCTAATTCCAACAGCGTGTTATGACACATCTTAAGGCATCTTTGATTGGAGATAATGGAACCCTAAGGATTTGGGTGCCACTTTTGGGTGGTTTAGCTTGGTTTTCTAATTACTATTTGACAGTTTCATGTATTATATTTCCTATATATTAGGTTCTTGAGATGGAGGTTGTGTGTGAGAGTCTTACAAATATTGTTAAGATACCTCCAAATCTTTGGTTGGTGATACTCTTGTGAAGGCTTGCTTTGCAAGTATATTTTAATCTTTTTAAGATTTCTAAATAATACATTGGGCTACTTTTGGAGTGTGGAGTTTTTCTCCCAAAAGGGTTTTCCCCACATAAATCACTATGTTGTGGTATGACTACTATTTATGTTTATTTATATATAATTTTTGTAACTGTTGTAAAGATTTGAAAAGTTTTGCATAATCCTCCTCTCAAGATTAGTGTAGGAAGTTGTTCCGCTACCTTAGCTTTCTTATATAGCTTTGATACCAAATGTTGAGAATAAGGTAAATGATAAAATAAGAATATTAACAAAATAATGATTCAAATTGATTGAGTGTGTGATTAAACCAATAAGATTAATGTAACAATATAGAAGAAAATATAAATTATCCAAACCATATGAACACTAGATGTGTATGGAGAAACCATTGCAAGAAAAAAACTACACCAAAGAGGCTCGGGCTTGTATTAATCACAATGAATATGTGTGTAAGATTTGGATATGGAGATAGTCACCCAAGATCTAGAGGCCTAATGGAAAGCACAAATAAAAGAGAAGATCAATATGACAAGAATAAACTATATTCCTATCAAAAAATGCAACTACAATATTCTCCAACCAACACATTATGATGTGAGGTACCTTGCCTATAAAGGCAAGGTTGAGATGTAGGATGTTGTTGTCATATGACAATTGTCTTAATCCTATGACATGTGACAACTAGAGGATAAGATGCCAACTTGTTGATAAGATCACATGTGCAGGATATGATCACATGACAACCTAGAATTTGTCATGCCCACATTGTCCTTGTGGTCACAACACACATCACACGTGTCATAGCCACATCTGTCATGTGGCTATGACACGAGAGATATAAAAAACTTTTCTCACACTGCCCTAAAAGCCCCCTCGCATGCGTAAGCATGCTCGGCGGTGTTCTCTCAAGGCGAAAACACTACAGTTGTCGGCAGGGTACAAGTACAATTACGTGCAACCAGACGCAAGTAGACTAACAAGGGGGTCTCTACGACGCCGTTATCATCACTGCAAGGTTTAAAATATCAGGGTTCCTAAATCTAAATCTCGGCAAAATTCTGACAGCATAACGCCTTACGGCGTAAGTGGGAATTACTCAACACTATTTTACGCACGTGGTTCACTGATAGATTAACAACTTCCCACGACGCCTTGTTCTGACTAAACCTACTCGTGATCTCCCTATTTAATCATTTTTCAACAAGGCACGGTTGTCTGTCTCCTCTCTTGCTTCCTGAAACATACTCCTCCTTCGACTTAGCATTCTCAACAAGGCGATTCGTTTGCTCTCTCTTCCCTTTTTTCTGGGTCTTAATTTTGATTGTATTTTTATCGTGCTCACCTTAACTATTTCTGTGATAATTTAGTTTGTTTATATTTCGGTCTCTCTCTCTTTCGTTTTCCTTTCTACATATTGGGCATCAATCAGGGTTATCACTGTTTCTATTGTTAATATTAAACCTAACTTCTGGATGATCCAGGTCACATAGGCTGGTTTACTACTTCGCTGGACTCGGTCTCCTAGTCTTCTCCGATCTAGGTTTCGTATGTATTAATTAAACTTGTTCCTAAGCAAATTTTGGCTGGAGGGTCCTTCGACTTAGTTCTCTTATCCCATGTGGGAATTGTCGCGCATTTTCTCCTCTGTGTTTTTCCAATGTTACTTTTTCTTCTTCTGACTCTCTTACAGGTTTACTTATATGGACGTTTACTACAGTTGAGATTAAAATGGCCTCACATGGAATTTCTGTGATGACTCCTTAAGTTTATTTCCAGTGACCTTTTAAGCATGGTGACGTGTAATTTTTCCTCTTCATTTTCCCGGTTATTGAACTGCGTTGATAGTGAAACTTTCGAGAAACTCTTCCCGGGTAACACAGTATATTCCTTTATGCTCTCATTAAATTAAAATTTTATTTTCTCTTATCTATAATTACTGTTGTTATTATTACTAATCAGTATTATTAATACTCTTATTGTAAATCATTTACCGTTGTTAATACATGTAGGAGGCTCTCCACTTTATAAAACCCTTACCATGGAAATATATCAAAATCCCTGTTTAATTACGTTTGTACTCCACTTAAGACGAAAACATAATTCCCATATCTTGAAACCTCATTTTTGTTTTTGAATTAATCTTGCACATCTCCTTGTTATGCATGATAGAGAGGGCCTCATAAAATGGCCCAAGACCCCTCTTCTATGTATATATATATACCATATATATAAATATATATATGTAATATATATACATATAGAACTATATAACTAAATATATCTTTATTTATTTACAATTCCCTTTCCAAACATAATATATATATATATATATATATATATATATATATGACATATATTATGCCAACATATATATATATATTTGTTTTGTTATTTAAATGAACCAATACATATATGTTAGGGCTAAATAGCCCTAACATTTTTTTTATGCTTAACATTTTATGTTTTTGCTGTGACAGGGGACTGGCGGCAGGGGTCGGGCCGCACAGAGGGACGGAGGCTGCAAGAAACAGCGGCGGCGAAGCGCTGCTGTGGAGCGGAGTTAAGAGCTCCGCGGGGGTTAAAATGGCAGGGGGATGTGGGGAGGGGCGGAGCCCCATCCACATCCCATGATGTGGGGTGTGGGTGGGGCTCCGCCCCTCCCACACCTCTGTTTTAATATAAACGGGGGCTGCGGTGGGGATTACTCCCCACCGCCCACCATACACAAAGCTTCGACTGTGTTTAACACACACAGCGTTCTCAATGTCGACAGTCATAAAATGTAATCCGTTTTTATTGCATTTCGATGATAATAAAATATCAATAATATTTATATATATATATCTATATATATATATTTATTTAAGTCTCTTAAAATCTATTAATTTTGGTTTTTTTTTATTAAACAATTTATTCAGTTACTATTATTCTATTTATATATATATATACACTGATGTATATATATATTTTATTGGATAATACCCTTCAAATTTTTTTCCATTACAACAATTAGTTAGTTTCTCCTATTCGGTAAAAATGGTAAAGAAATAACAACTAATATATATACATATATATATATATATATATATATATATATATATATTTCTATATATCCCATTTTCATAAATCACTCAATTTCCTCAACTTGACAAACAGAGGTATATACATACTAGATTTCCCTTAATCTTTACAAATTAACTGGAAACACTAGTCATGGAGAATAAACTTAAACATTTAAAACTGGCTTTTCCATTATAGCATTGAACTATAAAACTAACCTTTCAACTAGTTAAGCAGTTCTACTCTTATAATTACATAAACAAACTCAGATTAGATTGCAAATAAGTAATGAACTCTTCCTTTCAATAACACATTAAACACAAATAAATTGCTCTTTAACAAGGTTTACAAAGCAACAAACTTGAAAATTTAAGCACATTCATATTACAGATTTTTAAACCATGGATACATACAACTAACTTCCTAGATATGAACTTCCTTCTCCCAAACAATATACAACTGATAGCTTGTGACAACCAAGTAAAAGTCCATCAATAACAAGATCAGGGAGGTGATTTCCTTCACTCCCAGGGTAACAATAAATTACAACAATAACAAGAGAGGTGCTCTCTCTTCAACTCTTATGAAATGAACCTGGCCTAATTCTCATGACAAAGAAGAATAACTGTTTCTTCATAAATATAACTCCTCCCAAGCCAACCAGAAGCTCCAAGAGAAAACCTGCGTATCAAAGACAAACAAAGAAGAAAACACCACTCATCTAGCTCTCCTCCCTTCCGTAGACCCGCAAGAGGGTCACCCCCGAGCTAGGGAGACCATACTCACACCTGGGTAACTCAAACACTCCACTTCACAACAGTAACAACAACAATCCCAAAGCACACAAACACCCGTGGGTCATTTACACAACACGGAAACTCAACTACAGTGAGTTTCATAAGGGGCAGGAGAGTGGACACACTCGACTCCAGAGTGTCACCTTGACAGATAAGTTAACCAATATAATTTCTCTTGGTCTCAAACCAAGTTTGATCACAAATTTTTAAGAAATCTGTATTTGACTCTCAAGTCAAAGATACAGTCACAGATACATGCCCTCAAGGCTTTCAACATCCCAAAAGATGGAAACAGGTATGCACCCGAGGAGGATCTCTCCTCCCCTACCCCAAACTTGATGAGCATTTCTCCCAAGTGGGAGAAGCTCTGTCAAACAACCCGACAACAAACCCCACAGAAAATAAATCTAAACACAAATTCACACACTTTACATACACATTCAGCAAAGGTAAAAAATCAAACCAACCTTACAAAGCCCTCCTGGAATGAAGCTGTTGCAGAGCCCACAGAGTTCTCTTCCAACCTTAGCCACCAACTCCCTCTCCCTTCTCTCTCCTGCAAGCTAACTTTTCTATTTTTTTTTTTTTTAAAACAGAATGAAAGTTTCCCCACAATTCAACTCTCTCTCTCCCCTTCCAAAATTGGAAACAAATAACCCCATTTCTTTTCAGTTTCGAGGAATGGGGAGGTGACACTTGTCACCTCCTCACCCTTCCCCAAAACCCCTATTCTGTCCTGGTGGCTTATGTCACTCACCCATCCCTAGAGTACTCCTTATCCCTTTCCTCCTGTCATTTCTCTTTCGCATGGGAGAAATAAAAGGAGTTAAAGGAGTAAAAGACAGGTGACCCATGCCTCTTCTTCCCTCCTTCACATGGGTGGCCCCACTTCACATGGGGGAATCTCACTAATGGAGAAGGTGACTTCAAGTCAATCCTTCAATAATGGATGGGCTTGTAGTCATCTCTTACCTTGGGGATTGTAGAGGGATGGGTTGGGTGTTGGTACAACCCATCATGTCCCCTCCATACCCCAATTTTCGTCACTTAACTTCAGGGGGAAGTTAAGATGACTAGATGGAGGTTACTCAAGGGTTACCCATGCCAAATGGGCCCCTGGACCCATGGGGTATAACCCAGGGTCAACTTTAACCCATACAAGACACCCCTGGTCAAGGTAAAGCACAAGAAAAGGCCTCATAAATTTAAATAAAATAAGAAAATTCAAATTCAATCCTTTTTTTTTTTTTACAACACAAATTATAAAATAATGTTACATGAGGGTAACCTAACCCACCCGACCATACAAAAGACCACATTACATCTTCACATCAAACACAAAGAGATCTTGGTTCCTCGTGGAACCAGATCGGCTTAACAGGGAATAACAAATAACGAGGTGCGGAATGATCTCTGAAATCTGTGGTTCGATTAGTAATTCCTGCACACTAAATTACAAGATCAGTAACCACATAAAATCATCATAGCCGAAGCAACTTAAAAACATGCATTATCATGACATAGTACTAATTAACATAAATGAAATCATATTACAATTTTCCATCATCACCTAATTAATTTTTTTTTTCTGAAATGTAAACTTATCCAAACATCACCCAATTAGTTTTTCCGAAATCATAATAAAGTTTAATAGTTTGACAATTCTGGGAACTGCTATCCCACAAACATAAAAAGTAACAATAACAATAATGAAAATAGTCATAACAACAGAAGTAAAAAGGGCGGTCCTCACATCCTCTCCCCCTAAGACGGTACTTCCTCCTGGAAGTCGTCAACAAGGTGAGGATAAAGGGTCTTCAGTCTCTCTGCATCTTCCCATGTCGCAGTGACTTCGTCGTATAGGTCCCACTGGACTCTAACCTGGTCCAGCTCTCGACCTCGAAGGGCCAGCGTCCGACGAGCCAATATACGAATTGGCTCCAACGCCAGCTGTCCGTCTGCCTCTACCTGAAGAGCACTCCAATCCAACACGTGAGATAAGTCAGAAATATATTGACGTAAAACTGATACATGAAATACATCGTGGATACGTGACAGGCTAGGTGGCAAGGCTAGACGATAGGCTACTGGTCCTATCCGCTCCAAAATTTTGAAAGGTCCTACAAATCGAGGTGCGAGCTTAGAGCCTTTTCCGTAACGAATTGGACTCTTGTGCGGTCGCACTCTCAAAAATACCCTTTCCCCCACAGAGAAGCTTTGGTCTGTCCTCTTAGCATCGGCATACTTCTTCTGCCTGTCCTGAGCTTCCTGAAGTCTCTGTCTAATCTGTTTGACCTGCTGTTCCATATTCTGAACTATCTCTGGACCGATGACCGTTCTGTCCTCTATCCGATCCCAACTCAATGGTGTTCTGCATGGTCGGCCATATAAAGCCTGGAAAGGAGGCATACCCAACGAGCTGTGATGCCCATTATTATAGGCAAACTCAACTAGATATAGGTACTCCTCCCATTTAGACTGATGGTCCATCACATACATGCGAAGCATGTCTTCTAACACCTGGTTGACCCTCTCTGTTTGTCCGTCGGTTTCCGGATGATAGGCTGAACTGAAGTTGAGCTGTGTGCCCAACGCCTAATGTAAAGCTCTCTTGGCTACAAAGGCCACGTTAGGTACCCATGTACAAACAATCTCTTACAAATGGAGAAAAGGAGAAAATCCTGTAGGAAAAAACCCCTCTCTAAAAGAGAGAAAATACACGAAAGATGCTCTCAAATGTACAAGAAGAACAAAACCCCAATGTGAGGAAAAAGACCCCCCATAAGAGAGAATAAGAGAGACCAAGTAGCCCCCCTCAATGTAGAGTCTCTTGCATTGATGGTAGATGCCCGCCAATGAATGTTGAATATGATCCAAGATCGCTGAACAACATTCCTCCCCTTAGGAAGAAACAAAACCAAGATTGTATGGAGGAAGTCTTCCCATTCTTGAAAGGAACATGAAGGAAGAAAACTCAAAATGTATGAAGTCTCTGAACTTTGCTCAGGTGTCACCATGTCGATGTTGAAAGAAGCCACAATCCAATTAGAAGTATTGGGCTTGCTTGAAGAAGGTGACAATCCAGGATCTAGTGGAAATGGATATAGAACATGATCCAAAGATAGAAGATGACTCCAAATGTTTCTCAAGGTACTCCAACTCAATGCCAAACTGTGACAAGTGAAGAGGAGAAGAAAGAACAAGGGGGTATGAAGGTTCCCTCATCACATCGAAAGAAGATGAAACAACTCCATGAGAGTCAACATTGAAGAGGAGATGAATATCCTCAATGTTGTCCTCCAAGTCTACAAGACGGGACTCACAAAACAAATCTGCAATACTTGTCAAGTACTCATCCCAAGTAGCAGAATCTGGAAGACTATGAATATCCTACTGCACTAAATCAATGAAAACCATGGATGAAACAACATTAGATTCAAATGATGCAACAGGTAATGAATATGAGATCTCAATGTATGTCATCTGACTACACTGCTCATCCATGAATGATGTGTCCACGCAAGATGTCTGAGTGTGAACATTAGATGTATCTGTAGATGTTGGATTAGAAGAATTTGGCAAACTGATGCCTTGGGCAATGCAAAGTTGTCTCAATTGATGAAGTTCAATTTATAATCTTAGATCATCAAGCTTCTTTTCTATGCATTCATCTATTGTATGCCTTTTCTTCCCATGGTAATCACATTTAACTTTCCAAAGATTAGGAGTCATGATTGCAACCGTCAACAACAAAAGATCACCACAAGAGTACCCCCCCCCAAATTCACTCAAACAATGATCCCCCAACAAATTATGATCTTGGCACTTTATATTTAGTGCATTTACAATTGCCACTAGCCAAAAATAACAAAGTGGTCTTTTGGTTTTGGTACATGCAAAAACCAAAATTAGGCTACTGAAAGTATAATCTATAAGCGGAATTGGATCAAATCAATTGCACCAATGTGAAGTACTTGAAAAAATATGCACTTAAAAAAAAAATCACCAGAAAATATTACCGTATGACCGCAAATGGAGCCTCAGAAGGTCTGAAAATGAGAGCTGCTCATCAACAAAGATGAAAATCTAAAATTTATGGAAAATCCAGACACCAAAATTAAAATTTGTTTGCACCACTGTGAAGCCTACAAAATTCTTCCCCAAAACAAAAAAAAATGTGCAAAACTCAAAGCAGATATGACCAAGTTAGCATTTGAAATTTGAGTGCCAAATCAAAAACTCCAATGGAGGTGGGTCTCAGTTTGAAAAGGCCTCCTTTGCTAAATTTGGTGGAACTATTGCTAAATCTAAAGGTCCACTAAGTTTAGAATGTCACCAGATAAAATAAACCCTCTGCCAAATCTGGAGATGTTGCCAGCTAAACGTAGACCCTTGCTAAATCTAGCTTGGTTGCCAAATTTGGAAGTTTTGCTAACCCCTTCGCTAAATCTGGCAGATTCCAAAAAAATGCCTATTTTGGCGGATCTGGGCTTTGCTGGTAAAAAAATATTAAAAAATGGGTTTTTATGGTCAAATGCTCTGTGGGGTGCCTATCTACAACTTTTTATTTTTTTGAAATTAAAAAAAAATGTAAGGCCAAGCAACCTGTATTAAAGGTTGAACCCCTTAATTAGGGGTCTACGGATCCTTAAGATCTGCGTGGGGGGTTAGACCCCTCCATGTGGCCCAAAGAGGCTGCGGGGCCCCCTGCAGGGTCTACAGGCCTTTCAGGTACCCACAGTACCCTCAGGGTATGGGCATGCATGGGTCTATGCAAGGCCTTCACATGCCTTACAATTTTTTTAATTTATTTTTTAATATTTTTCAATAATTTTTTTTAAAAGTATACAAATCTTTGTGAATATATAGTATTTTTTTGAAATAATATATATATATATATATATATATATATATATATTCTTAACTTTTGATTTTGTAGGGTACCTAGGCAAAAAATTTATGTAGGGAATATTCTGCGGAATATTTTTTCGTATGGCGAAGGAGGGCAAATATTTTCCCTGATCGCCTCAGGAAAAGTTGTCTGATTTTGACGATTTGATAGTCGATCTTGGGGTTTTTGGGCCTCCTGAGCATGATGACAGGTTTAGATTTGACCCAAATTGCTTTGAAAGATCAGGTACCTGTTGGATCTGGCATGCACCTCCTAAATTCAAATCCTCTTAGATCTAGCCTCCAATGTCTAATTTGGACAAATCAAAAGACTAAAATGGTTATCTCAAACACCTTGGACATAATGATGTGCTTAGATTTGCACTAGCATGCTCCAAAATGAACTTGCACTACAAGGCCACAAAGAGAAACCCACTAAAATCTGGTATTTCTATCAAGTTTTTCTGATTCTCTAGGTCATCATATGATGCAAGAGATGAACATACTCAAATTTTCTAGAGCTACCATTATTTGCATTTAATATCTCTTAAAAGTCTAACCAAAGACACTCTACAAGCTCTAATACCATGTAAGATTTGGCTATGGAGATAGCCACCCAAGATCTATAGGCCTAATTGAAAGCACAAATAAAAGAGAAGATCAATATGACAAGAATAAACTATATTCCTATCAAAGAATGCAAATACAATATTCTCCAACTATCACATTATGATGTGAGGTACCTTACCTATAAAGACAAGGTTGAGATGTAGGATGTTGTTGTCATATGACAAGTGTCTTAATCCTATGACATGAGACAACTAGAGGATAAGATGCCAACTTGTTGATAAGATCACATGTGCAGGATATGATCACATGACAACCTAGAATTATCTAGACTTATCTTAAGTAAGCTTAACATGTGAACATGTGTGGATAGGTTCTAACTAATGACTTGTTAGCTAATGTGCCTTATTCACACCAACAATGTGTTACACTAGTACAATCAACTTATCCCTCTAATAGTAATCTAGGAGCATAAGAGTACCTTAAAAATAACCTTACAAATGTCTATCCCATGCGTCCAATATATAGAAAATTCAGGAACAAGAGATCACCAAGTGGTATCCCAAAACAATGAGTGAAAACTATAAGCCATAGCAAAAATCCAATAGCTGCATAGTCATGGTCAGACAACTCAGAATAGTAACTTATCTTACACCTCTTACACCTTTCTCATACATAATAGATACCATCATAATGGTCAAATTGACCACTTTCCCAAATCTAGGTGCTCCATGAGGGTATTCAATGCATTTGTCATAACAACCAAATTAGGAAGATGCTCTATAAGTTTTGACCTTTTCAATGTATCCTCCCTATTCAATGTCTTCTTACACAATATCCCAAGAATTTCAAAGAATAAATAATAAATAATGTCCCCACCCTCACATGGGTATCCCATTTCACCCACTCCATGATGTTTTGAGATCTACATTATTTATTGTCTACATAATTAAATACAATTTATAAGACTTTAGATTTGGAAGGTGAATTGCACACCTAATCCTAACATATTAAATATTATTCCATCACATCTCATTTTTGGACTTTATTATTAATTTAGATTATTGGACATTTACTATGATTGTTTTACTATGAGTGATTCCACGTGTGTGAAAGTAATTGTCATTAATATTATAAATACATAATTTTGAAAGTTGATTGATGATTAATTATTATTAGTATGATTATGGATGTACATCTTAGTTTGCTTTGGCTGTGATTATAAGGACTAACCTATTAATGGAAATCTAAGTGCGACTGAGTGCAGGAAGAATGTCGAACACAAGAACATGGTTGAGGTAGAAATGTTCTAGCCGCCAGGAAAGAGTTAGTATGATGGATAAACCTGATGCATGCCCACACTCACGTAGTTTCATGTCATTTTGCATCTTTGAATGGCTCTATTATGCATCATAATATGGTCACTTGTCTTTCTTGAGCATTTTTAGTTGGTTAATGGATGTGATTTCATTGCTACAAAATGTTCTTTGAATTATATAAGTTGGTCATGTATTTATTATTACATTCTTTCGACTTAGATACATTAGAATTGCATAAGTTGTTTAATTTGATTTATTAATAATTATTTGATGTGTTTTTCTTTATTTAAATAATTTGATTAATAAATATATAAATATTCTTTGTTAGACTTAAATGAATATGCATTATTATAAATATATAATTAAGAATATAAATATTATACATAGAAATTTAAATATAAAATAAATCTTTTTCCATGCAATATGAAGTGGAGTTGAGGAAGTTTAAAGAAAATTTGACTCAAGGATAAATTGGTGGTATTGGATGCCAAGCGCCATGCAAATAGAGGATAAAACTGTAGTTTCAAATAAAAAGCAGATCAAAAAGATACAACGCCAATTTTAGGGGAGGGGATTTCATTCATTAAAAATGGAGAACAAAAGAAAGAGGATGACATCATTTTTCAGTGACAAAAGGTGAGAAAGAAGCTCATAGAAGAGGGAGCGATCAACGTCAGGAGGCAGAAATTGACCTTTGGGCAAGTGAGTGAAACTGGGTATTTTTTTCTTTGATTTATATTGTAAAAGTTTTGGCTGTGTATACTGTTAAGACCATGATTAAAATCTGGCCTGCATCTAAACTTTTCTTTGGTCTATGTAATACTTTGGAGGGCCTATTTTTTTATTACCATTTATGCCTTGTATCTTTTTCATGAGGTCTTAGAATGATTTCCTATTTCTTGCTAGTTCTGATATCTTTCGCTTGAGTCTTCTTCCTCTGTGTTTGTCAAAAGACCATTGCCCCTAAGCTTTGGATCAACCTATTTCAAATTGACTGTCGCTATTTTGTCACGACATTGAGTGCCTGCATTAAACTTATCCGTTCTAAATATTATGGTTAACCTACATTCATTCCTCTATTTTTGTTATTGGTTACAGCTTGAGTTATCTCTTTTTACTATTGACTGTGATTTTGGGTCTCCTTACCTTAGGAGTTGCTGTCAGCCTTAACTATTTTCCAATGGCCTGCTTAAATGTATTGGACTGTTAATTCTTGTGGTCTTGGTAATCTTGATTAGCCTGTCTTATTATTAAATGACCTATTTTGATCTTGTCAACCTGTCTAAATCTGCTAAAACTGGCTATAATAAAGTCTTTATTGGTAATTTTTACCAGACTATGTTTTTCTCCTTTTATTCGACCTGTTTTGGCATTTTCCACAGTCCCTTTAAAACATTAGTCGGCAAGTTTAATCCTTGTCATCGTTATTATTTTTTATCTCACAGTCATGAGTGTCTGTAGCATACTGAAAATTTAATACCTATCGTAGACTATTTTACCCGTCCCAACAAACTTTATTTATTGAAGCAGTTTTTACTTCATCCTCTAGTTGGAATCTATTCCTATATCGAACTAATCACTATTCCTGTAGCATACTAAAACAATTTCTATAGCATATTAAACTTAAATCCTGTAGTGAACATTATTGTATTCCTGTAGCAGACAATAGGGTTCTTATGATAGATGTAGGATGTATTTTAATCAATTCACCTTGTGTAATGATGTAATTAAATAGTTGTTTCTTCTTAAATCCCTATTGCAAACTTAATTGAGTAGAAATATAAACCTTCTTGCGGATAAAAAATCTTATTCTATATTTATATTAGATATTTATGTATGGAATATGGGTTAAAGAATATACCTCATCTTATAGTTTTTCATATGTTTCTTGAATGAATAAATGAAGCTTTTTACTGTGAATATTTGCTTGAGAGTGTATTTCCGTTGAGTGTGCAAAAGGAAGAAGTAGTATATGTATCTAGGCAAAAGTATGTGTTATCAATTTTCTTTGAAAATAAAGTAGTTTATCTTTTATGTGTGTTTGGGTTACTTTTGGGCTAGGATGCCAAATGTGGGTAAATAGAGAAGGATTTTCCTCTTTTTAGGATTTGACTGTAACTATTTTAAGTGCTTGGACCAAGGCACGTGTTCATTAAAATAGATGAAAGATTGTCTAGCAAAACTTTATTTATATATTTCTCTGCCACAACCTATTGTGAGATATTTGCACATCATCATTTAGATTTGCATTTATATATTAGGTTGCATCGGTTGTTCCCTCCTGCTAGTTGTTTCTAGGTTGCTAGGTGTTTCGTGCAGGGTTGGGTTTCCTTCAGGTTATGAAGCGAACCAGGGAAGTGTTATTGCTTCATGGTTGGGCAGAAAAACACCTGAGCCATGTTCCCGTCTCTCAGCTTACATATGACCATGTGGGTTAGTGGTGACTGAAGATAGTGATTGATTTATTATACATTCTTGTATTATATTTGATTATTGTACCTTATTACTTGTTATGATGACTTATGGCATGAGAGCCTAAGATGTATATTGTATATATTCTTTTATATTGCTAACACCTAGTTATGGCACATGAATTTATAAGATGTAATGACTTTATTGAATAATGCATATATGAGATCTATCTTTTTACTTGAGTTGATGTAATTAAGTGGATTATTTACTTCGGTAATTTTTGTTATGGAATGCGTACTTTACATTTGGTATCAAAGCTCTAGGTTTGACACTAGGGCCTTTTTGGGACTATTACACTAAGATGTGACTTGATGCAGATCAATCATCATGAATACTGGAAACACTAATTGTAGTGGAGGATCACACAATGATCAAAATGGAAGAAACTGTGGAGAAGAAAACAATGATCAAGATGGAAGGTTGGATCAAATCTTTGCTCTCCTAACCCAGCAGGGTACAAGAATGGATAATCTTGAGCAGGAGATCAGAGTGAATTGTAGAGAGCAGAATGCAAAATGGAAACCAAAACCAGGGAGATGCAAATGCGAATCAAGGTAATGAGAACTCGATGGTGGAGGCACGAAATAAGAACCCAAGGGTAGAGGCACAGATTCCAAAGAGTGAAGTGAATGTGAACAATCAAGGAAGGATTGCAAAGGAGTTAGGAAAAGACCTCAAGAAGGTCTCACCACCCAAGTTTGATGGTAGGCCATCAGTGATGGAGTTGAAGCATGGATTATAGAAATGGAAAAATACTTCGAGCTCTGAAGTCTTTCTGATCACACAAAGGCAATGTGGGGATCATATCAACTTACTAGAGAAGCGACGACATGGTGGGATAATGAGAAGGCAGATAAAAGATTGTTGCTTGGCGAAATCACTTGGGAGATTTTTTTGTAGCTCTTTAGGAAAAGATGGTTACCACAACTCTTCTTCGATAAGAAGATGACAGAGTTTTAGAATCTGAAATAAGGAAGAATGTCGGTAACCTAGTATTGGGAAAGATTCTCTCACTTACTTAAGTATGTTCCGCAATACCAAATGGATGAGAGATTTAGAATCAGGAAGTTTATTATGGGCTTAAGACCACAGATTGGAGCAGATGTAGACATTCACAACCCATTGACTATGGATGCAATTTTTGAGAAAGCTATTAAATAGGAGCAGAAGTTGCAGCAAGCAACCAGTTATCGTAAGTCCCAAAATGTGAAGTTTGCAAACAAGAGATTCTAGAACAACAGTCAGAACAATAATTAGAATAATAGAAATCAAGGAAATAATAGTTAGTAGATCAAAAACTTGAAGAGAGGTAACAACACTCAGGATGGAAATGGTGGAAACCAAAATGGAGGAAATAAAAGAGGTAACTACAACAACAACTGTAATAATAATCAGAGGGACAAGTTAGAGGGACCAAGGGCTCCTCATGGTAGATGCTATATGTGTGGAGGTGAACATTATGCCAACACTTGTTTTCAGAGATCAGCAGGGTGAGGAAACAGGAACCAGTAGGGAGCACCTCAACACCAGATTCATGCAGCCATGGATAATCATCAAGCTAACTTCCAGGTAGCACCTATTCAGTTTCAAGGTAAGCTCTTTGGACTACCTATTTCTATTTTGATTGATATTGGAGCCACAGAATGTTTTGTATATTCTAGATTACTATAAAAGTTATGTATTAGACCTAGTCATATGGCAAACTCATGGCTGGTACAATATGGCAATAGAGTAGAAAAGATAGTAGACTCATGTCTAGCATGCAGTGAGTTAGAGCTTCCAAGTTTTTAAACACAAGTCAATCTGTATGTAGCACCTTTAGGGTCTTATGATGTGATATTGGGAATCAACTAGTTAGCTAAACATAAGTCAATAGTAAACTATGAAGACAAGGTTGTTAGATGTTTGGATGACCTATGGAATTAGGTGGAAATTAATGGATCTAAGAGACCTTTGGAACTTAGACAAATCTCAGCTATGCAGTTAAAGAAAGCCAAGAGGAAAGGGTGTTCTATTTATGTTGTCCAAGTAAAGGAACTTGACAATGAAGAACTAGCATTTAATGACTATCCAATCCTTAGGGAATTCTAAGATGTATTTCTTATGGAGTTAACAGAGTTACCACCAAAGAGAGAATTTGACTTCTCGATTGATTTTCTACCAGGGACTGAGCCTCAATTTAAGGAACCCTATAGGATGACTACTATAGAGTTGTATGAGCTTAAGCACAATTGCAGGAGTTACTGAATCAAGGGTCCATGAGACCAAGCATGTCGCCATGGGGTGTGCACTAGTCATCTTTGTAAGAAGAAGAATGGGACTTTGCATTTATGCATTGATTATAGGATGCTTAACAAAGCTACTATAAAGAACAAGTACCCACTCCCAAGAATAGATGAGCTCTTCGATCAAATGAAGGGAGCTACTGTGTTCTTGAAGATAGACCTAAGATCCGGCTATGACTAGTTGTGGATTAAGGATGAGGACATCGTAAAGACAACTTTCAGAACTTGCTATGGTCACTATGAGTTTACGGTGGTACCATTTGGGTTGACTAATGCTCCAAAACCCTTCATGAATTTGATGAATAGCATATTCAGTGATTGCTTAGATGACTTTGTATAGATCTTTCTTGATGATATATTGATATACTCTAAATTGGTTGAAGAGCACGAAAGGCATTTGAGGATAGTCTTACAATGCCTAAGAGAGTGAAAAATTTATGGTAAGCTATCCAAGTGTACGTTCTATTAGGACAAGGTGCACTATCTTGGTCATGTGATCTTAGCTAAAGGGATTGCAATTGATCTTGAGAAGATTAAGGCAATAATGGAATGGCCTGCATCGCAAAATGTTATAGAAGTTAGAAGTTTTATGGGACTTGCAAGATATTATAGAAAGCTTGTTGAGGCATTCTCAACAATAGCAGTACCAATCACCTCACTTCAGAAGAAAGGTAAAAAATTTTGAATGGATAGAAAGGTATGAGCAAGCTTTCTAGGTGTTAAAGGAAAAGCTCACAACTACTCCTATCTTGACCATACCAGATCCTAATGGTCATTTCATAGTTATAACTGATGCTTTAGGAGAAGGAGTAGGAGGAGTGTTGATGAAAAATGAGCAAGTGGTTGCTTATGAGTTAGGGAAGTTGAAGCAATATGAGTTAAACTATGCACCGCATGACCTTGAGTTAGCTGCCATAGTTCATGCACTTTAGATGTGGAGGCATTATCTTCTAGGGAAGCCCTTTGAGTTAAAGACATATCATTTAGGGCTCAAGTACATTTTTACTCAACCTAACCTCAATGCACATCATAGAAGATGGTTAGAATTCCTTAGTGAGTATGACTTTGGGATTGAGTACATAAAAGGAAAAGATAATAGAGTAGCAGATGCTCTTAGCAGAAGAGGACATCTGGCATCCATGGTTACCACAAGATCCAATTTGAGACATAAATTAATTTTAAATCTGCAAGGGGATGAACATTATGATAGAATAAAGCAATCTTTAGAAGCAAACCCCTTAGATCATCACTTTGATGGTTATGTGATTGAGTTAGACTTTTGCGATATCAAGGAAGGATGTATATTCCTAACTTGGGAGAGTTGAGAAAGTTAGTTCTTGAGGAGATCCACAATGCACCATATTCGGGGCACCTTGGAGTGACAAAGATGGTTGAAGGTTTGAGACCTTTATATTTTTGGCCTAGACTTAGAAGGATGTAACAAAATTTGTGGCTCAATGCTTGGAGTACCAGCGAGTCAAGGATGAGCATGTGCATCTAGTGGGATTGTTGCATCCACATAGTGTGCCTGAACATAAGTGGCAAGTGATATGTATGGATTTTATTTAGGGGTTGCCCATGTCTAAGAATCAACATGATGCCATCTTGGTAGTTGTGGACAAGTTGACGAAAGTAGCACATTTTAATTCAAGGATCTTTCAGATGGATCGTTGGTATTAGCTAAGAAGTTTGTTCAAGAAATATTTCAATTGCATGGAGTGCTGAAGATGATCATTTCAGATCGAGTTACTCAAATGACTTCCAGATTTTGGACAACTCTGAATGCAGCTTTGGGAACTAAGTTGAATTTCAGTTCAACATATCATCCTCAAATGGATGGTCAGATGTAAAGAGTTAATTAGGTAGTAGAAGACCTTCTCAGGATGTATTGTATGGATCAACAGTATAAATGGGAGGAGTATCTTCCATTGGTGGAATTCGTTTCCAACAATTCATACCATGCATCATTGGGAATGGCATCGTTTGAAGCTCTTTGTGGGCATAGGTGTTGAACACCTATCAATTGGGACAAGGTAGAAGACATAATAGTAATTGGTCCTGACATGCTTGGGGAGATGGATGATCAGATGAGGTTGATCAAAGAGAAACTGAAGCAAGCTTCAAGTTGTCAAAAGAGTTATGTAGATAGAAATAGGATGCCCATATAGTTCTTAGTTGGTGACAAATTATTCCTAAGGGTCAAGCCTCAGAAGAGTTTAGTTTCGTTTAGCAAAGCATCAAACTTGCTCCTAGATTCATAGAACCGTTTGATGTCCTGGAAGTGATTAATCCTATTGCTTATTGACTTTCTCTACCGCTTGCTTTGCCATAATCCATAATGTTTTTCATGTGTCTTTTCTTAAGCCTTATCATCTTGATGCTTCGCACATTCTTGATTGGCATGCTTTACAGGTTCAAGATCTAGGAGTGGTGTTGGTGGAGCCCACTCAAATCTTGGAGAGGTGCAACGTTAAGTTATGTAGTTCAGGGATATTGTGCATTATAAGGTCTAGTGGGACCAATATTCTATGGATAGTGCCACATGGGAGGATGCGGATGAGATTGACAAATCTTTTCCTCATTTAAGGATTTAGCATAGTTTCTTTATTGCATGCACAGTTGATGGTATTTATAGATATTGTTCTTTTGTTTTGATGATACTTTGGATACACTGATAGTGGTAGATAGATACATTATTATTTTTAGTTTTGTTTAATAAGACATCAAGATGATGTCTATTCCTAGTGGGGAAGGATGTCACATCTCGTTTTTGGACTTTATTAGTAATTTAGATTATTAGACATTTATTATGATTGTTTTACTATGAGTGATTCCACGTGTGAAAGTAATCATCATTAATAATATAAATGCATAATTTTGAAAGTTGATTGATGATCAATTATTATTAGTATGATTATGGATGTACATCTTAGTTTGCTTCGGCTATGATTATAAGGACTAACCTATTAATGGAAATCTAAGTGTGACTAAGTGTAGGAAGAATATCGAAGACGAGAACATGGTTGAGGTAGAAATGTTCTAGGCCCCAGGAGAGAGTTGGCATGATGGATAAACCCGATGCATGCACACACTCACGTAGTTTCATGTCATTTTACATCTTTGAATAGCTCTATTATGCATCATAATATGGTCACTAGTCTTGCTTGAGCATTTTTAGTTGGTTAATGGATGTGATTTCGTTGCTATAGAATGTTCTTTGAATTATATAAGTTGGTCATGTATGTATTATTACATTCTTTCGACTTAGATACATTATAATTGCATAAGTTGTTTACTTTGATTTATTAATAATTATTTGATGTGTTTTTCTTTATTTAAATAATTTGATTAATAAAAATATATAAATATTCTTTGTTAGACTTAAATGAATATGTATTATTTTAAAGATATATATAATTAAGAATATAAATATTAAATAGAAATCTAAATATAAAATAAATCTTTTTTCATGCAATATGGAGTGGAGTTGAGGAAGTTTAAAGAAAATTTAACTCAAGGAGAAATTGGTGGTATTGGACGCCAAACGCCATGCAAACAGAAGATAAAACTGTAGTTTCAAATAAGAAACAGATCAAAAAGATACAATGCCAATTTTAGGGGAGGGGATTTTATTCATTAAAAATGTAGAATAGAAGAAAGAGGATGACATCATTATTCATTGATAGAAGGTGAGAAAGAAGCATACAGAAGAGGGAGCAATTAGTGTCAGGAGGCAGAAATTGACCTTTGGGCAAGCGAGTGAAACTGGGTATTTTTTTCTTTGATTTATATTACAAAAGTTTTGGCTGTGTATACTGTTAAGACCAAGATTAAAATCTGGCTTGCATCTAAACTTTACTCTAGTCTGTGTAATACTTTGGATGACTTGTTTGTTGATTACCATTTATGCCTTGTATCTTTTCCCTGACGCCTTAGAATGATTTCCTGTCACCTGCTAGTTCTAATATCTTTCGCTCGAGTCTTCTTCCTCTGTGTTTGTCAAAAGACTGTTGCCCCTAAGCTTTGGATGGACTTGTTTCAAATTGATCATCATTATTTTGTCATGGCCTTGAGCACCTGCATTAAACTTATCCGTTCTAAATATTATGGTTAACCTACATTCATTCCTCTATTTTTGTTATTGGTTACAACTTGAGTTCTCCTTTTACTATTGATTGTGATTTTGGGTCTCCTTACCTCAGGTGTTGATGTCAGCTTGAACTATTTTCCAATGGCCTGTTAAATGTATTGGACTGTTAATTCTTGTGGTCTTGGTAATCTTGATCAACCTGTCTTATCCTTAAACGACATGTTTTGACCTTGTTGGCCTGTCTATATCTGTTAAAACTACCTATAATAAAGTCTTTATTAGCCTTTTTTACCTGACTGTGTTTTTCTCCTTTTATTTAGCCTGTTTTGGCTTTTTCCACGGCCCCTTTAAAACATTAGTCGGCAAGTTTAATCCCTGTCACTGTTATTATTTTTACTCTCATAGTTGTGAGTGTCTATAGCATACTATTCAAATTTAATACCTTTCGTAGACTATTTTATCCTGTTGCAACAAACTTTATTTACTGAAGCAGTTTTTACTTTATCCTCTAGCTGGAATCTATTCCTATAGCGAACTAATCGTTGTTCCTGTAGCATACTAAAATAGTTTATGTAGAAGATTAAACTTAAATCCTGTAGTAGACAACATGGTTCTTGTGATAGATGTAGGATGTATTTTAATCAATTTACTTTGCTGTAATGATGTTTTCATGATGTAATTAAACAATTGTTTCTTATTAAATCCCTGTTGTAAACTTAATTGAGTAGAAATATAAACCTTCTTGCAAATAGAAAATCTTATTCTAGATTTATATTAGATATTTGTGTATGGAATATGGGTTAAAGAATATACCCCGTCTTATAGTTTTTCATATGTTTCTTGAATGAATAAATGAAACTCTTTACTATGAATATTTGCTTGAGAGTGTATTTCCGTTGAGTGTGCAAAAGGAAGTAGTATATGTATCTAGGCAAAAGTATGTGGTATCAATTTGCTTTGAAAAGAAAATAGTTCATCTTTTATGTGTGTTTGGGTTACTTTTGGGCTAGGATGCTGAATGTGGGTAAACAGAGAAGACTTTTCGTCTTTTCAGGATTTGACCGTAGCTATTTTAAGTATTTGGGCCAAGCCATATGTTCATTGAAATAGACGAAAGATTGTCTAGAAAAAAATTATTTATATATTTCTTTGCCACATCATGTTGTGAGATATTTGCACATAATCATTTAGATTTGCATTTAGACATCAGGTTGCATCAGGTGTTACCTCCTACCAGTTGTTTCCAGGTTGCTCAGCATTTCATGTAGGGCTGGGTTTCCTTCATGTTATGAAGGGATCTGGGGAAGTGTAATTGCTTCATGGTTGGGTGAAAAAGTGCCTGAGCTATGTTCCTGCCTCTCGACTTGTGGATGACCATGTGGGTTAGTGGTGGCTAGAGATAGTGATAGATTTATTATACATTCTTGTATTGTATTTGATTATTGTACCTTACTACTCATTATGATCTGACTTATGGCATGAGAGACTAAGATGTATATTGTATATTATTTTATAGTTCTAACACTTGGTTATGGCACGTGAATTTGTAAGATGTAAGGACTTTATTGAATAATGCATATATGAGATCTATCTTTTTACTTGAGTTAATGTAATTAAGTGGATTGTTTACTTCAGTAATTTTAGTTATGGAATGCATACTTTACATATTCGTATCCCTCTCATGTGTGTGTCACCCTCCTCTTTTCCTCCTTAAATCTAACATTTTGTGACTTATCTTCACTTGGAACCACCACCCTTGGATAGCCCCCTTCTTCCTTAGATTTCCATAAAAATTGAGCCTTCTTGGACAAAGGGACCATGTAGCTCCCTTCCATTGGAAAGGTGGTGACCTAGTATTTTTAGCCTTTTTCTCCCAAAATTAAATGAAACAAGAATTTAATGATGGTGGTTCAAGATCCATTATAATTTTTACCGACTTCCTCTAAAAATATTATAAATAAGGCCCATATTTCTCTCATTTCAACACATGAATAACAAATTTCTCACTTTTGCATCATATTGGAGAAATTTCTTCTTAAGGAATGATAATTCTACACTTCATCAAACATTGTAGTAGTGTTATAACTATCATCCCAAACTCTGGAAATTTTTTTTGGAGTTCTTTCAACAATGCCAAAGCCATTCCAATCTCACTAGGTGACTATTTTCATTGATTTTACATTGTGTGAACTAGTTCCTTCTTCTAATCTCATTAGGTTTTGTCCTAATTCCTTGTAATTCTATATTTTCCTCTTCTCCTACCTTCTCTCTTTCCATTGCATCCACTCTTCATCTATTCTTCATCCATTTTGTTTCCATTTGCTACCTCTTTTTCTTCTCCCACCCTCTATTTTCCTCTTTAAACCCCAACTTTCCCTAGTTTCCATTTACTTTCCAATTTACCTTTAGATCTTATCTATTTTCCCCTAATTTTTTATTTTCCATCTCTTAGCTTAGTCCTCTTCCCATATAATCCATTTTCCTTTGGTCTTGTTTCCATTTGACCTTCCTAATTTATCTCCCTATCTTTCTTTGCATAGCTTTGTTTCCTTGTTACCATTATATTATCCATTAGGGTTTCATCATATATGCTTTGAATTTATGCAATTTCTTAGTATAGATTTGGTATTTAATTTATTTTCTATCTATATGCCAAGTGGATTCATGCTTAAAATCACCTAAGGTGATTGATTTAGGTAGAGTTGCCCTTAACCACTTTGTTTTGTAGGGGGTTTCTTATAGATTTTGTGTTTGTAGGCTTAATATAGAGAAATTTGTGAAGAATTTGACAAATTTCCAAGAGGAAAAGAGTTGGAAATCACATAATGAGTATTTGTGCAAAATTTTAAACTATTCTGACATTTGGACTAGGGTACCCCTCTAGACTAGATAGTTGGCATAAGAGTTAGGAGTAGACTAGGGCACTGCCTATGGAGTTACTTGCCTAGAAACCTTGTTCCTATAGGTCAAAACAATAGAATGTCTTCTTTAACAACATTTGACAAGTGTATGGACCCCAAATATTCTATTACACACTAACAAGATCAAGTGGAAGCCTTCCATTTACACTATTTTTCTCTCTTTTATACACTTAAGCATAGTAGCATTCAATTTTCATTTTATTTCATCCCTATTTGATTTGATTAATAGGTGCCCATCTTAGAGAATGTTTAGCTTATAGTCAAGAACCCCTCTTCAAGCTATTAGACCTTTGTCATTAACCAGGACTAGGGTGCCCCCCACTAGACTAGATACTTGTCTAGGGTGCTGGGGGAGGATTAGGCCACCCCCTTGGGAGCTACTTTACCTAGTGGCCTTGTCCTCTCCTCAGAAACCTCTAGAATTTAATAGGCAACTTCCTCTCTTCATTTTGATCATTTTCCAAAATTATCACTTCTTGATCTAGTTGTATCTTGATCCCCTTTTTCTTTGTTTTCCACTCCCTTAGTTATATTTCTAAGTGTGTGTGTGTGTGTGTGTGTGTGTGTGTGTGTGTGTTTTTCATTGCTTATCTTCTATTGTCTTGTCTAATCTCTAGTTGAAAGTTTGTCCTAGCTCTTGTTTATTAGGTAATTAGTGTTAAAAAGTTCAATTTACACTACTTTACTTGCACATTTACATTATATTTCCTAACAATAGTAATAAAAAAATCTATGTTTTAGGTTCTTTCAATATCAAAAACTCAACATAAATGACTGAAATCAATCAAAAATATATGGATTGGTTTGCAGAGGTCAATTCCATAGGTCAAATTAGACTCACAACTTAACCTCATGCCAATAACCTAGCCTTAAAAAATCCTATACATGTGCATTTTAGAAAAATCTAAACAATTTTCTTAAAATAAATAAAAATGGGGAAAATGGAAACATTTTGCATCAAAAGTCAACTCACCATGTAAAGGAGCTTGTCATAGTTGATAATGCCCCTCACCCAATTACCTTGCATGGGCACATTACTCCTCCTTTGCACCATTGTGTCTAATCACAAGAATTTCTCTAAGATCTAACAGGTTAAGTTCTATGAGAGTGTATGAACAAATTAAAGTGACTTTTCACTATTTCTCCTTATATATAATTGGGTAAAATTTTGTAACTTACGAACCATGCATCCTATGACCTCCATTCCTAAACCAAATCAATTCTATGGATGATGAAACACATTATTGATGATTAGACATGACCTACTCACATCTTGACTACTCTCACATGTTGTGCATTTATTACTACCCTTCTTTTATCATAATGACACTTTTCACCTATGACACCCACTAAAGACCAAATTGATTTCACATTTATTTATTCACTTTGACACTTTTTGGGGGACCACACGTGTTGATTTTTCAATAATTTTACCATTATGCCTTGTGCCATGAAAATTTATTACAAGATCAATCATGAACTTTACAAATGAAACCTGATCTAGAACTAAACACAATCTTACATGTGCCTTCACAATTATGTCATTTACACCTACATACTTATCCACATACACTATAACTTACTATTGCTTCACTTATTTATCGGGTCAATCAAGGCTGTCTTACCTTATCATCTGGGTGATTACTCATGATTTATGATTCATGCCCATTGCACTATTTGTGCCTTATCACACTATCTTTCCCATGTGGAGACAATCATTTTGACATGCACTCTAATGATCACATTCTACATGGTTGCACTCACATGACCTAATCATGTTCTAAGATCTAACTTATTACATCAGGGGCATTATGCATTACACCTTCCTTATCACATTGGGTATTCACATGGCCTAACCATGTTCTAAGATTCACACTAGGGAAACCATAACCTTCCTCACCTTATTTATTATATGTTATGCCATGTATCAAGATCTTTGTTGGCAAGAAAAAGAAGGAACACAGTCTGGAGATCTGAGTCTGAGTTTATTCTTTAAGTTAGTTTATACTCCAGACATGATAGTGATAGAATAACAGATAAATGCATTAATGTATAACATAGTGTAATAGGGTAGAATCCTATATACAACATCATACACAACATAAACAATTAAATATTACTCCATCAATCCTTATATCTCCATATTATATATATTAGAAAAGTATTAAAATAGCAAGTCTCAGTCTCCACTCTGCATTGTCCTTCTATATACACTATGATCATATCTCTATTCTTACTTCTTCTATCATACTATCTATTACATATACATGGTATTAGGGACGTGTCCCTTATAGAGCAACCTAGGAATCATCTTGTATGTCTTCCCTGTCCTCCACACTTCTTTTGCGGTGAGTTGCGGTAGGTTCTAGTCAATGCTATGCTTCCTGCCAACAATCTTTATTACCACTAGGAACCTATTTCCATACCTCAACCATTGTGTGCTCATGTAGCCATAATGGGGGCATATATCTTTTCTAGTGTCCTATGTGCCTACATCAATGTTTCTAGCCATTATGAGTTGTATCACCATTTTTATTTCCCACTACAAGGACAACTTTATTCCTTGATGATATCTCAAACCCATTCTCTCACCACACCTACCTTTCAAGATGATTTTACTTGTTTATTATATGATGCATTTACTTACAATAATTACTTTACATGATTTACATGCTTAGCTTACATTTACATTTCATGTATTGTTTTCCCTCTCATCCAATTCCTTGCATTCAATGGATGAAACTGATTTTAAAGAGGGGTGTATTCTATTGAAATTGAGACATAAAGAGATAGAGTCTCAAACACAACAATTAGTCAATCATCTTCAACACTCAAATGATTACATTCTATGGCTTTATAAAACCACATGTTCAACTTGCTAACTACCCAAACCACTAACTACCAACTAACACATAACTAATAACTAACTAAAAACTAACATCTAATAAATTAATATTAACATGTTAATTTATTATTTATTACATTATTCTATGCCATGTACTAATAATTCCTAACACCCCACTTTAGTGCTTACATAGGGACTTTATTTTTCTTTAGATGTTGATTTCTACTGATAATGCATCCTATTGGTTATTTTCCCAGATTGGATGCTTATTCCCAGTTATCCCTACAAGGTAGCCATCAATGATCAATAGGATTCCCGGGCCAGGGGCCAACAGTATAGGAGATAGACTCTATAAATATATCCTCTTCTTCTTTATGGCTCTGCAGAACCAAAGGGGGGTATTCCCTACTCAGCATCCATGAGATATAACTATGCACAGGCTGGGATGCTGACACAAAGCAGATAAATCCTCTATTATGCAGACCAAAACTATGAGATTAGTGCAAAGGGGCTAGCTTTGGGCCTATATTCAGTTGTAGACAGAGGATTTTCGATCCTAAAACTACTTCTAAAGTCCTAAAAGGTTTGATCTTGAAGTTTAAGTTTGATTTTATGTTTGGATGCAAAACATGGACCTGGGGTGTAACCTCAATACAAGATTAGATTGGTGCCTATCCAGGGCTCGGAGTTAATAGACATACACCTATGAATGACCAGCATAAACATATACCAAAGACTGAGTTTCAAGGGGAGTTGCTTAGTATCTGCCTTACAGATACTTCCCAAAATAAAGTGTTTAGCTATCTCTGCTTACAATATCCTCACTGCAATATATTCTTCCCAATACTTAAAACATTTAATCTACTGCCTGAGCAGATGTAAGAAATCAAGCATTCAACACAGTAAGTCTGTATTCTAGAGTCTTAGACAGTCCTTAACTATTTAGATTTAGAGGAAGCACACATTCAATTTGGAGACAGATAACAGAACACATGCAATATAGCATTACTCATTTGAATCAACATGAAACCAGTAAATTTATGCTAGAAACATACAACATGAGACTCATAAACTCACAAGACATCAAGAACAGGGCCACCAATGAAGTTGTAATGTGTCACAACACCAGAATTATTGTCCAGTTTTCAACCACGAAAAAGAGTGACACAGTCTGCCTTTTATAGCAAAACTGTGTATCCACCGAATTAATTACAAGGGGAAACAAAAATCCCGCCAGATGCAACGCATGAGAAGTGGCGCACAAAACAGTCAATGCAGCAGATGAGAAGCAAAGGACAAGGCAGGTAAAATCAGGATTTGGGCCGCCGCTCAGGTTCTCTCTTCATCAATCGGGTAGTTGACCCGTCAACTCGACCCATGTCTTCTTCAAAATCTGCCATTAAAGTTTCATCTACCCGCAGCCTCTGGAATGTAGCCACAACAAGTCACTGAAGTTTTTCCTGCCCAAACGCGGCCACAGACACCTAGGAAAAACTCATCGTTGCAAGCTTAAAACATGGTCGTCGATCCAAAACTCATCGTCGTCATCAACGGTCCCAAAATACACAAAGAGTCGCAAGCCAATGAGATCGTGCCACGTAGGCACTTCGTGTTTCCATCGCTGACCCTTCACTTTCTTCATTTTCTTTTCAAAAAGGAGGACACGTGGTGGCCTTCGCAGTATCAACAATTGGATACGTGGCAGCTTCCGTGTTCTCTTTGAAACACAAAGACCCTTTCCTGAAACTCCAACAGAAGCTGACACTTGGCAGGTTCTGCAACATTCAGAAACAGATATGTGTCTTTACAATCAAGTGGCCCCCACAAGTGACACTTGTCACAGCCCACGGCATCTGAAACTTGAGGCACATTAGTACCGGGACCCACAACCCGTTGCAGAAGCTTTATAAAGGAAACAGGGGCAGGTCCACGAAAGCTGACACTTGTCAAGCTCCGTAGCATCTCTTGAAACATTTGAAACTCTGTGAAACTCACGCAGAAGCTGACACTTGGTAGTTTCCGCAATGCTTAGAAACTTTTAACTGGGGCCGGGGAAGGGTCATAAACAAAAAGCAGCACTGGCACCACAAGAGGCACATGGCGCCTTCCGCGCGCACACTGAAACATTTGGAGGAGTATCTTGGCTACTGACACGTGGTGCCTTCCGCGCGCACACAACTTGAAACAAAATAGAAACATTTCCCACCATGTGGCACACTCCGCGTGAAAGTTACATAGTCAGAAACAAAAGTGCGGCTTGAATTGTGGCTCGACACTTGGCAGATCCCACCGTACTAGCAAAAAGGAAACCCTCATAGCCACACTCAGAAACAGTCATAGACACAGGAAACTGAAACCTAAAATGCACCTAAAACACATTTGACTCATTTTTATCATCATTTTCAAGGGCCGATGGAGATTTAGCATAAACAATAACAGGGGCTTCGCAAACCTATTTTGAAAAACCCTATCCCTAGGTGAACACCACCACATCCAATTACAATGTGCAAATACAAAAGCTATTATACCCTTATGGCTCCAAAATTCTTATTTCTCCATTTACATAATTTTGAAAAATAATACAGTATCACCTTATTTCTCCTCTTTTGAAAAAATACAAAAAAAAAAGATAAATTAAATTAGCAGTGATTATTCACAACCATTTAGATGCCCATATCTTCTGCATCAAACTACACATTAAATATTAACAATATTCTCAAATGATTTTTGGGTTTTGTTCTCCTCTTCATCATCTTTCCATAAAATTTTAAATTTCTTTATAAAATGGGAAAGATATTGTAGTTTTAGTGTTGATATGTTGAACTATAAAAAACTTTCTGCAACACCAAATATTTCTACACCTTTGAATATAGATTTGAATGTATAATTTTTTAATTTTTTTTTATAATTTTATGATATGAAAATGAACAAAATGGAGTGAAAACTATGAAAAGAGTGAACAAGATGGAGAGAGGAGAGAAACCAAATGTAGATGGATGATGAATGTCAATAGATTTGCACGTGGTCCGCATTGTACCTCTCTTGACAAAATGTAAGAATGATGGACAAATGACAATGACTGTTGCATGTGGTCCACACTACTTGGCCATTGTATGAATTGCTTTGGAGAAGGAAACACAAGCAAATGGAAGGAGAATAGAAGGTCCAAAAAACATGCTCTGATACTATATTGAAATTGAGACACAAAGAGCTAGAGGCTCAAGCACAATAATTAGTCATTCATCTTCAATACTCTTATGATTACATTTTATGGATTTATAAAGCCATTCAACTTATTAACGACCCAAACCACTACCAAAGAACAGATAACTAATATCTAACTAAAAACTAACATCTAACAAATTAACACTAACATGTTAATTTATTATTTATTACATTATTCTGTGTCATGCACTAATAATTCCTAACATATTCTATAGCTAACATTCCTATGAGAATATTGTAGACAATTATACTTATGTTTACACAAAGAATCATCATCATGACTACATAGATCATTACCACATGACATGACAATGCCCAATATACTTGATGTCATGACTACTAAGCTAGGTGGAACATTATCACTTTCTATATAGGCAAATTTTTTTAACCCTCCTCTCTTTTTTAGATCAATGGCAATAAACCTCAACTTTTAGTTGTCTTGATTTTTACATGTATGATGGAATCTACTCATTACATATTTTTCCTTTATTTTGTAGGTTCCTATAGAGTATGCATGCCAAAGGATGGACTTACACGATGGCATTTAGTGGGATTTATTACTTTAGATGGGCATGGATATCCTTTTATGTTTAAATATTTACTTCACATGCATGTTTGTGAGTGCTACATAATTTGATATATATGATCATTTTAGGATTAACATGCACCTCAAAGTGTGGGCAAAATGTAATGGTGAAATTTGCATACCCATGCCAATTCCCATTTAGTTTTGTGCTCATTTTGAGAGAGTGTCTTAATACAATTACATATCGATAAATAGTGCAATCTTGTGAGAAGTTGGGCTCATTCCCCAATGCCACTACTCACCCATTTACATATATTCCCACATCCGATATCCATATCTTATTTGTATAAATACACATCTCCATACATCCTTCATTTATTATGCCCATTATTACACCCATCCCCATACATTCATTATCTACTTGATTTAACCGTTTTCATGTCCCAAGGCAGTCTCATAAGTGTGAGAATGATCATGCCTTCACAAATCTGACCTCATAATTTCAAAATTTAAATTCAAATTTTGGTTGAATCCCACCCATTTCTTTCTTGCCTAAGAGTTGACTAAACACAGGTTTGCACAATTTATTGTTATGTCCTTTATTTAAAGGCATTCAATGACAATTATTTACATATCTAATCATTCCAAATATTATTCACATATCATTTAAACATGTTAGGAATACTTACATTGGAGCACTAAAAAGAACTCATATCTATATAATCATCCTAGAAGCATTTGCATGTTTGAAGCCTATTGTCCTTGGTTATTTTTCACGATCATAAAGCCAATCTTTTACAAGGGCTGACTTGGGATAATGTGTACCCTAGTGATTTGGTTGCCCTCTAAAGATATTCTTAAGATATCATTAGTCATCATAGTAGATAAGACAACAACAAATTAGGGGAAATTGAAGCTAGAAGTGTACGAGCAACAAGATTATTTCCACAAATCACATGACAAATTCACATCCACAAAAATGACGTTGAATTGTGGATTTGATCCATCGTAGAGGTGACAAATTGTTCAGAAGTACAAATAAAGATTCGTAATTTTTGGTCCCAAGATAGATCAAATTCAATGCCAAATCATAATTACTCTCCTTCATTGAATATAGAGCTAAGTACCTTTCTCCTCCATATTTAATTTTCATGATTAGCATTTAATATTTCAACTATAGCTATGTTATCTAGATTAATTTGAGAGATTATTGCTTAAATTAATTAATCAATCTAAATAACACGCTTGGTGAAAGTTTATTTTCCTTTTACAATTCTTTATTACATCAAATTTTACCAAAACTATAATCGCTATTAATTTTCTTAGTCTACTAACTTGTTCAAACTCGTAGACACTTACTAAAGACTTGTAATGCAATTGGTTGAGCTTAATTAGTGAGGATAATGATATGCTCCTTGATTATGCCATCCACCAAGGTTCATTTGATTGGGTTTGGTTGAACCCCTCAATGACTTTGATGGACTAGATCCTCCTACTCATAGTAGTTTAGTTGAAAGACAACTTATAATTGACGACTTCTAATTTAGATGTACCTGGATCCCCCTACTCATAGCAACTTAGTTGAAAGAAAACTTCTAATATAGATATATCTAAATTTTCAACACTTAACAACTTAACCAAAGGATAACTTCTAATTTAAATATATGTTGAGATATGTATCCAATTATTTCCATAATTTTTTATTTAGGAAAAACATACACCCACACTTTTCATGCCTTGAAATAATGAGTGGAGAATTGGAGATGAAAGAGATTGCCATACTTCCCACCTTACATTTGACCAAACATTTTGAATGGAGAGACGTGCTTTTTTTCTTTCCTAGAAATTTGGCGCGGGCTGCCCACTGTCCACTGTCCACTGGCATCTGGGCGGCCAATGGCCATACTTATTCTGTGGTTGCACTTGCTACGGCGGCTGAAAAAGTATGGTGTAAAAGAGAGGTGAAAACGGATCTTGTCTAATCTTAAGCATATTTCGATGCAGATTTTGGAACTGAAATTAAGATCACGTCTCGTTAAAAACGGTAAGCACAAACTCGAATTCAAAAGAGGGACGAAATCCGTGAAAATAAGTGCACGTCATGTGAGAAAAACAAATGTTTATACCTAATGTTGGGAGAGATTTCAGGGCGAGAATTCCAAATTTGTACGTCACATGGCGGGCGATTCCACGAAAGTGGGCCCCCACTAACCGTTTGAGGGAATCAAAATGGGATCAGATTCCGTGGCACCTCCTGCACTCACTTTTGCTGGTACATTTTATTTCACACTTGGTGAGCTGGGAGGTAGGTACCCAAAATTTGATTGTTGTAACTTGTATGAATGAATGAATAGCTTTTAAAGTGTACGACGCTAAAAATAGTTTATGGGACCACCAGCCTTGCTGTTTTAGTCTTTTGCACTTCAATCTTTTTCCTGTTCAAAATAATGATGAGCCCCCCAGACTTTGCAACATTCTCTTCACTAAATAAACTATGCCAAGAAAGAGTTGTCAAACTATTGGTATACTTGTCCCTGATGTCCTTGAAAGCCTCACATTTCATAATAAAGTGTTTTTCTGATTCCACTGCTTCGATATTGCAGAAAATACACACCCGTTCTTCCCATGTTTCTTTAGGCTTTTTCTATGGCCCTGTCTCACACCAGAGTTGATGAGAGTTAGTTCTTAATTGAACAATAAAAGTCTTAGCTCTCCATGAAATACAAGCCCCTATGTACGCTTTTTGTTGATGGTCACAAGTAGGGTTGAATTGTCAAGATAGTATGATTGTGTTTAGGTATTTTTGTAGCATAATATAACTAGCACTTGCACCCATAGGAGGTTCAAGGAATACGTGAGAATTTTTTTTACAGCGTGAGACAATTCCAAGCACTATAATGCTCACATATAAAACCTATGGGCTAATTAGTATAGATATTTTAAATATATTTATTTAAAGATGTAGAGTCTTTTTAGATAATATATTTACCATATTTTTTTACTACAATTTTAATAATTTATTTACTCCATATCTTAAATACATAATTATTATATCATAGTATCAAAGTTTTATACAAATAAATTATTTCAATAGTTTTATATATTATTTATTTGTTTTGTTGCTTTTTAAAAATAAGATTTATTAATTTAAATTACGAGTACTCAAATAGATTATCAAAAACCATAATATTTCAATTTAAACCTTAACTTTAATTGTAATAAAACTAGTATAGATATCTTAAATACATATATCTAAAAAATGTGGAGACATATCAATTTGAAGCTATTTTATTTACTTATGAATTATTTTATTTTACATTAGAACTATTTTATTTACTATATACAAAGACACATACACAATATTTACATTGTTTACTTATTAATGTCCAGAGACATTCTATAATGGCAGTGAGGGGTAGAGTATAATGGTGTGAATGTGTTAACAAAAACTCTTACCTTTAATCTTAAATTTGATAGTCATTTACACGTCAAAATGTTAATATTTAATAATAAACACAATATTTTCAAAATAAGTTGCATGTAAGAACAATGATATGTTGTTATCAACATTGTCCAACATTAAAAATGAAGGAAGTAACATTAAAATTAACATAAAATTGATAATAATAATCATCATTCTTCTCCTTTTCAATGTGTCGAAAATAAAACTCAAGAAAAATGTTGGAAAATCCAACATTATTTTGTATATATTAAATGAAAGGAAAGGGTGTGGCTCTTAATTGATTTATAAAAAATTAAAATGTAATAGTGATAATCAATAATAAGTAATTTTAAAAAAAATTATCAATCAAAGAAAGAAAATATTTTGATTTGTTAGCTTGAGATATTTTTTATTTGTTATTTATAGTTGAAAAATTGATGGGAAAAGGCATATCAAATTCAATACAGGTAAAGTAAACAATGGAGATACAATTTATGTGTCCTTGTATATAGCAAATAAAATATTTTAAAATAAAATAATAAGTAAACTCTCATCATTTTTTAGATAGATGTATTTAAGATATATATACTAGTTAAATATTAATACTTTGATGTGTAAATAATGTCAAATTTAAAGTAAAAGGTGAAAGTTTTTGTTAATACACTAGACATTACACTCTACCCTTGCTAAATGAAAGATTTTTTTGATAGATTATTAAAATTTTCATGAAATTATAGGTAACACTAAATAAATAATTATCATAAAATACACACTATCAAATTTAAGTCATGAATAATAGAATATGTAAAATATTAGAAATGTCATTACAACATTAAGCCCTCACTAAACCAAAACAAATAAAAATCTATTTGGAATTTAGAGTATTATAATAATCAACTTGTTGGAGGTTACAAATCCTGGTTGGAGGTCATAGTATACAATGAATTGACGTGGTTGGAAGTTAGGGTATACAATTTAACAATTGATAAAAGTTATAGGGACACATCAACCCACTTGTTATTATTATGTTAATATTAGAGTTTGAAGATTTTAATACACTATACTAGTACTTTCCTCTCAAAAGATATCTCACATTGTTAGGTCTTTATGCTCAAAAGCGTTTACAGTGGTGAAAAAATAAAATTAAAACTATAAAATAACTCTAAAATAAATAAAATAAAATAATTCTTAAATAGTTCTAAAGTAAAATAAAATAACTTTGAAGTAAATAAAAAACTATAAAATAACTCTTTAGTAAATAAATAAAATAACTCTTTAAGTAAATACAAATAGCTTTTCAAATAAGTAAACAATGTAACTAAAATAAAATAATTCTTAAGTAAATAAAATAGCTCTAAACTAGTTGGTAAGCTATTCATGTCTTATAAACTAGGTTTTATTACACCGAGGCGTTCCCTTGTGAGAGAGAGCTAACTTTTAAAATCGATGGTCCACAGTACTGCAGAAACGTGCAAGACAATTGCAGCGTCCTTAACCATTTGATCTACCGGATTTTCATCATTTGCCGTTTTACTTTCTGGTGTTCAAATATCCATACGTGTGCAGTTTGTCAGCACTGTTTTCTGTCCGCAATTTTTTTTGGCCTGTTTTTCAAGTTTTTTTGGGGTCTTCTCTTTTCCGGTTCACTTGTATTTCTTTTGTTGTTTTTTTTTCCGTCGGTTGAATTCGGAAAATTAACAGTGCATCCATAAAAGCTTTATCACATAGAAAGGGTAAAGGGAGGAAATATATTTTATGGGGCAATAGATTTGGGTAGAGCCGTCCGATCCTTCCGTTGAAAGGATCTGCACCGTCAAGTTCCCCTTAGCTTTTTTAGGGTACAGTTGCAGGGTAATACAAATGTTTTAGGGTACAGTTGCAGAATAATACAAATGCATCAGCCAACAAATAAAACCCACAAATTAACAAAACTAGCCAACGAGAAAGAAATAAATGTACTATCTTATACTAGGGGAAATGTTGGTAAAAGTCTAAGAAAGAAATTTTTAATTTATGTTTTCTTTTTAATATTATCTTTTTTATCGTGTTCTTACTTTTTTTTAGGTTTTTAAATATTGTATTATTAATGTCTAAAAAGTATTAAAAAATAAAGGTGAAATTTAATCTTGACGTTTTGGGGGCGTATTATAAATGAATAGAAAATAATAGTTCTTTCGGAAATCATTAATAGTGAATAATGAATGAAGAGGTTGGAGGGTATGGATTTCTCAAGTGAAATTTTTGAAAACTCTAATGCTTATATAGTTTATATTTTTTTAAGTACTAATATTTTTTTTGTTTTTGCGCCATTCGATTTCGCCGGTCACCTCTCATCTGCAGTTTTTTTGAGTTTGTATCCACGAACGTAAATAGGTTTAATATTTTTCACTTTTGTTTTGTTTTCCAACACTGTATATAGTTATTTATTCTTATTCATGTATAATTCGAATTTAATAAACACAAATTCAATCGGCATAATTATGCATTCACTAAAAGTTGCTAAATTTGCAAACCTGAACTCTTTGATATAGTTTTTTTAGGAACTAATTCAGTGTATTTGATTTTAACAAGGTAAAAATGGATACATAGTGCAGAAAATGTATTTAATTTTTTTAAATAGTTTAATAATTATTTAATATATTTTAAAATTATATATTTAAATATAGTTGTTATTTTATTATATAATAATTTTATATATAAAATTTATATTTATAATTAAATATGATATTCTATATATTTATAAATAATTTATTTATTTTATAGAATTAAAAAAAATATAATTATTAATATTATAAGATTTGAAATTTTAAATATATTTATATATTTATAAGTAAAGTGTAATACGATATTATAAAATTGTATATTTAAACTAAACATATTATATATTTAATATTTGTATTAATTTATAATTTGATTATATTTATTTATCTAAAATATATAATATCTAATTTAATTATATTATATACTCAATAGAAAATTTAATTTTTTTTTGGATTTAATAATTGACAATTTATAAATAATTTATTTATTTTATAGAACTAAAAAATATAATTATTAATATTATAAGATTTATTCTAATCATTTTTTTTGTATATCAATATTGAAATATAAAAATTTAATTTATTAATAGACATCAGGTCCATAATATTGTAACTGGATGATGGTATGGTTAGAGAAAAAATACCATCACATAGATTAATCCAGAAACAACAGTTACAATTTAATTTATTTTCAATATTAAACTATATTTTTATATTATTTACATATAATATATAAATTATTTAATAGAAATATTTATTTAATTTATTTTCAATATTAAAATATAGTTTTATATTATTTGTGTTTTTATATAAAAATTTGATATATAAACTATGTATTAATAGAAATATTTATTGTTTTGACATCATCTTATAATGATACAATACAATAGAAATGATGGGTGTCACTACATCCATTCCTTGTGTTTATCTACCAAAACGGGGAGAGAGCTAGTGGGGGTGATACAATATATAATAAAATAAAACATATAATAAGATATTGATAATAATATATAATAAAATAACAAATATATTTTAATATTTAATATAAATATAGGATTTTATAATATATTATTGTTCTAAAAATTATTAAATAATTTATATTATATAAAATATAGTATACAATAAGAAGTATAATTATATTAGATATTATATATAATACAATTCAACTCTAAATAAATATTTACTATATATATAATTTTATAATATAATATCATTTTAAAATATCTTAAATAGTTTACATTACAAAATATACTATATAACAACAAATATAATTATATTAGATATTATATATAAAATAATGCATTTGAGAGAGATAGAGACTTATCCAAATTATTATATATAAGTGTACAACGGGGGATTCAAAGGTGGAATCTTACACATAGAGGACCAATAATTAAAGAAGGATGCTTGGGATGGTGAAGAGAACTTGCAAACGGAAAGATGACTCCCATATGCAAGTCAAGTTTTAGCTCAATAGTAATGAAATATCACAATTTCAAAAGTATAAGTCATTTGACTTTTCATATTCTTTTATACATGTCTTCTATGGTGCATTGGAGGGAAAATTTTATATTCCCTATCAATGAAACCTATATATATGTAAAGATATAACATTTTTAAAGGTTGAAACCAAAAAATTGCTCAATATGATATAGTTTAGATTCTTTTAGAGTTATTTCAAAACTGTTAATGTAACCAGTTTAGCAAAAGGTTCAAAGTTTCAATTTTTAATGGATGTGAATCTCCATTGCTTGGCTTGGGTGATCAATAGTGGACATTACCATAATATGATGCAATATGATAAGATTTATGAGCATCATTAGATCTAAAAGTTGTGTGACTTTCAAACTTTCATGGTCATTTTCACTTTAAACCTTCAAGTTTGTATTCTTGAGAGGTACAATCACATCTTCAATAGTTAATCAATTAGCTTGCCACTCACTTAAATAGGTATGCCAATAAAAGAGTGCAGAATGTAAATGTAGGAACCCCTTCAACAACTCACTTTAAGTATATGTACAAGAGATCTGTCAACAACTACATTTAGATGTGTAGCGAAGTTGCACTAGGCAACGCAAGAAAAGTGGCAGAATCTTGAAAATAATAGACAATGCAAGAAGTTTGTCCAATTGACTTGAATATGATGAATGAAAGGAATTACATGTTTCTTCCTATTTACCTTCTACCATTCATTGTTTTTCTTGCCCACTCCTTATTGCCTTATATTTCACTACTCTTATATACACTTGAGAGAAATACAAGATTATAGGTTTGTATTGCTACTTATGAGAGGTCATTTTCTTTTCATTTGGGTATGCCACTTGATTATGTTGTATCTACAAAAAAAACTTATCCTCAAAAATTTTGGTGGAAAACCACATTAAAAGGGTAAATTGATTGAGGTAGAAGATGTGCAAAATTTGACAAAGAACGACTGATGAAATGTAAATTCAATTGGAGGTTTTGATATGATAATAGGTGGAAGCCCCTATATTAATCAAACAAGCAACAATAGGAACATAAGGGATGGGCTAGGGGGGAAGCATTCCTCTATTTCCTATGAATTTCCACAAATTGTGAATTATGTAAGGCATGCAATTCATTCAAGTGTAACTTGACAAAATAATGAAACCTTAAAAATTTTGTACTAATTTGGACTTTGATAGATTTTAAATTCCTTATTTTTTATAGCCAAGTTCCTACCCAAAATGAAGAGGCTACCAAAAACAAATGTTGGAATTACGGACATTATTATTATTTTGATTCTATGAAAGAGAGAGAGAGAGTGAGAGATTGATATAGATATAGACAGAGAGGTTTAGAAAAAGAGAGATAGAGAGGGAGAGAAAGAAAGTGAGTAAGAGACATATATAAAGATAGAAAGAAAGAGAGAGGAGACAAAGAATTAGACAAAGAGGAACACACAGAGAGGTAGAGATATAGGGAGATAAAGAGGGAGAGAGAAAGAAAGATGGTGAGAAAGAGATAGAGAAAAATAGAGAGACAGAGAGAGGAGACAGAGAAAGGAAGAAAGAGAGGATATATATATATATATATATATATATATATATATATATATATATATATATATATATATATATATATATATATATATATATATATATATATATATATATATATATATATATATATATATATAGAGAGAGAGAGAGAGAGAGAGAGAGAGAGAGAGAGAGAGAGAGAGAGAGTTTTGACCAACAATTTCATGCCAACAATCCACAAATGGAACATGTCCATGGGGAGAGAGAGGACATTTCCAATTATGGCTAACTTTGGCTGGCTAGATCCATTCCTTTCTTGTGTTTATCGATCAAAAATCTAGAGAGAGAGGATACTAAAAAATAGAGAGCTAGAGAGAGAAAAATGGCTAAATAGAGAGAAGAAGACATAGATATAGAGAGTAGAGAGATATTTAGAGAGAATATTTTTAAATATTTTTATCTATTTTTTTATATTCCAAGGATGTTGCAACTTAGGACACTAAATTTTAAACATTAACTAATTTATAAAGTTACTATGAAGTAGATGAATAATCAATCTGAAGCTACTACCTATTCATCAAGACCTTGGTTGTGCACATGGCATCATTTTCTTAACAACTTTCCAATTGACCTCATATTGAACAACTATATGCAAAAAAGAAAGAGCAAATCTCTAACTGGCCTTCCACAAATTTAGTTTGCAATGGGTAACCTGAAGAGGTCTTAAAGGTAAATTATTCGGTCCTTAAGCAAATGACTTGTTTTCCTAAGCATAGCATGTCAAGCTATGTAGAATAATAATAATGTCCATAATTTTTAATAATAAGCATGTCAAGATTTCATATTTTTGAATTGTTCATTTGTCTTTTCATGCTATGGAATTTTCTTACTTAAATTGTCAACACTCTATGTAAAAAATGGAAGAAGAGAAAAAATGTATCACTTTGATTTGTTCATTATAGGATACCACCAATGATTCTACCCCTCCATTTAAGCTTGCCACACGATCCCTTCATCTAAGTTGCACGCATGACCTCCCTCCTTCACGATAAACTTTGACAAGCTAAAATATATATATATACTTGATATAAAATATATTATATTTTTGTATTTTATAAGTAATATTATATTATAAAATTATATATTTTTTACTATTTCTTTTATGTTGATACATGCAATATGAAGTACTTGATCTTGGCCAACTATTAATGAAATGTGGATTATGATTAATACTCAAATTTTTGATATGGATTATGGAGAACTCTCAAAATATTACAATGTAAATAAATATATTTTGGTTATTAAGGAGGTTGAGAAGAATATTGTCTCCTAGAAGCATAATAGGAGTATAATATTGTCATTGTATAGGTTGATTGGATGAAATTGTTCAATGTTGAAGGTGGTCAAAAGAATATTAAATGATTTCTTGTTACCGATGTTGGAATTTGTTATTATTTATATACATTATTAATAGAATTATATAATTAATGGTTTCATTTACTTGCTTGTGTTTACCATGATCATTTTATCTTTTGTGTTAATCCTCAAAGTTGAATAGGTAGTTTTCATGAAAAAATTGCTTGATAGGTGGGAGCCAATAAGATTTGAAGTGCCCATGTTGTACATAGCACTATGCATAGTGAGCACTCTTGATATGGTATCATGATAATTGTTACACTCAATTTTCTACGATCTGAGAGAGAGAGAGAGAGAGAGAGAGAGAGAGAGAGAGAGAGAGAGAGAGAGAGAGAGAGAGAGAGAGAGAGAGAGAGAGAGAGAGAGAGAGAGAGAGAGAGAGAGAGAGGAGAGAGAGAGAGAGAGGAGAGAGAGAGAGAGAGAGAGAGAGAGAGAGAGAGGAGAGAGAGAGAGAGAGAGAGAGAGAGAGAGAGAGAGAGAGAGAGAGAGAGAGAGAGAGAGAGAGAGAGAGAGAGAGAGAGAGAGAGAGAGAGAGAGAGAGAGAGAGAGAGAGAGAGAGTCTCAATTACTCATTTTGTGCCAACAACCCATAGAGAGAGAGATGGATAAGAAATATAAATGGTAAAAGAGACTAACTTTCAATCAATCATTTTGTACCAACAATCTATAGAGAGAGAGGGAAGAAAGATATAAAGAGGAAGATAGAGACATAGAGAAGAATAGAGAAAGATAAGAGGAAGAGAGAGGGAGAGAGAAAAAGAAGATTTAAAGAGAAAGGAATAGAGAGAGAGATATAGATGAGAATATAAAGGGAAAGAGATATAGAGAAAAGAGAGACTAACTTTCATTCACTCATTTAGTGCTAACAATCTAAAGATGAGAGATAGATGGATGGATAAAGAGAGAAAGAGGAGGGGGTATATATAGATAAAGAGATAGAAAGGGAGAGAGATGTAGATAGATAGAGAGGTAGAGATATAGAGTAAATGAGAGAGAGAGAGATAAAGAAATATATAAATGAAATTAAATAACAATTATATAGCAATATATATTATATAAATTAAATATTATATTTATTTATTAGTTTTAAATTGTGCACAATACAATATATATTAATTATGTCAACCCTAAGTATGATGCAAGAGTCATCCATCGTTGGTGAATTGCATACAAAAACTAGCAAGAAAAGGCCCACCAATACTTTTACTTTTAATATTTGTATAGTATACCAAGGGTGTATGGATAAACCATGTCCTTATTTGTGTATTATGTTGAACTAAAATTTGTGGATTCAAAGTACCTTTGAATTTCAAGTACAAAAACATGGCTACATGTATAACTTTCCTATGAATAATTATTTTAAAATTTTACCTTTACCACCAATGACAATTGAAGATACATTTATTAAAACACAAAACCATTAGCCATCACGGGTTTAGAAAAACTAAGCTTAACTACATAAACATAGTGGCAAAAAGTGTTCTATTGTATGATAGACTTGGGTCTACGATCAAGCATTCTAATGGAAAAACCTCTATTAAAGGTCAGGCTATGTTACTTTTACAATGTGAAAAATGGAGCTTGTTATAGGCTGGTCTAGATCATCTAGCTCCATTGGAGGCTAATGAAATAGTGCTTTTCATGCCAACGATCCAACGATACAGAAAAGAGAGAGTGACTTTCAAACCGGTCATTAAATGTGAACGATCCAAATATGCCATGATCTATTTTGAGAGATCAACGACTGACACTTTACTAGAGCGATGCAAGATGATTCAAATGATCATTCCCTTTCATTCTACCTTGTACCTTTGTCTGTACTTTTGGATCAACATTTTCCAACAATTAACACATGTGGATAAATAACCCTTGTAGGTTCGAAAGCATTCACTACCTACATGCATTGAATGAAATGCTAGGATTGAGTAGAAAGAGACCATGATTTCTATTAGATGAGGGAGACTAATCACTTGTGTAATATGCAGGTGGCGATACCCATGGTGAAGATGATAGGTGATCCCACAAAAAAAGTATATTCGAATGGTGACTTTGGATGATCACGAGTTCTAGTTCATTAGATTTATTAAATAACACAAAGCTCTCAACGCCCCTGAAATACTCTCTCAATACTAGATCATGACATGGACCATAGGGATACAAAACAATCATCATTCACTTAGAGACAGAAATTGAACTTCCATGTAACTCCTTGACGTACCCATTGCACACCAAGGTGCAATTGCTAGTCCTAAATTTTAAATGTATGTTGGATTATTAATACATTCAACATGTAATTATCTATATTGTAGTTAGAGTCTTATTGTAATGGTGAAATGTGTATAGCCATGTTAATTTTTATTTAGTTTTTTGTTTATTTTGGTGGAATGTTTTAATATGATTATTATATAGTAGTATGTGACATATTTTTATTTTAAAGTTTAATCTTTATCCATTCTTGTTTACTTTTTACAATTGGCACATTTTTATATATTCAACCTTATCCCAACTTTAGTTATACATGTGCTTTATTATCAACCTATATTTCCATGTACCCTGTCTCGAGATAATGCATTTCCCATCTTGGGGTCAATCTCGTGATATATGCACAACCTTTTCTTGTTAGTCGTTAAGAGTTGACTTGATACACATTTGTGTGACTATTCGTTATGTTTTGGTATTTAAAGACATTCATTTGGGGACTTAAAAAACAATCAAGCAATCCTTGATCATTTCACACTACAAGGAGCATTCACTCATAGGAACATTTCAACTTGGAGCATTAAAAGGAATCAAAATCTACATCAAAATCATCCCAAACATCTGCATGTGTAGATTGATGTCTTTGATATTCATCTATGATTGTAAAGCTAGTATAATCAAGGGGTTGACCTAGGAGAAGACGACCCTTGTGATTTGGTGATCTCCAACATGTATTTTTGAATACCAATAGAATCCTTCACATCCTTAGACATGTTGTAGAAGTCCACAGTTATCCAATTCAAATTTACATTATAGATCAACTCCACATGGAAGGTTCGATCTATGACATTTGGGATCAAACATCTAGAGTGCATAGTCAATCTACTGAATTCTAAGAGCAACTGAGTTCATATATCATCATTCTCCTTTCAATGTATATAAGAAGTTGTGATTTTGATTTACAATCCAAAAGTTATGATTGAAACAATACACAACTATTTATTGACTACCAAAATCAACCAAGTGTTTTCATTTGTGTTTATTTCCAAATTTCAATATTATGTTACATGATTTGTCATAGCACTAAATTAGGTTAACTGATTATCATATTCATAATTTACCTAACATTAGTAAATGAATCCATTTATTTCCTTACACTTTGGTGAACCTGTCTAATCTTACACTACCTAGGGTCTGACCTTAAGGTTATACCTTCATTGCTTTTAACAATTTCAAATCTTTGTTTTTTGATTATTCTATCATTGTTAGACCTTGTTAGGGTTTGTGTCCCTATTTATTGCTAATTCATTGCTATATTTTTTGCTCTAGGGTTTGTGCATCATTGTGTGGCATGACTTTTGCCTACCCCCACCCTTGGATTCTTCTCTAAGGTTACATTTTCATTTATGATATATCACTAATTTTTTAAATTTAATTTGAAAGTGATTTACATTGTCTTATCTTGGATGTCTTCTCCCCTTTCCTTATCAAACTCACTTCTTAGAGTGCTACACTTTATGATGATACTTCTTTTTTGGCTTATAATACTAACTTAGCTATTACTTCATTCCTATATATGCATCTAGGGATCTTGACTTATGTGTTATTGTACCTAGCAAGAATATTCTGTAACGCCCGCCTTGAACGCCTTAAAGAATACACATGTGTGCAATATAAAACAGGAAATTTTTTTTTTTTTTAAAACTGATAAAGTAAGTTACACAACTAATTACAACATATTCTCTAAGGGACCAAGGCTGCATCACTTAACCAATCAACTAACATAAAATTAACATACATCAGTAATTGATCCAAATTCTTTTTCAATAAATAACTCATTCACATTCATTGCAAACATCAGATAACGGAATCAGCATGATAAGATACGTCACTGAAATGCTTTTATATAAGTACATCAAAACATCATTACAATGCCACTTTTAGTCTACGTCTAAAGTCACATACATAAAGAATATTCTGTTACATAAATCTGGTACAAGGTTGTGCACTTACATCATCATCATTGAAACAAGTACAACTGAAACAAATCCTTTTCTGCATAAGATCCTGACAAGAGAACCAATGGATAAAGTAGCTCTTCCACCCGACCATGTGGAACCCTAAGGTCCACCCCCCGAGCTAGGAGTTAACATGAGGTTCCAAACACTGACAGTCAGGTAGACGAAAGACAAACAAGAACAAAGGACGACCAATGCCAATACAACACATGGCTATAACAATACAACACCACATAACTTAACTTTCACTTCATTTCCAGAGGCGACACAAAACAAACGAGGAGAGACTGAACAAGGGATGCTAGGTTGTAGTAGGGAGAGTGTCATCGCATGGTCCTAACATGGGTTATCCTGACAGCCTCTCACTAGGCGCCGGCCCCCATCTATGGTTATCCTGACAGCCTCTCACTAGGCGCCGGCCCCATAGGGTGACACATGCGGAATCGACCTTCCTTTCATGAGGACAAGGAAGTCAATGATGCCGACCAGGCCTTCTCTACCCATCCTTAGTCTAAACAAGCACTACAGGCCATGGGAGAGGAATCCATTAATCTTATTAATGTGAGATCTACCCTTAACCCCCTAGTTAATTTTTAGGTTATCACTTGATTAATCTACTTCCAACGGGTTATCCTGACTGCCACTTTGGGCACCGGCCCCACGTTGAAAGCCACTCTCCTTCCTAACACCTAGTAAACCTTAAAACATCATGCAAGGCTTATAACAATACACGTAAATGAACACTGCAAGGCATAAACCCTCTTGCATCAAAATAGAATCATAACATCAATTGTGATCCAATACTTTTAACATTACATAACTTTATTCTTTTACAGATTTCAGGTCTCTCCTTACGACAAAACAGTACAATAAGGTCACAAGAGGATTGATATCTCATCCCGAGATTATTACTTTACAAGACACAACATTCAACCGTGACAGCACCTCATTATACTACACACTTTGTTTGATACATATAAACGCCATTACATCACAATCATAAAACAGCAATACACAAGTTGCCAACACTTAACAACGACAACTTAGCCTCTGGGATACGAGTTTGACAACCTCGATACGACTCATTACAACACTCATACAAATCAACACAATTCAGATTCAGGAGGTAAAATACCACAGCTCATTCTCAGTTTAATGCAAACAACTTCTAAAATAAGATCAACATGATATTATAACACTTGCATCAAAATCTCTAACTAATCTTTATTTTGATAACTAAATTAATTAACTAAATCATTATAACAATTGACATAAGAACCACTTAATTTCTGTTTACCGTTCGACACTTTCAAATGATATGATCTCATATACTTCCTTTAATCTTGTCCAATTGACCTTAACCTATCGAGTAGTGAAATGAACAATAACACCATATTACTGCATGACGTTCATATCTAGGAAAAATCGTCAAAGACGGTGTAATGGTTTTATGACATGGTTTCGCCGTAACGGTGACTCAGAAATGCTAAAACGAAATGATTTACGTCTGTCCAAACAGAAGATCAGAATTGCCATACATATGCCGTTATGTTTATCTTCATGGCGTTCTGATTACTATTGCCGCTGATTCATTCCGTAAGATTCGACAGTTAATTTCTGTAGGCACTCAGTTGAACTTTCTCGCTGCACTACCCAATCATATTGACTAAAATTTAGATTTTAAACTCTAACTATTTACAGGAAACGTAAATTCTTATTATCCCAGCCAGACGGTGTGGGTGCAATAACACTTGGCGCATAACTTGGCCTCTTTCATCTTCGGCGATTGATCATGCTCGCCCAGCTCAAAGGTAAACAACTGTTGTGGGCCAGCGAAGTCATGGCATTCCAATCTACAATATAACGGGTCAAGGAAAACATCTCGCCATCATTTGCTGAGTGACGGAGACCTCTAGGAAGGATATGCTAAAACAGCTTCTGTCACTTTCACCCAAGGCGGTAGGCAAAGCACAAACAGCAATGAAACTGCCAGAGTAACCAGCTAGACATCAGTTTAATCTATGTTTTTACAGAGGACTAATAAAGATGTAGACGCCAAATAACCTGATCACTGAATGTTTAGGGAACTGGGAATGGTTATGACGTAATATCTGAAAAGAAGATAACGGTTTTGCCAATACAGCAATCTCATTTCAACTTGTGTGTGAACTGCATTTGTTAGATTACCAAGGAAACTTTCTACCTGCAAGACGAACTATGACGATGACTGTCACTGCCGGGTCTGTTATCGAGTTTCAGAAACATTCAGGTGTTAAGGATTGTCTGTGTATGGGACAGTAAGCTATCAGAGGAAGACAGCTGGTCAAATTGCATTTGAAACTATTTTTGTATCACTGCATTTGAAACTATTTTTGTATCCTACCCACCGTTGGTTATAATTTGTGCATTGTTGACCACCTTGCCTCGCTGGCTACCCAGAGAACACCTCAAACTGTTCCAGCAGTGTGCCAGCCAGAGCAAGGGCGCTCTACAAATTAAATAGACTGCCCTTTTCTGATGTTAATGCTCAGCACACAGGAAACCCCGGCCTGATGCGCTTGTGAGGGTGGTCAGTATTCGAGACATGGTAGTATACTAAATGCATAGTAAATGAATTCATTCAAACAATGCATAGCTGATTGAAGATCAATGACAATTCAGTTATAGAAGGGACGAATGAAGGGCAGCTTCACCTGGGTGAGTGGCGAATGAAAAGGCATCAGAACTTTCATTCAGGACAGAATAAGGCAGTGAACTACCAAAACCGCCACGCCCCAGCATACTTACAGTGTGACCTAAACATAACCGATCCACAGCAAAACAAAATAAATAGAGTTCAATTACTACGAGTGACTGACGAAGGCCACAAGGTGGACATGATGGAAAGACTTCTGAGACTTCAACAAGGGCGAATAATGAACAATACGGCAGCGAACTTACTAATCCATCACCTCCCATGATCGCTAATGAAAGGATTTCGTTCACTCCAGCTATGGAGTAGGTTAGTCCACGGAACCATAGAGTGATACTAGGTAAATGGCGAAGGAAGGGGTTTGGTTCTCTTATTCAAACAACTGATTACAAGGCAGCGAACTGCCTAATATTATCGGTCCACCAAGAGATAAGACCACACACAACCAGCTGGGCAAAAAGCGTATCATCCCACATCTTAGAATGAAAATAAAGTGACAAGGCTTCACAATGATTGATAAGAGAGAGAAAAAAAAACAGCGGACTCTCTCTCACGCCCCGTATACCATCTGCAGCGATGCTTGATAGCATCCATCTGTTAGAAAAATAATACCTAACGAAACAATATAACACAAAAGGAATCTCAGGCAGCCCGATAGACAGGTTTGACACTACTGCTCGCCCGTCTCACAACTAGTATAAGAGGGATTTGCCTAAGTATTTCTGGATTACACTCGCAATTCAGGTGCGAACCTCACGACTAGCCTCCGTAAAGTGTACGCTCAACCCAACGGCTAGGACTTCGATGGAAAGAGTGTAGGTGAACACCTATACCAGAAGCGCCTCCTCAAATAGTATGAGCAGAAGCCAGAGGAGAGCGTCTCAGCATGGTCGAAGGAAGACATTCTTAGAAGGCAAGGAAAAATCATGGCGAAGGATTACTGTAGGAACAACTGCCTTAAAACTATTACTTCTTATACCTGCACTTTTTCGAGGAAGAAAACTAGGGTTTGTTGACAAATCAAAGACGTCTTTTGTTTTAGATTCAATGATGACAGAAAAATGAAATTCTAATGGATCTTAAGGAGGTGTCATTTTACACCTACAAACCCTACCAAGATCTCGCCGGTCTGAGAATACATACAGAATAATTCGGCAACCAATGGAAGGAAAGAAAACATTTGACTTACAGAATCCCTGGGCAGTACCGATGTATTTAAACCCTAAGAGAGGTTGCTGTTCACACACAGAAAGGACAGACTGCCGAACTATGCGGAATCAAACAAACTATAAACACATTTGCAGATTGAAAGGAAGTTCAGAGATAAGGCAATCGACGGAACCTGATTTCGCAACCACCGTGACGAACCCGCTCCAATTGTTGCAGTTCCCAGCTGCTTCTTTCCTTACCCCTGTGATGTCCTCCTTCTTGCACCGACAACTCTTTTATAACTCAGTATCTCTCTCTCTTCTCCTAGGGCTTCCACAAGATTCCGTGAAACTCCTTTTTAAGAATATGTATATTTTTTTTAATTTAATTTAATGATTCCCAATTATTAGGTACTCTATTTTATTATTATTTTCTTTATAAACGACCCAAAATATTTTCATTAATAGAATAGTACTATTTCAACTATCCATATTTTTGTACTATCCTATAATTTATTTTATTAATCCAGTTGTGAAACACAATTTACAAGCATGGCTATAATTATTTATTTATTTAAATATTTATTATAAATAATATTATATCGAATACTACAAACTTCTTAGAACTTATTTATCAACAACACCTCTATTAAAATAATAATTTATTTATAACTTAAATCGACAACTAACGACAATATGTCTATTTAACAACACTAGACTCTTCCGTAGAATATTTCTAATTAAAGCACAACATTACCGCACATACTTAAACACCTTTGAACTTGGTTTGACTCCAAAATACAACATTACCTGACAGTGAGACATGGGCGAATGACAACCAATAGCCACAAGGGTAAATTGACGACGAAGGAACACTGACTAGGGACCTCATGTTAACTCCAACCAACTAATCCATTGGCGAAGGCACGCTCAGACCTGTAATCAGGTGGAGTCGATGCCAAGTACCTGCATCCTGCAGCAACGCACAGTTAACCGTAACAAGATATACATATACATCACATGCAGTCCTATCGTGAATGGAAATCGCAGTGAGGTAGGGTACTCGAGAACGAGTAATACAACACTGTTCCATTCATGTTTTAAAATAATAATCAACTAAATTGAACAAGATATCAGATTACTAATCTACGACATAAAATGATCAGCTAACTTTCAATCCCATATAATGAATAACATCAAAGCATCTAAAACATCAGTTCATTTATCAAATTGTAAAGCATAAAATGACATAATCCATCATCAATATCTGTTATCATAACAATTAAGTTCATACTGAAATAGCAAAATAACTAGAAATCCATCATCAACGATCTAAAAATACTGTCAAAATGTCCAATACTACTAAGCAACCATCAGTCCAAAAGACGATAAGTTGAGGGGTACTACATATTCCTTCTCTTATTCATGATATTGTCTAATGTAGGAGCATCGGGTGCACATGTAATCCTGCATCGCCCAAAAACATTTTAGGTTTTCACTTTTTGTTTTAGTTTCATTTTGTTGTGTTTTTTTTTGTTTTGGGCATTTGCTTTTGGAAAATTTTTAGACTTCATTTGATCAAGTCAAGGGCCTCATCTTATAGAAGAATATAATGGGTGCTTTCCATTTTAATTTAATGGAGTTTGGAGAAATTGGATGAAATTTAGAGTATTTCGACAAAACGAAAGATTCACGAACCTCTCACTTTATTGAAGGACTTAGTTCTCCTTCATTTTTGGTGAAAATCAAGGTTTACGAACTTCACAATCCACTGAAAAATTTGTTTCTTTCCATTTTTGGTGAAAGAAAAGGTTTGCGAAGTCATAATTCCACCAAAAGACTTCGTTTTTATTTCATTTTCGACAAACCCTAAGGTTCACAAACTCTCCATCTTGTTGAAAGAATGGTTCCCTAAAAGGCTGGTTCTCCAATAGGTTGGTTCGCTAAAAGACATGTTCACCAAAAGACAAGTTCATCGAAAGATGAGTTCGCCGAAAGGCATGTTCACCAAACACTTTGTTCATTTTCTATTTTTGATAACTTTTAGGGTTTCCAAACCATGTGTTCCACCGAAATAGGTTTTTAAGTTCTTGAAATTGCCGAAAGGCCGAAGACAAAGAGCAATGGTTTTATAAGTTGTTGATTTGCAGAAGGGAGAGTTCTGTTGTTCTAGGATCTACCAATTTACCAAATAATTCTTGTAAAAGAAAATTCAAACATTTCATATAACCATTTTCATTTTGTAACTGTTGGAGATGGTTCAACTTCCAATGGTGGGTGGTTTAACTTCCTCAAATGGGAAGTATAAATGGAAATGGAAGTACTCTATTCGGGATCCAATTTTGGGGAGAGAAAAATATTATTTTTGCAGAAGAAAAGATCAGATTGATGCGATAACATTTTTGTACTCCTCAAATTGCTATAGCATTCATGAACATAAAAGTTCAAATTTGATTATTGTTGTGAATTGTTGTTTGGCTACTAGCTTTTGGTAGTCTGATAAGACCCCCATATCTAGACTATATTAAGTGGTATCAGAGCATGGTTTGGGTCGTGTTGAAGAGAAGGAATCCTGAAGAATTTTTTTGGGTGAGTGAGAAGACAAGAAGACCTGCAACTGTAGAGGATTCATGGGACATGGCACAAAGAGGACAAGGGTGAAGAGGAGAACCACGAGCTAGTGACATGGCAATAGTAGAGATACTGAGAGGGATCACAACAAGATTGGATGCTATGGAGATGGTGCAATGAAAAGGAGTACATATGGAAGACATAAGTGAAGATGACGAAGAAATAGAGGCAAGAGAAGATGATGCAAATGAAGACGGAGATGAATCAGAGAGAAGATTATTATGAGCAATGTCAAGAATCAGTAGTAAACCTAGATTAGATCCTCCCAGTTATAAAGAAAGTTTGAATATAGAAGAATTGATTGACTGGATATCAGAGATGGGGAAATATTTTGATTTTGAATCAACTAAAGACTCGAAAAAGGTGAAGTTTGCTTGCACGAAGTTGAAGGGACATGCATCCTTGTGGTGGGATCACATGCAGACTGAAAGATAGAGAAAAGGAAAGGAGAAAATAAAATCTTGGGAAAGAATGGTGACAAAATTTCTACCTGCAGACTATCAAATTAGTTTGTTCAAGAAGTTGCAAAATTTAAAGAAGAAAGAGAAAAATATACAGGAGTATCTTGAAGAATTCTACAGGTTAAACATTAGGGCTGGACATGTAGATGATGATGTTGGGAAAGTTTCAAGGTATGTTAATGGTTTGAATTATTCTATTCAAGATGAAATAAGTATGGTATGTATAACAAGTGTAGAAGAAGCCTATCAATATGCCTTGAAGGCAGAAGAGAAGCTTACAAGGAAACAACAAAATAACTCCATAGGTAAAGGCAAATTTTCATGTGGAAGAGGACAGTCTAGTAGTGGTAGAGGATATCAAAATAAACAAGGAGAACCTAGCACCTCACAAACAAGCACCCATGATAACAAAGGAAGAGGAGGTTATTCTCGTGGTAGAGGATATTTTGGGAGAGGTAGAGGAAGAGGATTCAGTGGTACATGTTTTCAATGTGGAGAAACTAGGCATAGGGCATTTGAATCTACTCAGATACAATAGAGCAGTGGAAAAGAAAAAGAGGCAAGAATCAATGTGGCACAAGAAGATAATGAAAGTGTGGCTTCACCAAAGCATGGAGAAGATCCAGAAGATGGAGAGTCTTTGATGTTGTGAAGAATACTGTTAAATCTAGAAAAGGAAAATCAAGAACTTGTCCAAAGGAGATTTTTTTTTCAAACAAGATGCAAATCGGGCAGAAAATGTTGTAAAGTCATAGTGGACAGCAAAAGCACTGGCAATATTATGTCTAAAGAGGTGGTGGAAAAGTTGAAGTTGGATAGGATGAAACATCCTCCATATAAAGTTTTTGGCTGCAAAGGGAACATTAGTTGGTGGTAAGTGAACAATGTCTTGTAAATTTTCAAATTGGAAGTTATAAGAATAAAATTTTATGTGATG